>JANAVB010009596.1:28495116-28732616 GCA_029216955.1 Iris pallida | reverse complement strand
GGGACTCCAAGCCCCAAAAGGACCTATATAGCAGAAGATGCAACCATTTTTGTACAATTGCACAGTGCAAAATCCACAGATTCGAACCTGAGTTTTGGGTCCTGTTTTTGTATGGAAAGAAGCAAAATTTGGTACAAAACTTAGTGTAGGGTTGGGATTTGATGGGGCTTAAGGTGAGCAATGTTTAGGATTGTTTTGGAGGTGTTAAAGTCCCTGCCAGTTGCACCAAAAACCTAGAGTATTGGTGATGGTTGAGGGATAACATTTATATTACTCTAGCACACCCCCACAAGTTGAAGGCTGATTCCATGGGTTGAGAGCTATACATTATTTATAGTCCTTTGGGCTAGCTAAAGATAAAAGAGAGATCGTGATCATAGGAATGAATATTAACAACCTAACTATCATGTAACATTCTAACAACCTAACCATCATGTAACAATCTAACTATACCCTTATGAGGAAGTATATACTGTTTTGAAGGGTGTCGAGGAATTTTTTATGGCCAAAAACAACAAAAACAGGATTTGTGGATGGATTTTATCAGATATATGGAGAAGAATACACTGAAGAATCAGGGAGTTACATTTATGGCAAAAACATACTTCTATTATTATTTTCACGGATTAAAACCGAACATTACAAGTGTCTATATAGGCCACAACCAGCTTGGTCTCAAGAAATAAACCCTAATCCTAATTACCAAATAAAAACTAAATCCAACAAAGTCAAATCTAAACATAACAAAAAAAAACTTGATGCTCCCAAGCAAGTGCACTCAAAAGTAAACCCAATAGCTAAAATCTCAAACCAATCATAATCAATCTCGAATTAGAACTGAATCCAAAGTGATCGATTTTGTCCTCGATTACAATCCCATGCAAATCATCATACTATTGTTAAGTGTTATATTAGAGTTATGAGTTAATGGGCTTTAGTCCCACATTGCTTAGAATAATAGAAGAGGAGGCTAGCCTCTCCTATATATATATGTAGTCTTTCATCAATAATAACCATCCTATTATTTCCTCCTACATGGTATCAGAGCCAAACCCTAGCCTCTCCACAAAGAAAAAAAAAACCTAGCCGGCTCCCCCCTCCGCTCCTGTCAGCCCCCCCGTGCTGCTGCTCAGCCCCCCCAACCTCCGCTCCAGTCAGGCTCCCCCCTCCCGCTCCTGTCAGCCCCCTACCCCCGTGCTGCTGCTCAGCCCCCCCACCTCCGCTCCAGTCAGCCCCCCCCCCCCCCCCCCGCTCCAGTCAGCCCCCCCCACCTTCCACCCCCCCGGCCTCCTGTCAGCCCCCCCCCCCCCCCCCCCCCGATGACTCCAAACCCTAACCCTAACCCTAACCCTAACCATCTCCTGCCCTCAGCCGCCATCCCCTCCCTCCAAACCCTAGTTTAGTCGCAAAAAAAAAATTATTGTTGGGATACACAGAGAGGAAATATTTGCATGAACCTCTGCCCATCAATGCTGAAAATTTAAACAAAGAGCACACATATAGTTTGTTGTGCATGAATCTTTGTTTCTTTCCTTGATCTTCACACCAGGATCTATCAGAGGTTACCATGGGTTATCTCTCTGACCTGGCTTGTGATCCACACTCTCTGCTTTCTATGTGCGTATGCCGGTTCTTGCTCCGTTTTTAGCGCATTGACAGAGTTGTTGTGTTTATCAAGTGGAAAGAACACATCGACAGTCGAATCTCTGACAAATGGGAGACTCTACGGCGAATAGCAGTGCCACAGATACTAGTGTCGGCGACACACTAGCGGGCACTAGCACAACGATTTTCTCCATTCGACTTGTCGATCGACGGTTGGAAAGGCCAGAGGGCTACTCGACATGGAGAAAGAAGGTCGAGAAGATACTTCGGGGAATACGTTTGTCTAAACATCTGACTGACAACCCTCCAGCAGACGATGATCCCATCTTTAAGCAATGGGAGACAGATGACAGTCGACTGTTTACACAGTTGATGAACTCCATGGAACCATCGGTGGAAGACATGGTTCAAAATACGGACTCCGTAAAGGAGTTATGGGAAATGTTGGCGGCGGCGTTTGATGGTAAACGCGATTTGTCTCGTATATATGACTCAGTCGTGGGTGTGTACCGAGCAAATCAATGAGACAAATCTCATAAAAAGCATTTTCGGGCCTTCAAGGCTATGACGGATGAGATCGACCGCGTACTACCTCTTACGTCGGATATTAATAAAGCACGGGCTCAACGTGAGCAGCTTCATGTCATGGCTTATCTAGCCTCTCTCCGTCCTGATGCGGACTCTGCTCGTTCTCAAATTATTGCTGGATCTGATGTACCGTCCCTGTTGGAAGCACACTATCGTGTCCTTCGGCCTGCCAAAGTCGTTGAGACAACTCCGGGTGATACTCCTGCTGATCGTTCTGCTCTCGGGGCTGTCACGTCCCGCTCCCGTAGGAGCGATCTTCCTCGCTAAGGCGTGATGCCGCACGAGCCTAGATTGCGCTCGTGCAAGGCGGGTTCCATAACGGCCAATTTCAGTGGCTGCGACGGGGTCGTCGCACAGAAGTCCCATGCAGAGACATTGAAATAGCCGCAAAAATTAGAACAAAACACAAGTCATTGCAAAACACTCTTTTATTGATATTGAAACAAAGATTACAATGGGCGCAAGGCCAAGATTACAAGTCTCTCAAGCTCACTCAAGCTCACTCATCTCACATTACAAGTCACTCAGTTCTCTCTCATCTCTCAATACAAGTCTTGAACCATCGGATGCTTTGAAGGCGACGTCCATATATTATGTCCTGTATAAGTCTTGAATACATGCGGCCGCACGCTTCGAATCGCCAAGGAACTCCGTGCCTCGACGCATTCAAGCGAGCTCCGCGCCACGAGCTTCTACCTGTGCCTGTATATGAAAACTATGTGGGTGTCAGTACTCAACTGTACTGGTGGAATGAGCTCCTCGTCCACCCATACAAAACCAACACGTTTGATTTACTTCGTGCAACATAGTCCCTTCTTATCAATTGTCTTTCTAGTCTTGTCTTAGGATCAGTTTTAGGACCGACGTCTTGACCTATTTTGTGTCTCTAGACCATCCCGTGCTTGCAACAACAACGTCGACTCAACAACGTTAACCTATCAAGTCGTGCTTGCCTTTCGGCCAAAATCAGAGACGCAACTACGCGATAAGACTCCATTCTCGTGTGACCGTGCTATAAGTCCTTGTTGAGGCCGTGCCTCGCAACTCAATGAGACTCAGTCATATCGTCGCCTCACGGCCCTTGCTACTTCGATCACTGACAGACCCAATCAAGACATGTGAACTAAGAGTCACTCGATCAACTTTGCCTTGCGGCGTTCCCTAACTTAAACTCAAGACAACTCAAATCCAACTTATGCACCTTATATGCCGACAACTTAAGGCTCGACGCCACGTCTCGTGCCAAAGTCGCCTACGCTGCAACCAAATCTTAGGACCAACATTTTGTGTTCCAACTATACTCACACATTCAACTCAACTTCCTTGATATACTACACTCAATACTCGACTCAATCCAAAGGCATACACGCAGATTTGCCGCCATGCCGACTCATCTATATGATTTGGTCACTGGCTCCCAGAGCCATTGTGGACTCCCTTTTAGCTGAGTATAGGATGGACCGGTCAAAGCGGGTAGCTAGCCCTAATGAGCGTCCACCGAATACTTTGTCCCAGGCTCAACTATTTTAGACTCCCAGAGCCATTTTTGTTTCCTTAGGCCGCATCGGTCCCGTGGCCACGGGTTACCGTGCGGAAAAACTCTACCTTGTCGACAAGTTGTCCATGACCATGCAAGACTCGACTCAAACTGACGTCTCACACAGTCAATCTACTTCTAGTGTTACCATCTCTTTCAGGGCCAAGTTCAATACTTCTCACATTTGAGACCTTGCCTCGACGACCCAGTCATGAGCATTCTTCTTTCTTGCCTCGACGACCCAGTCGCGAGCATTCTTCTTTCTTGCCTCAACGATCCAGTCGTGAGCATTCTTCTTTCTTGCCCTATCATTTCACTCAACTCAAGAACAACTATTGAAACACTTTCCAAACTCAATAAATCAACCGTGGCCCGTGCCTTAAAATACTAAGTCCGTGCCATCGTGTCTTGAACCAACTTGAAACTCTATGTGACACCACTGCCCAAGTCATACCCTATATGACGGGCCTTACAATCGTAAGACTATGTGGTTATACCCAGCCGTAGAACTCATAGGGCCGTGCCTGCTACTACTCCTGTTAGCTTAACGTAACTCGCCTAACTTACTTTGCAACAACTTGACGAGCAAAGGCTGCGTCAAGCCTTGCGTCGTAGGAACGTGCCGTGCACGCGTTTGACTTGAACAACCAAGTTATTTGGGGTGCCTAGACTTATGCCACAAGCCGTGCAATACAACTTAACCCGTCGGGCGAGTAGAGGCTATGCTACGCCTTGGGCGATGAGACCGTGCATGCTTTATGAAGCATTTATGTGGACGACGCCTATGACTTAGGCTACGTTCATAACTTCGCCTACTCAACCAACTTTCCTTCTCCCAAGCCACGGGACGAAGGATCGAGTGTCATTTTCAAAGCACGTCGTGCACCAACTCTAAGGCGATCGTTGGACCTTTCCATATTCTAACTCAATTCGACCCGTCGGGATTATTTCCTTATCTATGTTGATTCGTCTCTTTTATTATCAAGCTTACTTGTGCAAGTTGAAAACATGCGATTTATTATGTGAAGGCAAAGATGAGGCGAGTTCACCGAAACTACCCCACCTGAGCGAGCGATCGCCTCGACCGAGCGATGTCTTCAAGTAGTCGTTGCAAGGATAAGTCCGAACGCCGTCGGCGTTTCGATTACTTCGATTGACTGAGCGGGACGAGGCACTACAGGGGCCGCTCGTACAGGATTTCGTGGTGGTCGTGGCGGCCGACGGGGTGGCCGTAATGCTGGAGGACGGGACAATGGCGGTCGTGATGGAAGAAAATCGCGCACATGCTTTAACTGTGGTCAGCTTGGCCATTTCTATTGGCAATGCACTAAATCACCTACTGCTAATATCACCACTGACGCCCCTGATGATGGTGTCCGATCTATTCAGATGACTTCGGACTCCTATACAGAGTTTCTTGATTTCCAGGCTCAACGTCGTGGTGAAGCATCCACGTCTGGTTCCACAGCTGGATACTCAGCAGCGTACATAGTGAAACCCAAGCAGTGGGTAATTAACTCTGGTGCATCCTCTCACATGACTGGAGATGCAGGTATGATATATGATTATGTACCTGTATGTCGTGCTTCTGGCATTACTGTTGCCAATGGAGGTTCTCTGACAGTCCGAGGACGTGAAAGTGCCATTCTTTCTACCGGACTGTCCCTCAACTCTGTGCTACTTACTCCTAGGAACCCGTTCAGTTTACTTTCTATTAGTCAAATTACTCGTGAACTACATTGCTCGGTAACATTTTTTCCTGATGGTTGTGTTTTTCAGGACCTGAAAACTGGAAAGACTATCGGTAAGGGACATGTGGCTGGAGGCTTGTACCTGTTTGACACAACTTCTTCTGTTGCCTGTGCTGCATGAAACTCGATCATGTCAAGTTACATTGTCGGTTAGGCCATCCATCGTCCCAAGCTCTCCAGAAAATATACCCATATTTAGATATTTCCTCTTCTTTTCATTGTGAGCCATGTAGTTTAGCCAAGCATCATCGGGTTCCTTATCCGATGAGTCCAAATAAAATTGCTTCTGCTCCTTTCGAGTTGGTGCATTCTGATATATGGGAACCTTGTTCGACTGAATCTGTCATGGGCTTTAAGTACTTTGTTACTTTTGTCGATGATTACTCACGTGTCACCTTTATTTACTTGATGAAAAATCGCTCTGAATTATTTAACATTTGGTGCAACTTTCATGCCGAAATAAAGACACAATTTGGTCTACCTATCAAAATTTTTCGGAGTGACAATGGCCGTGAGTATTTATCTCGTGATCTCGATAAACATTTGGCCCGCAACGGCATCATCCACCAAACTTCTTGTGCGTACACACCACAACAAAATGGTGTAGCCGAACGCAAGAATCGCCATTTATTGGAAACAACACGTGCTCTTATGTTTCAAGCATGTACTCCCAAGCAATTTTGGTCGGATGCGGTTCTTACTGCTTGTTATCTTATTAACCGCATGCCATCGTCCGTTTTCAATGGTAACACTCCTTTTTCTAGACTTTTTTTTGGACGAGAGCCATTTCCTCTGCCTCTCCGAATCTTTGGCTGCTTATGCTATATTCGGGATACCCGACCAATCCTTTCTAAATTAGATCCCAAGGCAATACAATGTATTTTTCTTGGGTATCCTAAAGATCAGAAAGGGTATCGGTTTTTCTCCCCTGTCTTAAAGCGATATTTTTTCACTCGAAATGTTACCTTTGTAGAAACTGAATTTCCACCACTCCCACAATCAAAGGGTCCGGCTCCTCTGGTCTATCCCGAAGATAATTTTTTGTTACTTCCTCCTCAAACACAACAGCCTCCCGTACGGGTGCCCTCCTTTACCGAGCCAGTCTCCCAGTTCGATGGTCCACATACACCGATTCAGCCATTGCCAACATCGCCCACAGATTCATCCTCCTCTGGTTCGATCAGCAGTTCCGGCTCAAATGAGTTGCCTCATTCTGTTCCACCAGCAGCTCCACCAGCAGCTCCGGTGGTCCCGCCTCCAGAACGTCTTCGTCGTGCCTGTCGTGATCATCCCTTGTATGTTGACAGCTACAGAGGTCTTACCAGTCACGCTCAGTCTCTGGTGGCTACTATTGATGGGATTCAGATTCCCAAGACCGCTGAGGAGGGTCTCCGCCATCCTGGTTGGCGTGCTGCTATGAACGAGGAGATGAAAGCTCTCCAGGAGAATCATACCTGGGACTTAGTCGACTTACCTACTGGTAAACAGGCAATCGGCTGCAAATGGGTGTTCACGATTAAGGTCAAACCGGATGGCATCCTTGATCGACTGAAGGCTCGGCTGGTGGCCAAAGGATACTCTCAAACCTATGGTGAGGATTATTTCGAGACATTCTCTCCTGTGGCCAAAATGACATCCGTTCGTGTCCTCATGACCTTGGCCATCCGATATGATTGGCCGTTACTCCAGCTTGATATAAAGAATGCTTTCCTTCACGGGAATCTTGATGAAGAAGTATATGTGATGCAACCTCCCGGGTTCGTTGCAGTAAAGTGTGTCATCTGAGGAAGGCCCTCTATGGTCTGAAACAACCGCCTCGTGCATGGTTTGGTCGATTTACGAATGTTGTTACTCAGTTTGGCATGTGTCAATCGAAGAAGGACCATTCAATCTTCTATCGACACACATCTACTGGAAGAATACTCCTTGGCGTCTACGTTGATGATATTGTAATCACGGGAGATGACAGCCAGGGTATTGTAAGCCTAAAGAAGTTTCTTGGAGAACAATTTCAAACCAAGGATATGGGATTCTTGAGCTATTTTTTGGGCATTGAGGTCACACGGGGTAAGTGGGACATTGTAATGTCTCAAAGAAAGTATGTGTTGGACATACTAAATGATGCAGGCATGATGCAAGCAAAGGGAGCAACCTCACCTATGGATCCAGGGGCGAAGTTACTTCCAGACGAAGGGGTCCTGATGACCAATCCAGATCAGTATCGTCGAGTAGTTGGAAAACTCAACTACTTGGCGGTTATGACGCGTCCGGACATTTCTTTTGCAGTGAGTTGCAAGTAGATTTATGGCTTCTCCAAGAATTCCACACTGGCAGACAGTTCTCAGAATTTTGTGTTATCTAGTAAAGAATCCAGGAAAATGAATTCGAATGGAGAATAATGGACACACTCGCATTGAGTATTTTACTGATGCTGACTGGGGAGCAAGCCTGACAGATAGACGGTCTACATCTGGCTACTCAGTATTTATTGGTAGAAATCTAGTGTCATGAAAGAGCAAGAAATAAAGTGTGATAGCACGCTCGAGCTCAGAAGCAGAATATCGAGCTATTGCTCATGGCACGTCAGAGATATTATATATGAAGCATCTCCTAAAAGAACTTGGAGAAGATGCAGGGTCTCAAATGGCAGATCTATGGTGTGATAACCAGTCTGCTATTCACATTGCCACCAACCCAGTATTTCATGAACGGACGAAGCATATTAAAATTGGCATTCATTTTGTTTGTGATGAATATAAAAAAGGAGTGATAAAATTTCAACATGTGAGGACCGGCGACCAGATAGCTGATATATTCACAAAGCCTCTTATGGGTCATCGGGTTCAATTTTTATGTAACAAACTGGACATGATTGACATCTATGCTCCAGCTTGAGGGAGGGTGTTAAGTGTTATATTAGAGTTATGAGTTAATGGGCTTTAGTCCCACATTGCTTAGAATAATAGGAGAGGAGGCTAGCCTCTCCTATATATATATATATATATATATGTAGTCTTTCATCAATAATAATCATCCTATTATTTCCACCTACAACTATTTTCAGAAATTTGCATAACATCGCACAGTATTCTGAATTCTCTAGCTACTAAGCTTGCGGTTAATATATGAAGAACATGCTCCTTTATCAATCAGTTTGATTTAAATTATTGGTTACAAATTTCTTTCCGTATGCCCAAGAAATTGGGTGCTGGAACATGCATCCCTTCTGTAGTTGTACTCTTCAGTTAAATCACCTCTCTGTCAACTGCAGATATTTTATAACTACCTGTTGGTGTATTCCGTGTATGCATTTGATTTTATTAGCATTGACTAAGACCTAAACACTCAACACTAATTTATGTCCAAAAATTAATAGTGTAGATCCCTTTGTAGTTGTACCATTCAATTGAAATAAGCCTCCAACTACTGATATTTTACAATGTCCTGCCTTTGTCTAGATATTTGATTTTAATAGTGTTGAAGCAGACCTGCTTGTTAAAGAGAATTTTGACATGACATCCTCATCCAATTTTTAATTAGATCCAACAGCTTGTAGTTTAATTTTCATTTCTACAAGTATGTTTCTTTAATGAGTAATTCATATATGTTATTATTCAATGGATTCTAGATATATGCTATTTGAAATTGAATGCTTTAACATGCATCCTTTTTCATTTGTAGTCAACTTTTACATCTCTCTCTAACTGCACGCATTTCATGTTTTAGGTTATAATGTGCTGCTTTTTTCATCCATACATTTACTTTTTTAGTGTTGAGAAAGATCTAAAGAGTCTTTCTTAAGTGTAATATAATGAACTTGTTATATATATGTGACCTTTGAAATGCTCTCTTAAATGTTTAGGTCTTGAATTTTGTGTGCCATCTTTCGATTACTGTTTTTTTTTTAAAATTTTTTTTTTTTGCAAATGTCAACATTGTCTTGTGAAGTGGTTTTAATTGTTTGAAACTAAATTATAGATAACATCAACAGCTGGCGGTGGTACTCTGACACTAGAATTCGGGGTGCTGAGTCGTTTAACTAATAATCCCAGTGAGTGTTTTGTCTTGGCTGGTTTATCCCTGTCTCAATGCATTTTCAGATTATACTTTTCTGATTTTTAGCAAGTTTAAGATAGTAGATATCTAGAATCTATCCATCATTCCATAATATGGAATCCATATGGAACAAGTTTTAAAACACCTAAAGTAAAAAAGTATCTTTCATGAATCAGCAGGACCACCAATATTTTCTTAATAGGATCATGAGGGTTATGTTATAGCTTCTTTATGGTGTTCATATTTAATAGTTATTGTATAGGCTATTGGAATGGGATTCATTTCTGCATTTGGTCAACAATAATTATGATCTGTTCAGAATGTTGCTTTCCATCAAGGTTTTTAATTTGCATTCTTGATGTACTATTCCATTTGGTAATTGCTAGTGTAAGGGTAGATGGCTCTCAGTAGAGCTGAATAGAAGGGAGGGATTTGATCAACTGACACGAAACGTTTAACATAAAGTATAAACCTTTGTTGTTGAACATGTACTATTCGTTATGCAAATTCTGTTTGTATTAATTTATATGGAACAGTGCAGATACACCCTCTTGCTGCAAACATTACTTTATATATAACATCAATTTTCTCGAAAGCTGCATTTCAGTGAAATATATCAGCTAAGGAAACATTTAACAGCAGATTAAGTAATTGTACTTGACGATGGTAATTACTATTTAAGAATTAATGCTCCATCCTTTTAACATTTTATGATATTAGCACAATGAAGCTGTCAACATTAAATCTGAGACTTCTTTCAAAAGTTCTTTACACGTTCATTAGATATTCCAAATGACAAGAAGACACTCACAGCCACAACATGTACTTATTCTCAGAGGAAGGCTTCCAAAAGGATGACAAAGATCATGACTGGCTGTAAAACTCCATTTTGAGACCACAGTCTCCCTTTGCAAACAAAATGGCTTATATTTCTTGGTATACACTGGTTGGCAGGTTGAGGAGGCTATCACAAAGGTTTAGGTCATTGTCTTGTAAAGCATAGTGTTTGGACACATACAACTTCATCATCCAAGTGTCCTTCCATCAGAGTAGGCTTTGGCTATGGAGTGCGTGAAATCTTCTTTACAAAGAGTTGACGAAGTTTTTATAGCCAGCTCTTGACTTGATGTCAACCTCCATGTTGTGGCAGGTTCCTAGCTAAGGCAAATGTAGGAGAAAGAAAGAGATTTGCTATAAAAGCTCAAAGGCAAGTTGGCAGATACGTAAATCTTCCGTTTGGTCATGTAGATTAAGCTCATGCTACCAAGGAAAATGCTTGAAGTTCCTGTAGACTAGAAAAGAGTCCACAAGGAAAATGCTTGAAGTTCCCCTTGACTAGAAAAGAGTCTACCCGAAGAGGTAAAATGATACAATTTCCTTCTGGGAATCACATTCATCTGTCTGAAACATTAAACCATAGGGTAAAAAGAATGAAATTCCTGACAAACAGATGTAAATATGCTCAAATTATAGTAAAAAGTAAAAACTATGCATAAATATGCACTTATATAAGTGTAGACTGTAGACACCCTTGGGGCCACCCTGCAATCTTCAGTGTACTTTACACTAATGGTTAGGGTTTAGGGTGACTTCCTATATCACATACATATAAGGCTACAATCATTTGATGAACTCGAGGTAATGGTTGAAGAAAGGTGACAGTTTGGAAGTTTTCTCTTCAAATTCCTCAAGTGGAGGTTCCAAGAGTCTGATATGGCTTTGAACCAAAAACTCCTAGGATTTGGCTCGTGAATCAGCTGGTATTCCTCTTTGGAGTGGAAACAAGTGGTAGAAGTAGAATGATGTGGAAAAGAGGGTAAGAAGGATGAGGTGTGCAAAGGGAAGAAAGAGATCAAACCATTACTTGGTTCTTCTCTTAAAGGAAAGATGAAAGTGAAAATGGATGTTCTAGAATGATAGTGGTCAATGGAAAGGAGAAGGCTCCCCAATTTCCTCACAGCCCTCCTAAAGATAAATAAATAAAGAAAAAAGAGCAAGAAAGAACGCTTGGGAGATGATGTAGCTTTTTTAGATTGGATTTTCTCTTAGGCTACGTTTGGTTCGTGGAATTGGAGCCTTGGGAAAGGAAAGTGATTCCTTTCCTTTGTTTGGAGGCCAAAGGAAATGAGGAGGAAAGGAATTTGATTCCCAAGAGGAGGGAAAATAGGGGGGAAAAACAGTTCCTCCCACCAACCCAAGGATTCATTCCCCCTCTAAGGATTCACTTTCCTTCCAATTTTTTTTGGTTTTTCCAAACACCGGAAAGGAAATTGATTGGAATTGCAATTTCCCAAAGGAAAGGAAATATCAAAGAATCAATTTCCTTTCCTTTCTGCGAACCAAATGAGGCCGTAATGAAGGTGAGTTTTTCAACTTAAAACTAAAAGAAAAGGAAAGAAAAAGTAGTGGTGTAATGATGCAACTTTCTTATAGCCACACTCTTAGTGAAGATGAAAGTCTTCTAACCTTTGAAGACATGAAAATGAAATGAACTAAATAGAAAGGAAAACAAAATGGTGTAACTTTTTAGATTAGATATGAACTAAATAAAAATGGGAGGTTCTACAACATATTAAGCTAAAGAGAAGAATTAAAAAGTAACGGAAGAAGAAATGGTGTAGCTGCTTCTTTAGATTAGATCTACTCTACTTCTTTGGACTAGATTTACTCTCTATGAAGATGCGAACTTCTCAAACCTTTGGACTAGAAAAGAAAAAGGAGAACTGATATTGCCTTCTTAGATTGGATCTACTCTTGGTGAAGATGATAGATTCTCTAAACATTTAAGCTAAAAAGGAAAAGAACTAAAAGGAAGGAAAGAGAGGAGTGATGTAGCTTCTCTATGTTAGATCTTCTCCCAACGAAGGTGAGATGTTATCTATAAAGCTTGTACTGGAAAGGGAAAGAACTAAATAAAAGAAGGAATGGACATAATGTTGCTTCTATAGATTAAATTTTTTATCAGCAAAGATGAGAGAAACTCTAACCTTTAAGGTAGAGAAAAGGAAAGTAATAAAGAGGTGGTTCCAAATGATGGAACCTACCTATCATTTTTCTCTCTTGGATGAAGGTGGTGTCTATCAACTAGGTACGATAGAGACACTCGAAGCCTAGCATTTGCGTGAGCACAACTATAGGCCCTCCTTGGAGGACTTTCTTTTTTCCTTTATAAAGTGTTAGGTTAATTAAAATAGTTTTGAGGGATTTTTATTGGTAGGGACACTTAGAGGGCTCATATTAATCATGAATTTATGTATGTAAGATGAATGGTTGTAAAATTATTATTGAAGTAACAATATCAAGCGAGTATAAGATCAAGGCTACTTTATTTTAGAAAGGTATATGGGCCTAAATTGTAAATGGATATTGCCTTGTGTTATATTTATATAAGTTCCTATATAATATATCATAGTATTGTACCTATATATTATTAGATATTTGTGGTTATGGTTAATGGTTATCAACAATATGGTGTTTGGAGTTTAGGTTTTTTTTTTTGCTGGGTGGGAGTGGTGGGTGGGGGGGGGGGGGGGGGGGGGGGGGAGACACGTGAACCAAGTTGTATGTGAGGGAAGATGCTATGAAAGTGCCTTTTATGTATGGGATGATGCTTGCATGGTATTGTTTTTTTTGGAAAAGGAAATGATTGGAAGAAAATTTTCTTATGCCTATTTGATGTATGCATGCATGTGCATGCGAGAGTGGTCATGCAGAGGAGTGAGTCTATGGATGTGGGTATGGATTGGTGCTTGAGTGGCGTGCACATGCTAATTTGTGTTTGTTTTTGTCTTTATTGGATGGATATAAAATGCAAATGAATGTTGATCCCAAAAGTAATATGGGTCAATAAAGTATAATTAGATGATTGATTTGGTTAGTACTCGCTAAACTAATTATAATAACTATTTGAAGACACTGACCTAACTTTGGGAGATGACTAAAATATCCTTGGATGATGGGAGCACTCAACTTTTCTTGACTAAGCCTAATAAACTACATTAACATTGGCAAGTGAAACTGCTTGATGAAGGATATATATTGTGGGCCTAGTCAAATGAACAAAATATCCGAAAGACGACAATATGACTATAATCATCATCTTCATCATCCTGCAGCCTTCTCCCATCACAATGTGGTCGATTATGGAGCATAAGAAAACTCTATACAAGATTTGACAGTTTTATGACCGACTGTCTACCAGACATTAATCCTCTATGTTGGTGCCAAATTTCTAGCCACTCATAAGAGGGTCATGTCATAAAACCTAGGTGACTAGTTGATAGGTAGGTAAAACCTACCTTTTGGATTGCATTTTCTCTCATGCAACCAAGGAGCACTCTCTATGTTCCCCCTGGACTATAACGACTTTAGCCGAAGAGGTAAGATGATACAATTTGCTATGAGGAATTGCATTCATCTTTATGACACGTTATGCCAGAGAGTGAAGCAATGACAGGATGACTATAGTTTGTTGAAAAATGCTAATAGCCAAATTAATATCGACATGAGAGTTATTCTGGTATCCATGAATTGGAGATTAAAGTCGATAAAATGATTACACGCTGTCCGTTCAGAAGACTAAGTCGTTAATGATTAAACAAGACTATTGACATGGTAGATAGGAAGGAAAGAAAGAAGTTAGCGTCGAATTATCCCAATATGTGTGCATGTGGGAAAACAACCATAACCCTAGCCAAAGGTGGCAAGGAAAATACAGGCTGGGGATGCTGCCTTGGTGTCTACAACTAAGATTCAAAGTAAGGCCAACAAATCTTGCTGTATCACGAATTTGGTTAATTACTTACTAAAGGGACAAGTTTGATGATCAGACCATACTAGGATCAAATTTGTTTTTAACTGATAAGGAAGTTTCTTTTCCTACTTACCAAAATAATGCTTACAACTATATAGTTAGCAACATTGGCTAATTAGCTGATCAGGCCTGATTTAGTGGCCACACGGTATCAAGACATTTTTTGTTATTTGACTAATCATCAATTATCCATTCCAAATTCAATATCCAAATATTAGCAATTCTTATGCCAACTTTGATTTAGCTGATTAGAAGTTAAACAAATCAGATGCTCTTCATCTAAGGGCATTTTGGTCACTTCACAAATTTTGAGGGTTGATTGCTGTGGTGGCAAAGAGGCAAGTAGAGGTTAATATGGAAATGGGTAATGTTTCAAGTTTTCCTTTTAACTCGGTAATTTTGAAAAAAAAAACTATTTTTTATTTTCGTGTCTTGCTATATGTCCTGCTGTGTCCTTGGCGTGCCCCTACTGCGTGTCTTTGACATGTCCTCACGTGTCTCCAAACTTGTCCATTGATTTTTTCATTAAAAAGCAAGACATAAATGAGATTTTGGACATGTGTCTGTGGACCGTGCATGAATAGTGTCCATACTTCATACTTCATAGCTGGTATTCCTTTATCTTTCTCAGGCTTATAGGATTGGTACTTCTTTTATTGAACTAGAGGCATCAAATTGCTTTCATTGTCAGTCTTTCACTCTGTTTGTTATTTTTTGTAGCCTTATCAAGTTTTCTCATATTCTGTTGTTTCCGGTGTTCCCGTTCCCGATTGAACTTCCAGTCTTCTATGTTATGGATATTATTAATTAAAGTAGGATTTCATGAATAAAAGGTATGTGCTACTATGGTTTTGCAGTCTTTGAGCAAGTCACGAAGAATGCAGTGCATGGAATTTGGGCTCGACGATCAAAAATTAATCTTGTTGGAGCTCATATCAATGTTTTCACTGGTGAATGGACACAAAAGGTAATTTCTGAGCTTTTCTTATGCTAGTAATATAATCTAGAGTTGTCTAGTAGATAGTGTTTCAGTCGGATAGACTTTGGTAGGTACTTGATATATCATTATATGATCCTGAAAGCTGATCCCATGCAGATGATGTGCAGGTTGCAGGCTCATGAAATTTTAACTAGATAATCAAAAATTAAAGGAGTGACATATGCTGGTTTTCTTATTTTCACGATTCAGGATTTGATATCCTAATACCTTCTAAAGTAGTTAATACTATTCCTATTTTAAGTTCATTAAAGAAACATTTTGTAGATGGATTTGTACTTGAGGGTTATTTCTAATGTTTTTGAACCCTTGCACTAGCTATGATTAATTACAACTATCATTTTTTTGCACTAGTCTTACCAATCCGGAAGCTGGTTCATTTGGAGTGTTGTATATAACAGTAATTACCTGAATCTGTCGAATCTTTCTCTCCTGCCATTGGTCGTCCAAAGAAACTCAACCCTCTTCGACATACTTGGAATGTAGAAGAGGGTTGAGTTTCTTTGGACGACCAATGGCAGGAGAGAAAGATTCGACAGATTGAGATCGATCTCCCCTCCCCCTTTGCGTTAAGAACCTTTGTTCTTTGTCTACACGTGAATCTGCGTGCTTTCTAAGCATAATCTCGTACTCAGTAGCGAAACCAGATAAGGCCTTACAGTGGGAGGCGCAACAGCCTACGTATTTCCCACTTATTCTATGCCGATGATAGTCTGATCTTCTTGAACAGAGTGTTTTACAGCCTTGACAGACTTATTCTAAGCACTTTTGTCGAAGCCAAGGTCCACAATTTCATGTCCTATGTTACACAAGTACATACATGATATGGCTAGTCACAATGTACTATGTACACACGATACCATTTTGCATGTTTGTGTAACGTTCACACTGTCAGTTTTGGTGTGTCCATCCATTCAAGCTGTTGGACTCTAGTCATGTACTTGACAAACTTATTCTAATCAGTGTTGTCGAAGGCCCACATTCTCATGCCCTATGTTACACAGTTACATACATGACATGACTAGTCACAGTGTAGACACTATACAATTTTTTGCATGTTTGTGCTATATCCAACACGTACACTGTCCCAGTTTTGGACTGTCGATGCATCCAAGCCTGTACAGACTTATTCACACACTGTTATGGAAGGTCAACATTCTAATGTCCTATGTTACACAGGTACATACATGACATGACGAGTCACAAATGTAGACACAATACCATTTTTTTGCCTGTTCATGGCATATCCAACACGCACCCTGTCCCAGTTTTGGAGTGTCCATGCATCCAGGCCTGTTGAACAGTGATATGCCGAGAGCTCCAGAATTCTCCATGGCTGTTGTAGTGCTCTATGCCAAGCCACTTCGACCAAAATATTCTCTTAACGATACAACCTAGGAGTAATATCCTATTGTGACCTCACTTGACATCTTAGCAGAATATGTTCTTTGAGCTACTGTCCTTGGCAGGCCATATTCCTAACTGTGATGGCATTCACTCTTCTCTTTGGTAGAGGTCCTACTACTTGCAACTTGACCCTTTCATAAGACTTGAACTACCAATATTGAAGTCGACTTCAATCAAGTCTGAAGAAACCAGTGGTGGATCTTGAAACAAATTTTCGGAGGGACCAAACTACAAGGCTTGGTTT
The DNA here is from genome assembly GCA_029216955.1 of Iris pallida. Lineage (NCBI taxonomy): Eukaryota > Viridiplantae > Streptophyta > Magnoliopsida > Asparagales > Iridaceae > Iris > Iris pallida. The sequence goes on along the minus strand of JANAVB010009596.1, from coordinate 28,715,618 downwards.
GGGATTGATGTTTGCTTTTCAAAACTGGCAGCATAAAGCTGCTTTTGACAGCAGTTGGGAGACTGCTGTTGAAAGCAGTCCCAAACTTGAGCTGACTTATCAAAAGTTTTTTGATAAGCTGCTGTTACCAAACAGCTGTGGAACGGTTTCCACAAAAAGCAGCAGCAGCAAGAAAGAAAAAACAATCCCAACCCAGCCTAACTATAACCAGAGAAACTACTTGTAATTAAGACAATATATGATATTAAAAGCAATTTCATGATATACCATTTTTATCGGCAAAGAATATCCATTCATAGTAGTATTATGTTAGAGTTGTTATTCTTGTGTGTGTCTGCTTGGTATCTTTCTGTATTCCTTCTTTAGTCCCACACTGGATAGGCACTAAAGAGGGAGCTCACCTTCTATAAATATGTACTCACACCACATCAATGAATCTATCCCATAGTTGACAGTCACAAGTCTCCTGGAAATACCTATAACTTATTCTGAAGTAGGCCACACTCGAGGGGCTTTTAAAATCTTGGGGAGGAAGGCTGGCCGCTGCAGGTCTCTATGGAGCTCCACCAATGGAAGGAACATAATGGATAAGCCAATAGGTCCAGCATAGTCTGGGTTGGTGATCACCTAGTTTCTATACCCTTGCTCGACTTGGATCAAACACACACACACTAGAGAGACTAGCATACTTTATATTTTTCAATAAAGTTGGTTCACCATCAATAAAGCACATGCATTTGTTTATATTAATGGTCTATTATTTATTTACACCTTCAGATATTATTGACTTGGACACTTTAGCTTTTCTTTGCCTATCTGTTCTGTCCATTTTTTCTTTTGGACAGAGTTGAGGGTTTTGTTACAGGGATTCCATTGAAAACATAAGGGTGTTGATGATGGTTTGCCCATTAAAGTTTATCCTAACGATCAAGTCCAAGCTGCAATGCTCATACCTCAAAATAATTTTCACTGTTACATTTTTTGTTGTTGTACATTGAAACTTGCGACTGCTGAAATGTTATTTGACATGCTTTTTCAGGGTTATCTATTAATCATACAAGAAGATAAAACCAATGGGATGAGAATCCCAGGTTTCATTTCATTGGAGCCTGATATTGGCAATTTTGAGTGAAATTTCATGAAGATGATATATTATTTCTCTGTGTATATTTTTTCCCACTATTTTTCAATTGCAGGATGCTGGAATCGGCACAAGTATAGACTCTTTCTATGAGTACCTCTTGAAGGTAAGTTATCTTTCTTTACAAGTTCAATTTCATGGTTGTCTACTATGTTTTTGATGGTAAGATGGTAAGATCCTTAATATTGAAGAATAACATAGAACATAAGAATATGCTACTCTTAGAAGTTGTTGATGATGTTTCGTGTAAGGTATCCGATACTCCGATCTGAAACCGCCGATACTGTCGATGCCGGATCTGAGTATCGGGATCGGCGGTATCGGCAGTATCAGATCGGAGTATCGGGATCAGCGGTTTCATGATGTCTACTTTCGGGTCGGAGTATCGGGATCGACGGTATCGGCAGTATTGGCGGTTTCTTTTCACTATTATTAGCTTAGCATCTTCTTCATCTTTCCTATCACTCTATGGGGTGTGTTAATTTGTCTCCATTCTTCATATCCAATCTAACAATTTCCATCATCTCACACTTAGTCAGAAGCACTTCCTGTGACTCACTTTTTATCCGATCTTTTATTGCATTGGCACCCATCCACTCGACAGGTTCCTTGGATGCCATATTTTAATCCACAAAGCACGGCTGCTTTTATAGCTACAACAACAGCGGCAGCAGCAACAATGCCTTTATACCAAGATCTTGGGTCGGCTTTCTGAATCCTTTTCTTCTATTGAACTCCATTAAGGCCATGCATTATGTAATGTAAACATAAACCATATAATTTACAACATCAATTCATGTTTGTTTAGCCCTACCTATAGTTCTTGCAGCTACTTTAACTAATATCTTATCGCTCCTAACTGGTGCTTCTATTGGTCTATGTTGCAAATGTCAAAACCACGTGAGATGATTTTCTCTTATCTTATCCTCAATTGGTACCAATTTCAACTTTCCATGAATACACTCATTTCTTATCATATCTTTCAATGTATTATCACTCATCCATCTTAGCATTTTCTTATTTCAAGACTATTCTTATAGTTGTCTTACATAATTTTTTCTTCCAATTTCTATTTCTGTCAAGTAGCAGTTACAAAGCAGGTCAACCATCCTACTTCCATTCTGTGAACTACATTAGTTCTATGAACTACATCTTCCTTGATCTTGCCCCCCAAGATGAAACTATTGATTCTAAATGACGAGACCAATTTATCTTAGATGTTTCTCAGCTCTCACTGTGAAATACTCCCTCCTTTCTCCATAAAATATTTTATAGTCTATTTCGTTCTACTCCCTCCTTTATCCATAAAAATATTTCATATGTTGTATTTCGTCCTACACAAAGAATCACTATAAGGTATCCCTTGGCTATCAATATGAACCACTCCTTTCTTCAACAAATTTATATTGTATATGCTCTATTTTGTTATACTAACCCAAATCCTTTAGATTGTAAAACTCAACATTTTCATCTTAGAAATTAAGCCTCTCTTGTCTCATCTATCCACACATCATCCTTTAACATGCACCAAGAAACATGTTGAACAGGCTCCATAATAATGCTGAAAGGTTAGGACTTCATGACAGTCACTATGTTACTCATACTTAGATTTGGCTGATCAACTTATTTGAAGAATCAAATTACGTACGGTAAATTTTCTAGGTCTAGTGTTGACGATTGATAACTCCCTTCTGATTTGCAATTAAGGAGATGCTATTATTCATAGTTTGCTGTAGGATTCAGAGACATTTGTGACAGTTTTTTTTTTATAATTATCTTAACAGGCTTATTTGTTGTTTGGAGACGAAGAGTATCTCTATATTTTTCAGGAAGCTTACAAGGCTGCAATGCACCATCTCCATCATGATCCATGGTAATGTTTGCTAGCATTCCTTTGAGCAATATTTTACACACGTTCATGATGGTAGCATCCGCTAGCTACCACAAAATTTACAATTATTTATTTCATCTTCATAGTTTTATTATTAAGAAGTATACGGATTCATCTAGGTATGTGGAAGTGAATATGAACTCCGCTGTTACAGTTTGGCCTTTATTTAACAGCTTGCAGGCTTTCTGGCCAGGGCTTCAGGTTCTTCCTTTATCCATTTTACTGAATTTATGCTCTTCATTACTTTGGGAATATGTCGATGGTGTTTTGTGCAAGGTGTTGGCTGGGGACATTGATCCTGCTATTCGGACACATGCTGCTTTTTTTAGCGTCTGGAAGAAATATGGTTTCACACCAGAGGGATTTAATCTTGCTACATTCAGTGTACAAGTATGTAATTTTCTTTCAACTACTATTTGAAATTTAGATATGATCTGCTATGTATTATAATGCTAGCTGTGACAAATTTCAGCTGTTGCCCATGGTTGATTGAGGAACTTGCTTGCCCAAATGGATGATGTACAAAAGAGACAGCAGTGGGCAAGCATGTTCCCTAGTCAACTCGTTTCAGCTGGCAGTTGACACTGATTGGTGTTACAGTTCCAATTACTTTATCTTTCATTTGTAAAAGATCATACACTTAATGTCAATTTTTTTCAGCATGGTCAAAGGAGCTACCCGCTCCGCCCTGAGTTGATTGAAAGCACATATTGGCTATTCAAAGCCACCAGGGATCCTAGGTCTGCCTTTTTCTTGAACCACACGAAACTTATATTTACTTCTTCTTGATGTCCTTTTATTTCCTTTGTTGTTCAATGTTCATATAGAGCAAATAGTTGTTTGTGCTGAACTTTGTTTGAGGCCTATGCTATATTTTGCACAATTGCGCTAATTTGTGGTATTTGTTGCATGGAGACAAATACTGTCACAAACATGGACATGATACCAATTTCGCTTTTGTGTTGGATTCTTGTAAGACACAGACATGTCATCAATTTTGGTGAGTCTGTGCTTCCTTGTTGCATACGAATGCAGCTAAGTATGAAAGAGGTTTTTGTATCTTAATTCTTCAGTTTTCTGAGGTAATAGGAACTGTAAAGCAGCATTTGTAGGTGGTTGGCTTTGAGCTAATGCCTCAGGCAACTTGACTACGGTTTTTGTAGAAGGAAATAATGAGATAATTATTATTGGTGAAAGACTACATATATATATAGGAGAGGCTAGCCTCCTCTCCTATTATATGTGGGACTAAAGCCCATTAACTCATAACTCTAATATAACACTTAACACCCTCCCTCAAGCTGGAGCATAGATGTCAATCATGTCCAGCTTGTTACATAAAAATTGAACCCGAGGACCCATAAGAGGCTTTGTGAAGATATCAACTATCTGGTCGCCGGTCCTCACATGTTGAAACTTTATCACTCCTTTTTTATATTCATCACGAACAAAATGAATGTCAATTTCAATATGCTTCGTCCGTTCATGAAATATTGGGTTGGTGGCAATGTGAATAGCAGATTGGTTATCACACAATAGATCTGCCACTTGAGACCCTGCGTCTTCTCCCAGTTCTTGTAGGAGATGCTTCATATATAATATCTCTGACGTGCCATGAGCAATAGATCGATATTCTGCTTCTGAGCTTGAGCGTGCTATCACACTTTGTTTCTTGTTCTTCCATGACACTAGATTTCCACCAATAAATACTGAGTAGTCAGATGTAGACCGTCTATCTGTCAGGCTTGCTCCCCAGTCAGCATCAGTAAAACACTCAATGCGAGTGTGTCCATTATTCTCCATTCGAATTCCTTTTCCTGGATTCTTTACTAGATAACACAGAATTCTGAGAACTGCCTGTCAGTGTGGAATTCTTGGAGAAGCCATAAATCTACTTGCAATACTCACTGCAAAAGAAATGTCCGGACGTGTCATAACCGCCAAGTAGTTGAGTTTTTCAACTACTCGACGATACTGATCTGGATTGGTCATCAGGACCCCTTCGTCTGGAAGTAACTTTGCCCCTGGATCCATAGGTGAGGTTGCTCCCTTTGCTTGCATCATGCCTGCATCATTTAGTATGTCCAGCACATACTTTCTTTGAGACATTACAATGTTTCGCTTACCCCGTGTGACCTCAATGTCCAAGAAATAGCTCAAGGATCCTATATCCTTGGTTTGAAATTGTTTTACAAGAAACTTCTTGAGGCTTGTAATACCCTGGTTGTCATCTTCCGTGATTACAATATCATCAACGTAGACTCCAAGGAGTATTCTTCCAGCAGATGTGTGTCGATAGAAGATTGAATGGTCCTTCTTTGATTGACACATGCCAAATTGAGTAACAACATGTGTAAATCGACCAAACCATGCACGAGGCGATTGTTTCAGACCATAGAGGGCCTTCCTCAGATGACACACTTTATCCTCCCTTGCAACGAACTCGGAAGGTTGCATCACATATACCTCTTCATCAAGATCTCCGTGGAGAAAAGCATTCTTTATATCTAGCTGAAGTAACGACCAGTCATATCGAATGGCCAAGGCCATGAGGACACGAACGGATGTCATTTTGGCCACAGGAGAGAATGTTTCGAAGTAATCCTCACCATAGGTTTGAGAGTATCCTTTGGCCACCAGACGAGCCTTCAGTCGATCAAGAGTGCCGTCCGGTTTTACCTTAATCGTGAACACCCATTTGCAGCCGATTGCCTGTTTACCAGTAGGTAAGTCGACTAAGTCCCAAGTATGATTTTTCTGGAGAGCTTTCATCTTCTCGTTCATAGCAGCACGCCAACCAGGATGTCGAAAACCCTCCTCAGCGGTATTGGGGATTTGAATCCCATCAATAGTAGCCACCAGAGATTGAGTGTGACTGGTAAGTCCTTTTTAGCTGTCAACATACAAGGGATGATCACGACAGGCACGACGAGGACGTTCTGGAGGCGGAACCGCCGGAGCTGCTGGCGGAACTGGTGGAGCTGCTGGTGGAACAGATGGGGGCAACTCATTGGAGTCGGAACTGCTGGTAGAACCAGAGGAGGATGATTCTGTGGGCGATGTCGGCAATGGCTGAATCGGTGTATGTGGACCATCTGCCTGGGAGACTGGCTCGGTAAGGGAGGGCACCCGTACGAAAAGCTGTTGTGTTTGAGGAGGAAATAACAAAAAATTCTCTTCTGGATAGACCAGAGGAGCCAGACCCGTTGATTGTGGGAATGGTGGAAATTTTGTTTTTACAAAGGTAACATCCCGAGTGAAAAAATATCGCTTTAAGACAGGGAAGAAACACCGATTCCCTTTCTGATCTTTAGAATACCCAAGAAAAATACATTGTATTGCCTTAGGATCTAATTTAGAAAGGGTTGGTCGGGTATCCCGAATATAGCATAAGCAGCCAAAGATGCGGAGAGGCAGAGGAAATGGTTCTCGTCCAGGAAAAAGCCTAGAAAATGGAGAGCTACCATTGAAAACAGACGATGTCATGCGGTTAATAAGATAACAAGCAGTAAGAACCGCATCCGACCAAAATCGCTTGGGAGTACGTGCTTGAAACATAAGAGCACGTGTTCTTTCCAATAAATGACGATTTTTGCGTTCGGCTACACCATTTTGTTGTGGTGTGTACGCTCAAGAGGTTAGGTGGATGATGCCATTGAGGGCCAGATGTTTATCGAGATCACGTGATAAATACTCACGGCCATTGTCACTCCGAAATTTTTTGATTGGAAGACCAAATTGTGTTTTTATTTCAGCATGAAAGTTGTACCAGATGTTAAATAATTCAGAGTGATTTTTCATCAAATAAACAAAAGTGACACGTGAGTAATCATCGACAAAAGTAACAAAGTACTTAAAACCCATAACAGAGTCAATCGGACAGGGTCCCCATATATTAGAATGCACCAACTCAAAAGGAGCGGAAGCAATTTTATTTGGACTCACCGGATAAGGAACCCGATGATGCTTAGCTAAACTCCATGGCTCACAATGAAAAGAAGAGGAAATATCTAAAGATGGGTACATTTTCTGGAGAGCTTGGAACGATGGATGGCCTAACCGACAATGTAACTCAACAAGATCGAGATTCATGTTGGCACAAACAACAGAAGGAGTTGCGTCAAATAGGTATAAGCCTCCAGCCACATGTCCCTTACCGATAGTCTTTCCAGTTTTTAGGTCCTGAAAAACACAACCATCGGAAAAGAATGTTACCGAGCAATGTAGTTCACGAGTAATTTGACTAATAGAAATTAAACTGAACGGGTTCCCAGGAGTAAGCAGTACAAAATTGAGTGACAGTCCGGAAGAAAGAATGACACTTCCACGGCCTCAGACTGTCAGGGAACCTCCATTGGCAATAGTAATGCCAGAAGCACGACGTATAGGTACATAATCATGTATCATACCTGCGTCACTAGTTATGTGAGAGGATGCACCAGAGTCAATGGGAGAGGATACTACCCCGTCGGCCGCCACGACCACCACGAAATCCTGTACGAGCGGCCCCGAGAGCAGAACAATCAGCAGGAGTATTACCCGGAGTTGTTTCAACGACTTTGGCAGCCCGAAGGACACGATAGTGTGCTTCCAACAGGGACGGTACATCAGATCCAACAATAATCTGAGAACGAGCAGAGTCCGCATCAGGACGGAGAGAGGCGAGATAAGCCATGACATGAAGCTGCTCACGTTGAGCCCGTGCTTCATTAATATCCGACGTAAGAGGGAGTACGCGGTTGATCTCATCCGTCATAGCCTTGAAGGCCCGGAAATGATCTTTATGAGATTTGTCTCCTTGATTTGCTCGGTACACACCAACGACCGAATCATATATACGAGACAAATCACGTTTACCATCAAACGCCGCCGCCAATATTTCCCATAACTCCTTCACAGAGTTCGCATTTTGTACCATGTCTTCCACCGATGGTTCCATGGAGTTCATCAACTGTGTAAACAGTCGACTGTCATCTGTCTTCCATTGCTCAAAGATGGGATCATCGTCTGCTGGAGGGTTGTCCGTCAGATGTTTGGACAACCGCATTCCTCGAAGTGTCTTCTAGACCTTCTTTCTCCATGTCGAGTAGCCCTCTGGCCCTTCCAACCGTCGATCGACAAGTCGAATGGAGGAAATCGTCGTGCTAGTGCCCGCTAGTGTGTTGCCGACACTAGTATCTCTGGCACTGCTATTCGCCGTAGTCTCTCATTTGTCAGAGATTCGACTGTCGATGTGTTCTTTCCACTTGATAAACACAACAACTCTGCCAATGCGCTAAAAATGGAGCCAGAATCGGCATGCGCGCATAGAAAGCAGAGAGTGTGGATCACAAGCCAGGTCAGAGAGATAATCCATTGTAACTTCTGATAGATCCTGGTGTGATGATCAAGGAAAGAAACAAAGATTCATGCACAACAAACCATATGTGTGCTCTTTGTTAAATTTTTAGCATTGATGGGCAGAGGTTCCTACAAATGTTTTTCCTCTGAGTATCCCAACAATGATTTTTTTTTTTGTTTTTTTTGTTTTTTTTGTTTAGAGACTAAACTAGGGTTTGGAGGGAGTGGGTGGCGGCTGATGGAAGGAGAGGGTTAGGGATTGGGATTGGAGGCATCGGAGGGGGGGGTGCTGATACGGGAGCGGGGGGGGGGGGGGGGGGGCTGACAGGAGGCCGGGGATGTTGACAGGAGGCCGGGGGGGTGGTGTGACAGGAGGGGGGGGGGGCGTTTAGCAGCAGCGCGGGGGGGGGGGGGGGGGGGGGGGGGGGGGTGACAGGAGGCCGGGGCCGGGCAGCGCGGGGGGGAGGGAGGTGGCTAGGTTTTTTTCTTTCTTTGTGGAGAGGCTAGGTTTTGGCTCTGATACCATGTAGAAGGAAATAATGAGATGATTATTATTGATGAAAGACTATATATATATATATATATATATATATATATATATATATATATATATAGGAGAGGCTAGCCTCCTCTCCTATTATTCTAAGCAATGTGGGAATAAAGCCCATTAACTTATAACTCTAATATAACACTTAAGAGTTTTATTTTTTTTCCTTTCTGCTAAGGAGAGGCTTCTTTTTGGAAGCTTACTTGTGGGACTGGATATATGTTATTAGAAGTAGTTTGAGGTAATATTAAATGCAAGCAGAAATCAAGTTGAATTATTCTTTCATCTTTGCTATTATTTTATTAGTTTGAACCCATATTCACCACTATCACATGTATGTGTTTGTCAAATTCATGTGCTGGATGCTAGTGATGTTTACTATTTCTTCATCCCTTGGTTCGAATAGGCAACTGACGATGTCTTACTAATTACTTTGTTTACCAACAGATATATACCAGACATTGGCATACCATAAAATGGTAGCTTTTAGTTAATCATAGTGAGGATCTCTCGGATTCTCCAGGAAGCCAGGATGCTCCTAAAACAGTGGTGTATCCATGTTGCTTGAGGACACCCTAACTATACTAGAACACTAATATTTTTCCCTTGTCCATTTCATCTTGTGTCATGTCATCGTTCATGTGCAACATATCAAGGTATACATTGAATTCTTTGTATTCTTCTTTGTAACAGGTATCTTGATGCTGGGAGAGACATGCTCACGAGCCTCCAGTATGGTGCACGATGCCCATGTGGTTATTGCCATATAGCTGATGTGGAGTCTCATAAACAAGATGACCACATGGAGAGCTTTTTCCTTGCTGAAACGGTGAGAATAAAATTTATTTCGTCTTCTGGAAACGTTTAGAGTCCTAGACTGAGTCTATGTTAGTGGCATGGCTGCTACTGGTAAGTGGTTACATACAACATGGTAAAAGAAACTTTGTTAAACTGCACAAGGAAAAAAGGAGGAGCTTGTTATTGTGTTGCAACAAGACTCAATTTCAATTATATGCAGAGAATAGATAAATAAATAAATAAAAGCATCTTCAAGGTATAACCATCGCAAACGTGTCTTTTAGATCCAATTTATATGTCTGTTTCACTTCTGGTGAAAGAATCCAACAAGGATAAACATCATCTGTTAAGATTTTATCTTCAGTAATGCTTATTTATTTTCAACAAGAGCTACATACAATGGTATTAACAAGAGTGTCATATGTGAAGGACGTGCACAATGGACAGAATGCCACTTAATATGTTCACGTTCCAGTCCAATATCATATTAAACGTTCCATGGATATGGGACCCAATTGCTATTTCCTAAGAAGGCTTGTTGCTCATGTTTTTTGAATCATTATGGTACGGATTACTAAAATATGTGTGTTGTTTCTTCTCCATATCATGTTCCCCTAACTATGGGTAGGTCACACACCCAACTAAGTTTGAATAGATTACCATCACAAATTGAGAACTACACTCGGGCTTCTTTGTAGCACACAGAATCATATGCCTGCAGAATAATTGTCTCGTTGTATTAGGCCTCCTAACACCACTGCTTATTCCAAACCATCACAAATTAAAAACACGCAATCTTCTGCTGATGCATGCAGAATCGCATGCCTGCAGCTGGTTTGCTTGCATCAACTGTCATTTGCATCTAAACCCCTAACACCAGTTCTTGTTCCAGGTCAAGTATCTTTGGCTTCTTTTTGATTTGGCTGTGGGACCAGACAACATTGTCGAGAATGGGCCATACAAGTAAGTATTACTCCTGAATCTCCTAGGTTTATTTTGTTATTAACATGGAGATAAAAAACAGGTTCTGTTTAACATAAAAATAGCCCTAACAGAATTAATATTCGCCAGGTATATATTTAGCACAGAAGGTCATTTCTTGCCTGCTACTCCTGAAATATCTCTAGTAGGTGAGCACTGCAGTTATTTTGGAGCATTCTGCAAAGATAATGGGTGGCAAGAACATGGATCCGCCGCCAGTTCCTTTGATCATCAAGAAACAAATGATACACAATTCCATGGGAATCAGATTCCCTCTGTTCCTCATGTCAAATCACAGAATTCCTATTCTACTTTTGGTTTCATTAAGGTAAGTGAACTACCTATTATCTAAGTAGCTCATGTTTGGAAAATTGTGCTAAAAACCCAATTTTACAACCCCAATGAAAATGCTTTTCAAGCCAGTTTCAACTCGTAAGTCTTAACAACTAGTACTGTTTCTACAAACCTAGATCTAGAGTTTTAAACCACCAGAACACTGACATCTAGGGGTGCTAACAGAAAGACTACTGATATTATCAAATAGTCCAACGAACAAACCGAACCGATTATTCGGTTTCGGTTTTGGCTAATTTCGGTTCGGTTTCGGTTTTGGATTTTAGAATTTTGGTTTATTCGGTTTTGACTATTTCGGTTCGGTTGAACCTGAATAAACTGAATGCTCACCCCTAATATTATATAGGTTTTACTATATTGATTATTTGTATTTGTTTTCTGACGACAGAATATGGATATCCATTGAATAGTTAAAGCAATGCCTATCTTTATAATTTGATTACAGCGGACTTTATTCCATATCAAATACCAGTAACAACTGGATATTGTTAAATAAGACTAAGGAAATAATTTTATTATGTAGTTTTATGGATAGTATTTGGACTGGATAGTTTGGATACGGAAGTACAGTAATTGTAATATTAAAATGGTTACAAGTACAGTACTTGATTTCAGACAGGAAAACCAATTTCCTTCATTTTTTCTGTTTTTTATTCCATCTTCTCTTGAAATTTCTCCTAAAGATGTTGGTGATTCAGCATGCTTTTCTCCTTTCTAGGGTTTTTGCCCAGGATTGACTCATGGACAGAAGTATGGCATATCATATTTCGAGGACAAGGAGGAAACCTACGAACGTGAGCCTAACTCTGAAAGAAATCGTGTCATTGTAATATCTGATCTCCCAACTGGACGTTCAATGGGTACCGATGAGAACGATAATAGAAATCATGTTAAGGAAAACAGGGAAGATTCAGAAACACTCACTCCCACCGCAGAGTGCAAAGGTGCAGAGCATCCAACTCGGGAAGAGTTGCAGCAGGTTGAAGATGATAGTGGGGAATGAACACCATCTGGGTCAGAATGTTAGATACCATCATGGTTCTTTTTCACTCCGCGCAAGATCTTGGAAGGAGGCACATGGTTTCTTGAATGCTTGCCTTGTTGGCGCGGAAGCGAGATTGATCATCTTGGCTAATCAACAAGGCCTACAATTAACTTTTTGCTTGGTAGAGACGCTGCAGAATGCCAGGGACACTTATGGAGATGGGGCCCCAGAGGTTTTAACCAACCCCACAAAGCTTAAATCAACAGCCCGAAGGTTAGGTATTAGTTGTTTTACAGTACGTGAAGATGGGCATTTATACATTCTTACAGAATACATCACTGTAAACGGATTCAGATGGACATTACATTGCATTCAATTAGCATAAGCTGTAAAAGCAATTTGTTAAAGAAATGTATGAGTCAGCTACTCTTATGGGGTTGTTTGGTTCGCTGAAGTGGGCATGAAGGGAGAACCCTATCGCCCAAGACCCCACCTGCCTAGGGATGCAACTCGGACGGATTGGGTTGGGCTTGAGATTAATCCAAGTCCAACCCGATGAATCATACGCCTAGCCCGAGCCCAAGCCCGGTCTGACCTCTGGTTCAACATATGAAGTCCAAAACTAAGTCCGGAGGATCGGATTTGGCTCGGGTTGAACTCGGATTGGGTCGGGTCCATCGGGTTTATCGGGTTCTAATATAATATTTGAAATAAATTTAGACAAGCAATATTAAACACATAATTAAATAGCAATCAAGTCTTGATCACTACAAAATACAAACTGAAATAAGATTTAGGATAAGGAGTTGAAGAGTTCGAGTGGAGAAGGATTTTAACCTAAACCCGAGCCTGAATCCGAGTATCGTCAACCCAAAACCAACCAATTAACGGATTTATTCGATCGGAATCGGGTTTAGCCTGCCCCGAGTTGCACCCTTACACCTGCCCCTCTCCTCCCCCACGGTTTCCTTCGTTTTGCCATTTTTCACCTGTATTCCATTCTATGCCTGAAAGAACCATCTTCTGCACAATTTTCACCCAAATTTCTTGGGAAATTGGATTTTTTGTGGAATGTGCCATTTTGATGGCTAGAATGATCGATCTATATATTTTGTAATGTTGGCTTGAATAACTTTGATTTTGAAGGGAAAAATTGAATCTCTCAAAAAAAATAAAATAAATGAAACTTGTCGTTTTTTGTAGATATGGAATTTTTTTTCTTTCTTTTCAAACAGGCAGTTTTGGAATATTCGATTCTTCAAATTGAAACCAGATCTGGGTTTTAGGGCTTACGAATATAAGAAAAATAATGACTGTGACTGTGACTGTGGGTTCTTGGAAAATAAGTTTGTGATATGTTCAAATTTTTTTAGTTCTTAAACAAACCATTGCCCATGTGGTTTTGATTTGATTTTTGGGCATGAAATATGAAATAGTCTCGGATCTGAGGAAGTCCTACTTTTTCCTATGACTGACATGTGGGAGCCTACTTCGATTTAATGTGTTTTGTGCTCATGAAAAAAAAAAAATACAAAGTTTTGAAACTTTCTTGATGTGAAGCCCTAATATTGTTGGTGAACGAGAGGATTTATCAATCAATCCTATTATCATGTTAGCTTTGCGGCTTTTTTCTGACTTCCTTATCCTTCTCAGAATTCTCAGAATACGAGCATAATTACTTTTCTTTTTCTTTTTCTTTTTGAAGAAGGTAAAATTTATATTAGTCAACGATAATTACAACTTAGATCTATTCCAGATTATAAAATGAGTCATCTGAAATCTAAGATATCTATGTCAGCATCTATATTTCTTGTTTACTTATTGATCTACTATGGCTGGTTGAGTAGTATACATGATTTGGTCTTTAGGTGGGCTACTTGATTTGATTCATAATACTTTGATACTTGATTTGATTCATAATACTGGCTTCCTAATTAGAGAACAATGACACTATGTCCGCATGAATCGGATCTTGACGGTTGGCCCAAATTTTTTTGTCTATTATCTAAGAACGAGTATGAGTCCATTGTATAGGCTAGCTGATATGCTGTGTAGTAAAGACCACTTCCATAATGCACGGCATGTTTGTGTAGAGGAGGGACTTATTTTATTCCTTTATATGTTGGGACATAAGTCTAAGAACATAAGTATATTTGATTGAATTTAACTGTTTTGGAGAGACAATCTCTAGGTATTTCCATAAGGCACTTGGTGCTATATGCACTATTAAAGACCAATTCATAAAGCAATCGGGTGTCGATACCCCTATCGAGATCAGAGTCTTCTAAATAGTTTTCTTATTTTCAGATAAAATGTAGTCTAGAGAGTGACTAGATCCAATGGAATACTAGGTCAGGGGATCAAGTTTAATCCGAGTTCGGGCATAACTCGGTCCGAATTCGGTTGCCCTATGACTAGTTAGGTCAAAGTGTAGAGTTGAATGGGTTTTGGCTTTTCGTAATTGGGCTGACTCTTTGTTTTGTGGACTGACTAATACGAGATTGGTAGGCTAATTTGGAAGTGGACTTTAGAAGCTAGCCAAGTGTCAATTTCGTCCGATGTACATTTTTTTAGACTCAATAAATTGAAAAATACATAATAAACATGAAACAACTTTGTTTAACAACTTGTTCATCTGGCGAAGACTTGATCAGATGTTGTAGTAAAGCGGTCGTCCATCAGTTGTACTGTATCAGTATATTATTTGTTGTATCGTACTAGAGTTTTAGTCTGTTACCAAAATCAGGTGTGACTATGACTTATATGGACCAACAATCTTCCTCATTTTGATAATTGACAAACTCTAATTGATGCACCAAATAATAAACTCAAAAAAATAGTACTGCACTTCTTTTTGTTTGGTACTTGTTATCCTCCTTTGTCATTTGAGCAAAATAGAAGCTACCCCACAAACATAGAACGGAAACAACAAAAGTAAAGTGAAGCAATACATAAATAGAGAACAGTAATCTAGTAGCAGAATAAAAAATAATATAAACTGCAGAATAAAGTAGAGTCCATAACAGGAAACTACATAACTAGAAGTCTGATACAACTCAAAATAAAAGTCTACAACATAAAGAAAATAATGCATAACCAAATAAACACAAAGTGTCACTAGTCCAACAGTCTATCAGCAACACCAAATACAAAAGTCCATAACTGAAATGATGATCTCAACTAGTGTCGTCACCAGTCTCGACTGACCGGTTGGGATCATAAAAGGCAGCACTAGGGTCAAAGTAACGTTATGCATCATGGTCTTCGAATCTAGGTCCTGGTCAGTGGGGGTGTCGAATCAGAGGAATGAGACCGCCAGGTGCATGGGCCAAACTCTACTGCATGTCAGTAATCGAGTTCCAATAGCCCAGACCGGGAGAGTAATCCGATAGTCCGTCTGTCTGTGACGCTCATCCTCACGTCTGTGACACTCGTCCTCAAGTCGGAAACGATAATGTAGCATATCATGAAGATAACCTAGTATGACTAGAACAGGAGGAGCAGTAATAGCAGGAGGATGAGGGGGTGCATGGACATCAGGTGGAATGTCTTCAGCAGCAGCTTCATCGAAAGAATCCTCATTAGAAACAGGAGCCTGAGGACCAGTCCTACGGGATCTAAGGAGATGGGATGGTGTATCATCAAACAGACAGGAATCTAAGGGAATCGAAAACCTTATGATAGGAAGATACATAGCATATAGTAGGTTTTGCCCTTTCTTGTGACACCGTACCATTGCCTCGATAATAATCTTTGGAAGACTGAAATAAATGCCAAAATGTAATGATGTAGAGCTGATTTCTCCAAATACGTGATCTCATAAGTGGACCTGTCTTTGGCAAGATAGTAGAAAATATGATGCAAGGTAGCTCATAGAAATATTGGTTCAGATATTTGGCCATAAGTCAGCCAGTAGGCCGAGGGAAAGGATCACACATAGCGTCCTTAAATGATTCAAGGGTTATATCGTCACCGAAATTGACCTTTATGATATCGACTAGAGCATCTCCAATATTAGGGGTGTGGAGTATCTCGCTCAAGTCGTCATCATCAAACTCAATATCGATACCGTAAACCTTTGAATAGATAGTACTATGTGTGTTGCAAGTTGCAAGTTGTAGTAAAACATACGAACAATATTGGAATAAACATGGTGTACAACTTGATCAAGATCTGCAATACCAAAATTATAAAGATAGACAAATGATCCGAAAAAATTGTGAAACTAATTGGGGTTCTCGGACGAACTTTCTTTTTATAGAAATCCTTAAACCATTCACAAGACATTTTAAAGTCTAAACAATGGTCCATCAAATTCGTCATCTTCATGTTCTGAAGGGCTAAATAATTCTTGCATGGGATCATGAGGAGGAATTGATGAGGAAGCCTCATCAAATCTTCTATTTTTCTTGGAAAATAATTTAGGTACCATTATGAAAAAGATGAGAAGTTGGGAGTTATACCTCAAAAAGATGGAGAAAAATGGAAGAGAACCTTGAAAAACCTCTAGATCAAAAAAGTAGTATTGCACTTCTTTGTATTGCACTTCTTTTTGTTTGGTACTTGTTCTCCTCCTTTGTCATTTGAGCAAAATGGAAGCTCCCCCGCAAACGTAGAACGGAAACAACAAAAGTAAAGTGAAGCAATTCACAAATAGAGAACAATGATCTAGTAGCAGAATAAAAAATAACATAAACTGCAGAATAAAGTAGAGTCCATAATTAGAAGCTGCATAACTAGAAGTATGATACAAATCAAAATAAAAGTCTACAACATAAAAAAAATAATGCATAACCATAAACACAAAGTGTCACTAGTCCATCAGTCTATCAGTAACACCAAATACAAAAGTCCATAACTGAAATGATGATCTCAACTAGTGTCGTCACCAGTCTCGGCTGACCGGTTGGGATCATAAAAGGAGTAGTAGGGTCAAAGTAACGTTATGCATCATGGTCTTCGAATCTGGATCCTGGTCGGTGGGGGTGTCGAATAAGAGGAATGAGACCGCCAGGTGCATGGGCCAAACTCCACTGTATATCAGTAATCGAGTTCCCAATAGCCTGGGCCTAGAGAGTAGTCCGGTTGTTCGTCTATCTGTGACGCTCATCCTCACGTCTGTGACACTCGTCCTCAAGTCAAAAACGATAACGTAGCATATGATAAAGATAATCTAGTATGACTAGAGTAGGAGGAGCAGCAGTAGCAAGAGGATGAGGGGGTGCCTGGACATCAGGTGGAATGTCTTCAGCAGCCGCCTCATCGGAAGAATCCTCATTAGAAACAGAAGCCTGAGGACCAGTCCTACGGGATCTAAGGAGATGGGATGGTGTATCATCAAACAGACAGGAATCCAAGGGAATCAAAAACCTTACGATAGGAAGATACATAACATATAGTAGGTTTCACCCTTTCTTGTGACATCGTACCATTGCCTCGATCATAGTCTTTGGAAGACTAAATTGAATGCCAAAATGTAAATGATATAGAGCTGATTTCTCCAAATACATTATCTCATCAGTGGACATGTCTTTGGCAAGATAGTAGAAAATATGATGCGAGGTAGCTCATAGAAATATTGGTTCAGATATTTGGCCAGGAGTTAGCCAGTAGGCTAAGGGAAAGGATCACATATAGCGTCCTTAAACAATTCAAGGGTTATGTCGTTACCTAAATTGACATTTGTGATATCGACTAGAGCATCTCCAATATTAGGGGTGTGGAGTATCTTGCTCAAGTCGTCATCATCAAACTCAATATCAATACTGCAAATCTTTGAATAGATAGTACTATGTGTGTTGCAAGTTGCAGTAAAACATACGAACAACATTGGAATAAACATGGTGTGCAACTTGAACAAGATCTGCAATTCCAAAATTATGAAGATAGACAAATGTTCCTAAAAAATTGTAAAACTAATTTGGTTTTTCGGACGGACTTTCCTTTTCTAGAAATCCTTAAACCATTCACAATACGTTTCGAAAGTCTAAAAAATGATCCATCAAATTCGTCATCTTCATGTTCCGAAGGGCTAAATAAATCTTGCATGGGATCATAAGGTGGATTTGAGGAGGAAGCCTCATCAAATCTTTTTTTTTTTCTTGGAAAATAATTTAGGTACCATGATGAAAAAGATGCAAAGTTGGGAGTTATACCTAAAAAGATGGAGAAAAATGGAAGAGAACCTTGAAAAATCTCTAGATCCAAAGTTTGAAGGGATGAAACCTTCAGATTTAGGAAAAATGTAGGGCTAGGGTTTGAAAAACTAGGGTTTAGAGAGGAGAAGAAAGGGGGTGGCCGCTGCTTTGTTCGGGTGGAAGATGTACAAAAACAAAAGAAGCAAGCAACTTAAGAAGTGGGCCAGCTCTCGGGTTCGATTCCGGAACCAAGGTACTGAGTTCGGCCCGAACTCGGTCAGAGTTCGGTCTGAGTTCAATTTCTTTGTGTTTAGCATATTTGATTATGTAATTTAACTGAAATATTTTATTCCATTAATTAACAAAGTTTTAACTACCTTGGGTTAGCTGTAGGGGCCAGATCCCAACTATCGGTTGTCCGAAGACGCTTAAGTACCGTGTCACTTAGAGCTATTTATGTCCAGTTGACAGAAGACCCCTTTTGGCTTGTACCTAAAATAATCTCAACTTTAGTAATAGATAAAATAAAAGCATATCGTTTTTAACAACGTATTTCATTTATGCTTAAGAACAAGAATTGAGAATGCCTAACTCGTGGCGAACATAATTGAATCGATCTTCAGCTAAGGGTTTGTAAAGATGTTTGCTAGCTGATGGTCAGTATCAATAAATTCTAGACAAATATTTTCGTATAATTGATGATCACATAGAAAATGATGACGTACTTCTATATGCTTAGTGCGTGGGTAACATACCGGGTTCTTAGTCAAATTAATCGTGCTAGTGTTGTCACAGAAAATGTGAATGTTTTTGAAATACAAATTGTAGTCTTCTAGGGTTTGCTTCATCTACAAAATTTGTGCGCAATAGCATCCTGCAACGATATATTCGGCTTCAGTTGTTGATAATGCATCATAATTTTTCTTCTTGCTAAACCAAAAAACTAAAGCTTTTTCTAGAAAATGACACGTACCACTGGTACTTTTATGGTCTACTTTGCATCTAACAAAATCACATCCGAATAACCAATAAGGTCAAAGGATGTGAAACCCATATTTTATGAATAATTATTATTAGTGTTTTAGTATTAATTATTAGTAATTCTAATATTATTTTTATTATTATTATTATATATGTTTGAGTGCAAATGATTTCGAAAATTAAACAACATGGATTTTTGAATTCAGACCCAGACCCGAGTCCGAACCCAGACCCAGGCCTGAGCCCGAACCCAATTTCATTTTCCCTTCCTATTAAATCTGACTTAGTTTAATTATTAAAAAAAAACTGTTTGGAGAGCCGGTCCAATTTGGACCAGCACCTTTTCCCCTTTCCACGTTCAACAACTCCCCTTTATTACTCCTTTCCACGCATTCATTTCTTTCCCACGATCTGGAAGGAGACTTTTCTCCTCCTTCTCCTTAATAACACTCACACACCCCCACGACCGAGCCTGTTTCCATTTCCTAACAGTTACTTTCCCTCGCCACCACTCTTTAATAAAATCCCCCACTCTTCTGGCACGTTCACCACACTCACAGCCACCCCTTTCCTTTTATTAACTCCCCTCTATTCCCACTACTTCACGAAGTACTCAAAAGAAGAGATATAAACTCAGCTCTCTTCCTCTCTCTCTCTGATTTCTCTCAAACTCTCCATTCTCTGGACAACCCCCAAACTTCTTTTCTTCAAACCCCTACTCCACCAAACCCTCCTCCACCTAACCCCGGCGATCCTCACGCCCCTCCGGCCGATCGCCCTCGGCGTGACCTCGTCGACGCCAAGCCCCGCCGTAGCCGCGAGCTCCGGCGACTTCGAGGCCGAGCCGCCCTAGCCCGACCGCGGCCCCCTCTGCGCCTACTCCGGCGAACCGCCCCCTCGCGGCAGTGCCCGTCCGTTCCCCTTTCGGCGCCACCCCCTCGTGCCCCTACTCTGGCGACAGCGCGCCAAGTCTCTGGCCGCGTTTTCCCGCAGCACCGCCCCTTCTCTCGACGCCCGACCAGCCACCCTTGGCCGCCCGCTTCGGCGCTACCCTCGCTGTTCCCAGCGCCGGCTCCCCCACGAGCCTATCTTCCCCTGTCAGCGTCACCCCGACGCCGACAGCGCCGCTGTTCGCCGACAGCGCTGCCCTTTGGCGAGTGTTCTCTGTTTGTTTCTGCCGTGCCCTATCTCTGGATTTTCGACGTTGCGTCGACGTCGCTGATTTTCAGCACTGATTTCGGAACGACGCTGTGCTGGATTATTCTTTTCTTTCTATTTTATCATCTGAGAGCTCTAGCCGAGCAACCCGAGGTATAACCCCCATGTCCCGCTATTTTATTATTATTTGTCAATAATGAAATGGTCCCCGGTTCCCTTTGGGAATTCGGTATTAGCGATGTCGTATTTTTTCGGGACTTTCGAAAAAGTCCCGTGAATTGTTTTGCTTTCCCGGAATATTTTTGGGAATGGATTTTGGTATGATTTAGTTTCTGGAAATTTCCGGAAACGTTCTGTGATTTGTGGATGGGAATCGGACTTCCGAAACTATTTCGGGTAGTCCCGATTATTCTGTGTATTATTGTGGATATTTTATATATATATAATGTGGGTTTTTCCCTGGTTTGGGACTTGCAGGAATTATCGACGACATTTTCCCAGTTTTTGGGTTGACCAAAAACAGAGGAGATGCTGTCCGATTTTTCCGTAAATCCCGAATTAATTTAAAAATGAATTTAAAATGATTTTCGAAATTTATTCGATATTTTATTTTTGGGGTGACGACCGTATCGGTCAATGGATCCGGCTAAGTGCAAACGATACCGGCCCCGCCCGGACGTTGAGGCAATTAGCCAAAAATGAGGATCGGACCATTATTTGAGACTTATGATTTATTATTATTTTATTATTTATTTTTGTTTACATTTAATTTCTATTTTCAGTTAGGACTAACGTCAGTCTTATTCTTATTTCAATTTATGTAAATAAATTGTAATGGGCATAAGCCCAGCTGGCTGGTCTGTGACTGTAATAGCTTAGATTTTCTGTCTTTTCTGGTTTTTCGAGTTTTTGCTATTAACGATTAAAATGATTAAAAAGTATTTTCGTATAAAATTAATTATTATTTTCTCACCTAAAAATTGACAAGTTTATTAATAATTAAAAATCACGAGTTTTCTCACTAAAATAAGAAAATTAGTTTTATATTTATATTTAAAGAAAATATCGAGTTTTTCTAAAATAATCTGGCAGCGACGATGTTTTCCAAATTCAAAGTTAAAATGATCATTTTTCCCTCGTATTAAATCAACGCACCAAATAATCGTGTTTTCTGTGTTTGTTAATTAAAAGAATTAAAATTGATTAGGACAAAAACTAGAGATTGTAACTAGCACATCTAGATATGGGTTGAATATTGTTTCTAAGTCTGGAATCTCAAATGTAGGATTTCGAGGAAGTGTTTGACCTAGTTCCCCGGTACAGACTCTCGATCCAGTCACAATAACAAAGGCAAGTACATTTTGTGTTAGTTTACAATTATTTAGTAATCGTTTTAATGCAAGTTTAAACCACGATGCAACACAGAACTCTCTCTGAGAGCACTGACTGTAACTACTGTAACTGTTGGGGACTGGGGGAGTAGTGTAATGAGTATGACCACATCCAAAACTGTATACTGACTGTGTTAGCTTACCCCTCATACACACGGGGATAAGCCATATCGTATTAATATGATACAACTGTACAACCCAAGCCGGTCATATTCATTGCCTATTCATATCACAGAAACTGTAACTGTTTTAAAACTGTAACTGCTTAGTTGATTTTCAAAACTGTTTAAAAGTGCATGATTCTATTATTATTTCAATTGTTAAATTAGCATGAATTATACTTTGCTCCCTCCTGACTGGAGACCAACATTTTAGGTATCACTGATGAGGCTTTGTTCTGCGATCCCAAGACGAGGATTTCGAGACTGATGAGCTGTTTGCCTAGAGTTTTCTTTTCTTCTTGATGTATGTAGAAAATGGTTTAAGTTGTATTTTTTATTCCATTGTAAAAGTTTAATAAAGTTTTAAATTTCCGAATTTTGAGTTGTGACAAATATAGTGTTGTTGTATGGTTACCTGCTACTGAACAGCTTACTGCCGCCGTCTCAACAACGGTGCAGGCTGGGCATGATCCGGTTCGACCCAATTAGTTGGGATCGGGTCGTGATATGATTTTACGATACACATGCTGATAGTAGAAGTTCTCTTAAGGTATAAAAAGATGCTTAACAGCACATAGGTGTGATTCCTTAGGATTGACTTGATATCTAACACATATACAAATACTAAGCATAATATCAAGGCGACTAGCAGTTAAGTATAATAAACTACCAATCATATCTCGATACTCACGTTGGTCAACAGGTTTGTCGCTTTCATCGAGACCAAGCTTTGTTGATGTAGCCATTGGTGTGCCAATAGGTTTTGCATCGTCGAAGCCAAACTTCTTCTGCAATTCCTTCATGTGCCTGGCTTGATTGATGAATGTTCCCTTTAAACTCTGTCTGATATGCAATCTGAGAAAGTAGTTGAGTTCTCCCATCATGCTCATCTCAAACTCACCCTACATACACTTAGCAAATGCTTGACAAAGTAGTTCATTAGTAGAACAAAAATGATGTCATCAACATATATTTGTACTAATAAAATATTATCATTAAGGAATTGATAAATAAAGTAGCATCAAATTTCCCTTTTGAAAAATTATTTTCAAGTAGAAAGGAACTCAGACGATCATACTAAGCATGAAAGGCTTGTTCGAGTCTATATAGTGCCTTTCGTTGCTTGAAAACGTGATCAAAAAAATTTGAAATCTTCAAAGCCAGGGGTTGTTTTACAAAAACCTCTTCTTTTATAAAGTCGTTTAAAAATGCACTTTTAAAGTCTATTTGAAAAAGTTCGAAATCATAAAAACATGCATATGCACAGAGCATACGAATGGACTCAAGTCTAGCAACATGAGCATAAGGCTCGTCATAATCAATTCCTTCTTCTTGATTATAACCCTGAACAACTAGATGTGCTTTGTTGCAAACGACTTATCCATCCTCACTAATTTTATTTTGGAATTGTTTGCTATGACAAAAGGTTATATGAACTTTTTGTATTTTAAACGTAAAAAGAGTACAATCGATTCCTAAACAGGAGATCTAAGTACAAAATTTCTAGGAAAGTGTGGCAGTAGAGATCAAGCACTGCAGCGGCTCCATTACTCCATTGACGATCTGACGACGAGTTGAACTTGCTTTGGCTTTCTGGTGATGGTGATTGAAACTCTAAGGTTACCAATCAAGAGGATGTCTAAGTTGAAGATTTCGAAGCCTTTTTATCGAAGGAAAACTCCTTCTATTTATAGGAGGAAGCACATATGCGATGTACATAAAGATTGTGCAGATACGCTGTACGGGAGATATGGAAGAATCTTGAGGCGGTTACGGTAAAGGCTACTGCTGAGCTGACACGTGGCAGATACTGGGATTCTCTTCTATCGAGACTTTGGGAGAAGTTATCAACATAACTGAATAAATGACACATGGCGTGTGCTTATTTGTTGATCGGATGGACCTGAGTAGATTCTGTTCCTATCCCCGAAGTAGATTTTGTCTTATCTTAGAGGGCCATTGGTTTAAACAAACCAGTTTGATATGGATCTCGTCCATAAGAACAAACTCTGTCCTTATCTGTGGTTTAAACAACCCGATAAGATATTGCTCTTATCAACAGAATCAAACTCTGTCTTATCTTAAGTGCAGCGGTTTAAACAAACCGATAGGGTGGTATCCTGGAGGATATGAGCACCCATCTGGCCACGTGGAGCTATGTCACTTCGTAAGGCTGTGCCACTATACGAGTTGCGCTTCTGACGGAGCTTTTGATGCCACTGCGTTTCTGGGCGATGAGCGGTCTTGTGCTTTAGGCGACAGAGTTACTGCACTTTTAGGGCTATGAGTGGACTTGTGCTTCAGACGACGGAGTCACTGTGCTTTAAGACGATGAGTGGACTTGTGTTTCAAACAATGGGGTCACTGTGCTTTAGGGCGACGAGTAGACTTGTGTTTCACATAACAGAGTTACTGTGCTTTAGGGCGACGAGCAGACTTGCGCTTTAAGTAACGGAGTCACTGTGCCTTAGGGCTACGAGTAGACTTGTGCTTTGGGCAAGTCTACCCCAAAGCACAAGTCTACTCGTAGACTTGCGCTTTAAGCCACGTCAGCGAGTAGACTTGCGCTTTAAGTAACGGAGTCACCAAAGTATCAGATGATGGGGTCCGTTGAACGGGTCGAACTTTTGATTACAACGAGGGCTCTGCGCTTCTGAGTTGAAGCGAGGGCACAAAGCTTTTGGGTTTGAAGTTCTGTGCTTTTTAGACTGAAGTGAGGGTTCTATGTGAAGAAATGAGCTATCTGTGCTTCTGGGAAGAAGAGGGGGCACAGGTACGTGGCTGCACTTCTGAGTCGAAGGGGCTAGATCCTGTTTGAAGACTTTTTAAGAGCATTTAATGACTGTTCTTCTTGGTGGCCGAGTCAGTCGTCCTCCTCTTTAATTGCCGCCGTTATTTGGGAGAATTCGAGAAGTTAGTGGCCTAGGACTCAGTTGAATGAACCTATTAGATAAGGTTCGTTGTGCTGAGTTCTAGGTTCATCCTATTAATTTGGGCATCTTTGACCGACGGTCATGTGGCATGTTGGTTGGACCATACTCATCCTATATAAAGGTGAGTTTTTTCTGAAGAGTCGTCTTACTTTCTTAGCATTTCAAACGTTATGCTCGATTCTGACTTAGCTTCGAACGGCCATTGGTCTTGCACTAGTCGGCTGATGGTTGTGGATCCCTTCGTTCAAAGAAGTTGTACCTTTGTTTTAGAACTGCTGTTGAGTTTCGGGGTGCACTTGAGCGTTTGGTATAAGAAGTTCGAACCAGAACAACGTCTTGGCGGTCTTCGAGATCCAAGCTTTCGAATTTGGATTGGTTGCCCATCCGAAGAGCCCCAGGTTGTGCTCTGCCCTGCTTGATGGTGGTGGCACGGCCTGTGCTATGGACGGAGTTCTCGCTCGGGCCAATAGCTGCTTCAGGATGTGGCTCGCTCTGACAACGCTGTGCATCTGGGGGGCTGCACATCTGTAAAGATTAACCCCCTTGTATGGCGCCTGTGAAAATTAATCCTCTTGTAGATCTTTAGATGCCTTAGTTCTTTTCATGCTGAATCTGTAATAGGTCCTTGTCGGCAAAGCTCTTTTCTTGTAATCATGATGAATCTGTAATAGATCCTTCTAGGCATGATTTAATAAAGAGCTTTTTTATGAACTATGGTTTCTGATCTTCTGTTTGCGCTTTTCTGGTACCTGCACTTTTATGAAGCTTTGTGTAGTTGAGAACACTACCTGCGCTTTTGATACATCCGCGCATTTTTATGCTTCTACAAGACCCCCTTTAAAGTGCTTCGAACTTGAATCAAGCTTGGAATACTTTGAACAGAAGCATGACACGTGTCCTTTTCGAGCGAATGCTCAGCGTGCCTACTGACAGGCTGTCATCACGCTTAGGCTTCAGCATTAAATGCCTTGAGCCGTCGCTTCATTAAAGTTGATTTTAATTCCTCGTTTCTATGGAACGGTCATCATGATCCCAACTTTTTGTTTCTACGTTGTTCGAAGAGTTCACTTGATCACGAAGCGTTTCATCTTCTTTCGCTGACATGGCTGCACCCTATAAGTAGGGGTCGTTGGGGAGAGAGAAAAACTTTGTTGCTTTCACCTACCTTTCCACAGAAGCTTTTCGTCAGAGTCTTCTTCTTCTTTCAAACCCCAACTTTTTCCGCCATGGCTCCCAAGAAATTAAGAATCCCGAAAGCTCCCGCGGCGATCTCCAAGAAGGTGTAAAAGCATGGAAAATATGGAGATCATGCGGGTCACAACTGACCGCATGAGTACCCTGAAACAGATTAACCCGCATAAAGAAGAGCCGCATGACAGACTCAGTATGCCCCCTGCGGCCCATCTTCACCAGACTGATTTTTGAGCCGCAGAGAGAATAGTTAATTATGCGGCCAAGCTGATCAATCCTTCTGATAAAGCTGACAAAACTCTGGTCTGATAAAGCTGACAAAACTCTGGTCTGATAAAGCTGACATACTCCGGCAAAGACTGACAGCTCTGACAACTCTAACACTCTGACAAAAAGAAAATAAGACATGATTAGACTGGACATGCGACCCGATCCGTATAAACCTTATGCGACCCAATCTATGTACTTCATACGGCCAAGGGTAACTGTAATCTGAGCCGCATGAGCTTTATACGGCCCAGAATATAAGAACCTATGCGGCTCAAAAGTCCCCAAGCTACATACAAACTAAGGTAGACTGCCGCATAAGTCTTATGCGGCCCAGCATGGCCGAACTCTGAAGGGCCTATGCGGCTCAAAATGACTCAAGCAGACTGATCCTATCTTACGATGAGATACGTGGCAGGTTGACCAAGTCTCAACCACCCAGATTTGCTACAACAAAATCTTAACAACCCCCACCAGCTGGCAGCCCGAGATCGAGTCTTTGTGCGCTGTGAGAGACACGTGGCCACGTGGCCCTTTATGCGGCCCAAAAATCTGCTACTGCAGAAAACACTATAAATAGTAGGGTATCACACCCAGGCAAATGGTTGGCAATCCAAGGCTGGTAACCTACGAAGGACATTTTCTTCAAGAGCAAGAAGCGCGTCAGATAGTCCAAGGAGTAAGGCAGAGTTGCTACACTTTCCCAAGCCTCCATCGTTACCCCCTAGAATCAAAACTAAACAATTATACTTAGATTATTTCCTAGGATTTCTTTCTAGGCTTTCTCTTGTACAAGCGAGTTTGCAATCAAGTTCAATTCATCTGTAATTTATTGTGCTTGATATTTAATGGCAAACATGATGGCGACTCTGCTGGGGACATCCTTCTCTTCTGATGAAAAGTTGGTGACACAATCTGACGCGTCCAAGCTCGGCTCCACATAGCAAATGCTCGTGGTTCGATTTGACCAACGAGTATTCAAAAAAATGCTCTCTGAAGGGAGCGCCAGCCCATCGCAGAAGCGAGCCAACCCAAAGAGAGCCCGCATCATGTCGAAGCACAAAACTGTTGCCCCCGACCAGGTTTTCGAAGAAGCTCCTTCTGCGGCCCAAGACAGTGGTCAAGACTCTCCTGCGGCCTTACTTCTGACCGCAGATAACCCTACTGTCCCCAAATCCAGCAAAGGAAAACACCACGATGCTGAGTTTTTAGGGGCACAAGGGAAATCTATGCGAACGAGGAAGAGGCCGCATAAGAGAGATGGACAGATGACTCATGCGGCAGCCAACTCTGGCCACAGACAGATCGCCTATGCGGCAGCCAACTCTGGCCGCAGGCAGATCGCCCATGCGACAGCCAACTCTGGTCGCAGGCAGATCGCCCATACAGCAGCTAATTCTGTCCACAGGCAGATGGCCCATGCAACAGCCAATCCTGGCCATAGGTAGAGTGTCTCATGCGGCCCTGTTAGAAGCTCTGTGTTCGACTGTCTCTCATACGGGCCCGACTCTATACGGCCCATTGAGAATATGGGATGTATCAATCTGGACTCTTTCTATTATGCGCCTTCGGGTGCTAAGTCAAAGAAGTCTGGGGCAGTACGGGCCCAACAAGCCCAGTCAACTGTCCAAGTTGCTGACCGTCAGTGGATACCGTTAACTGTTATACGGGCTGCTGATAGAAAGTTGTACAGAACCACCCGCGTCCAGTCCCCCAGGGCTAACGGACAGGGTGGGTCTCAAAAGTCTCCCTCCAACGATCGAGAGCAAGTGCTTTTACTAGCCTCAGATCAGGGAGCAAACATGACACCTACGCACCCGTGTGCTCGGGATACCCGTGTCCACAAATGGGATACAAAGGTAGATCAGCTTGCAATCGAATTACGAGAGGTGATTACTCACAAACGCAAGGAGAAAGAAGCAACCTTGGCATGCGATGAGCCCCTCTCGGACGTCGTTGCACCCAAGTCATCATCAACTGCTGCTGCGACAAGTCGGCAGCACCTGAAGATCGGCAGTCCATTTTCCAAAGACTGCAGCAGCCAACACCTCTCCAACAACAACTTGAGAAACAGGTGCAAATTTCAGTAGACGAGGAATTTTCGTTCGCCTCCTGTAATTCAACCCGGAAGGTTCTTCCCGGCAAGGGAGGGAACAAGACAGGCTCTTCCAGCTCGGCAATCTCCACCAGTATTGCAAGAAAACTCTCGTCTGGAGGACTGCCACCGACAACTACAGGGGGTGTCTACCTAGGCACTCGATCGAAAAAGAAGCTGCCAACACCTGGGGGTGCATCCTTGACCTCCCTGGGGGCAGATGAGACCGGGGGTAGCAGTCCCCTCAAAGTATGTGACAACCCGGTGTTCCAAGAGCACACACAGAGGGTAGTGATCCACTGGAATTATGCAACAGACGTGGACGCCCTGAGGATGACCGTCTTTGCCAAGACGATGTGGTTTCCTGCATAGGGGGTAGCACCCCTTCCGAGTCCGAGGAGGAGGATATTTCAACATTCCTCGACGATTTCTCGGTATGGGGGTACGACACAGAGAGCACCTTTGCTATGATCCCTTCCTCCTCTACCTACGTGCGGACAGTCTTTATGGCCGACGATGATCATGAAGCGCCTACTGACCGACAACGTCTAGAAGTAGCTGAAGCCATGCTCCTGTCCTTGGTCAAGTCAGTAGACGAAATCAAAGCTGCCTTGCCGACTCAACCAGCAAGGACGCCTGGACAAACAAGCTTGGGACCCACAGTCAACGCGGACTCCAATACAACCGCTCCTCCTTTGGGTGACAATCCTCTAGGAGCATCCGCTCCTTCAGCTGCAGACGAAGCAAGGGAGGCAATGAGGATAGTCCAGGAGCTTCGGGCAATGTTCAATGCCCGAGATTCCTCCCGGGACCTGAGGATACGGCAGCCGTATCTCATTGCATGGAGAGATGTGCCTTTTCCACCATGGTACAAGCCATTTTATATCGATTCATATGACGGAAAGACCTCTGCTAGTCGGTACATGACTTATTTCGAGGTCACAACCGACCACTTGCCGCATAGTGATGCCATCCTCATACGATTATTCATCGGAGCATTGGTGGGGATAGCGTTCGACTGGTATCGCAACCTTCCGGACAACTGCATCCAGTCTTTTGACGGCCTCAAGCACGTGTTCCTAGAAAGATTCTACGAAGTGGGGCATGATGTGACAATATCGTCTCTCATGGATGTCGTTCAGGGAGAGAAGAGGCTAACAAGGAACAATATCGAGCGGTTCCGTCAAACCGTGATAAGATTGCCCCAAGGCAATCCCGAAAGCTCCGTGATCGAAACCTACCAGAAGAAGTTGCTTCCCGCAATCAGCCTCTGGATGGGTGAAGATCAGTTCAGGGATTGGACGACCTTCATCATAAACGCCACCAATGTGGAGGCGAAGTTAAAGAAGGCTCGCCAGCTGGGATTACACATCCTGGACGGAAAGGTCAAAATCAAACGTCCTGGTACCACCTCCAATAACAACAACACTGACGGCACCTCCAATAACCGGAATAATAAAGGCAAACAGGCTATGGTCGCCGGTACGACCAAGAAGCCTAAACAAAAGCAGGCAGAAGTTCAGTGGCCCCTGGTGAATTACTCATTCGAAGATAGTCATGTCAAGCCTATCTTCGACATGCTCTTACAAGGGGACAGGATCCAACTCCCTCCACCAAGGCGCGAGCCCCGAGCGACAGAAATAGAGGACCCAAAATACTACCATTTCTACCGCTATGTTCATCATGCCACTTAAGACTGCTTTTAATTAAAGCGGTACATCCAGAATCTTATCGACTCCAAAGCTCTGTCGCTAGACTTTGAAGAGGTTACCGTGGCGGCGAACATGGTGTCAATTCAGTTCGGCGACTTCCCTCCAACAAGTACTCAAGACGGGGTAATACCTATCCCCCGGGCAACGATAGAGGTTATTAATCTTTCCCCCGTCCGGGACCAGACGACTGGCTTGGTACCTCTCACCACGTCACGAGGAGAGATCATGTGGGTGCACCCCGACTCAGTGCCCAAAGTTATCTAGGCATTATCATCTCCAGCCAACAAGAAGAAGGGCAAGAAATCCAGATCTTGCCACACAATTTTAATTGAAGCTGAAGAAGCGGCGGCCGTTGTTACCCGGTCAGGGGCACAAGTCCAGCCCACTCCGGGTAGTTCAGTTGAAGACCCTCAACCGGCAACGCTGCCCGCCACTGATATTCTGGGGCCATTTCAGCCTCCATCGGCAGACAGGGCCAAGCCGAAGGAAACCCGCTTCGATAGGCCGCTCCGTAAAGATGTACCTCAAGGACTGGAGAGACCTTGCAACTTTGACATATTAGCACAACTGGCTAATACACCGACGAAGATATCATTATATGAGCTCCTAAGGCTCTCCAAGGATCTTTGTGTCGCATTGAGCGAAGCGCTCCAGAATGCTGACGCTTACTTAGCCCAGGTCAAACCTACATGGGAATACTCGTCGACAGATCTCCAGGGCAGCAACAATGTGGATACAATGCCCAACATCATATTCACCCACAGGACATGCTAATCAAGACCAACATGCATGATCGCCCCTTGTACTACACTAGGTATATAGGCGACATCAAGGTGGATCGGATGCACATCGATCCTGGCTCGTCGATAAGCATCATCCCGAAAAGCTTGCTTCAAGTCCTCGACATCCCTATGCACCGGCTAGCAGTGACCAACACTGCCATTAGCGGTTTCAACTCAGGAAGGAGCTGTCCCTTAGGAAAGATCCGATTGAAATATCAGATCGGCGACCTGAGGACAGAGGTTATCTGCTACGTCATAGATGCAGACATGTCCTACAATATCCTCCCGTGGCGTCCGTGGATACATGACTATATGATCGTGCCATCCACCCTCCACCAGTGCTTCAAGTATGTCAGTAAGCATGGCTTCGTGAAGACTGAATTCGCCGACATCGATCCCTTCAAAGGGGTTGAGTCTTATTATTCTTCGAAGACGTGTCTATATGACGAATCCAAGAAACACATAACTGACGACCTGGAGGCCATCATAGGGCCAGAGGAACCCTTGAGAATTCATCTCCAGGCCCGTAAACTGGGCAAAGCCGTACCCCTTGTCGCAATTTTGCATAAAGAGGTTCCCAGTTCCTCCACTTCAGCTACACAGTTGGAACCGATGGTCATCCGACTCCCAAGGACCAGCCAAGAACTCGTCATAGGGCCGATGGTGATCCGATTACCAAAATCCAATCAAAGGTGACCGAAAGACGAAAGACCCTCTGGGGAGCCGATGGTGATCCGATTGCCAAGATCCAGTCAAATGCATTCGGAATACACGAAGTCTTCTGCCGAGCCGATGGTCATCCGACTTCCCAAGACGAGCCGGCAACCAAGTGTCGATCCAAGACCCTTAGGCAAGCCAATGCCACAAGCTGAACCCCTGGTGGTCAAGTTGCCCAGGACAGTGTCCCCACCTTCGATCATGTAGGGGGTAGCTAAAGAGGATACAGAACTCGTGAAGTATCTTGTTGCAAAGGTGGATAGTCCCTCTCCTGATGATGTAATCCCTGTGGGCAAAATTCCTTATTTCATCAATAAGAGGCTGCCATTGAACTATCCTGAGTGTAATAAACTCAATCTGATGTATACTGCGGGACTCGATCGGGACATTAACCTGCACACACAGGTGACAACCGTCCATACTGCAAACCGACTTGCTCCCATTAAAGATGCCTACTTCCTAGTCCCAGGCAGAAGAGAAGGGGATCACACGATCATCTTTGGCCAAAAAGAAGGTCCTTAACCCTTCATGCCTCAAGAGTTTGATCTCGAACCCGATACTGGGAGACTACCGCTCTACCTGTATAGTCCTCAGGCCAAGTACTTCATACAAAAGCAGAGGTACGACATGGAGGCTACCCCAGGTCTGAATTACGGCAACGATCGGCGATTGCCTCTTCAGTTGTCAACTTCGTCTGGAAAACCTCGAGATTATTACGGCAAATTCCTGAAGAAATACTATGTCTAAGGACATGCTGGTACTCCCTCAAACCATCAAATCTTCCAAACTATCGAGTCATGTACGATGATACCTCTGAACTCACACTCTATCGCATCTCCCTGAGAGACGAGTCATGTACGATGATACCTCTGAACTCCCACTCTAATGCTTTACCTCACAGGAGTCTGCCCAGTTTATCATTATCTCTGAGCAAACTTCCTGGTCCTGATTATCGTGTGTCACGTCCATATTACCTCTGGTATCGATAATCTCCCAACTTAACACCTGTACCCAACCCGGGATAAAAGACATGGTGTTAAGACCATAAAACCTATCGCGTCCATATTACCTATGTTGGTTTTGTCTCAAAATCTATTACTCGTACCACCAGTACGCAGAAGAGTAATAGGTCCACCAAAGATTATTCTTGATTATCGTGTATCACGTCCATATTACCTCTGATACCGATAGTCTCTTGACTTAAAACCTGTACCCAACCTGGGATAAAAGACATGGTATTAAGACTACAAAATCTATCACGTCCATATTACCTCTGTTAGGTTTTGTCTCAAAATTCATTCCACCAAAAACCACTCCTGATTATCGTGTGTCACGTCCATATTACCTCTGATACCGATAGTCTTCCGACTTAACACCTGTACCCAACCCAGAATAAAAGACACGGTGTTAAGACCATAAAACCTATCACGTCCATATTACCTCTGTTGGATTTTGTTTCAAATCTATTATCCACACTGCCAGTGCGCAGAAGGGTAATAGGTCCACAAAAGTCATCCTAATCTATTACTCGCACCATCGGTGTACCAAAGAGTAGTAGGTCCATAAAATATTATTCAAATCTATTTGCTCGCATTTCCAGATGCACAAAAGGGCAATAGGTCCACAAAATATCCCCCAGTAGGATATCCTTTATCAAACACAAATACTGTATTAGGCCCTCTAGTACAAGCACCACCAATACCACTAACAAAGAATAGAGCGAATGCATTCTGTTTATTCAAAATCAGTTACATTCATTACATCTCAAAGGGGGAGAGGGGACGAAAGAAAAGGCTACTACTCATCAGCAATGCATAGTTTAGCAAGAATATCTTCCAACTGTGCAGTTGAGCGCTCAATTCTCAGTCTGGCTCGACATTCAGCTTCCTGGGTTAGCTTTTTAGTATCCTCAAGATGTGCATGAGCCTGCCAATTTTCCTCTAATTTCTTCAGTGCACCCTCTAAAGCAGCAGAGGCTCGTGTGACCTTATCAGTCTCCTTGCAGATCTTCTCTTTTTCCTGACGAGTGGCTTGGAGTTCAGTCTCCAGAGATATCAGCCTAGCCTGGAGCTGGAGAAGCTTCTTGTTTGTTTTGGTTATAGCACGAACGATAGTCTCCTCACGAGTCAAGCAAATATCTCCCTCTCGGCTCAGCTTGTCATATTTGAGAGACAGCTTATGGAGGTCCTTCTCTAAGGTGGGCTTGGTCGTCTCCTGTACATCCTTTACCTTTTCCTCGGCCTTTATAAGGAAAGTATGCTCCTGCTCCACTGCACCAGACACATTGACTTGCCGCAGTTTTTGCAACTAGATTAGGCACTGATCAGCCTCTGCCAGCTTGTGTTCCAGATGGACGGCCGCCCCCTCTCCACCTGAAAGCATTTTCAGTAAGTGGATCTGACCTTGGGTGCAGTGACGAGCCACGACAAATAAAGTCCCTCTCCTTGAAGTAGCTTCAACCCCTCGTTTCAGATGACGATAGAAGCTCTCGACTATATCCCTTGATGATTTGTCTAGATTCTCCAAAGAGGACAGCGTCGAAGGAATATCAGCCAAGGAACCTGAAGGCATGTGGGAAAAAGATATAGCGAAGCTTGACGACCCTGTTAGAAGGAAAACAAATTCCGAGTGACGAGACTCCCGCACAGCAGCAATCTTCTCTTCCGCAGCCCGAAGGAGCTGAAGACTAGGCAGAGTGGAGAGTTCAATCTCTAGGGAAGAGGAAGCTTCAATCGACCCTGCATCCACTGATGCTGGTACAGGAACCACCGCCTCTACCATCGGCACTTCTGGTATAAACGGCTCTGAACTCGGCTCATCGGGGGTTTTTTTCGATTTGAAGGAGAGAAGGTTCACTTTTTCTCTTCGGTAAGAGGTCCGCCCCGACGTCTTCTACTTTCTCCTCCTCTACAGCTATGTCCACCAATGGTAATGAAGGAGCGCTGCCTATAGATCCAGAACAACCGACAATCAGCTTGACTCGAAGGATATGAAGAAAGAGCAAATGAACCTTCTCGTCGGTAAGAATATGACATAGCTTACCATGGAAGGGCGGTGGAGACCACGGCTCGCTCTGGACAGTCATAATTTCTCTTATTGCCCCTATATCCTCCTCAACAGCAATATTCGAATCACCTGCACCTACCACTCAGGCCCCGGTCGACCCGAAAGGGAATGTAGCTGGGTCGGTTGCGACCAATTGAGACCCTGCAGCCTTGATATTTGGCTCTGTAAGGCTTGCACCTTCTTCGACCATGGTGTCTGTTACGGGAGGGATCCCAAAAGCAGCATCGGACTCCGGAAGGTTTATGTCTTCCAAAGCCTGCACAAAGAAAAAAAGAGAGAAATAATGAGATAAAGTCCTAAAAGTGACATGGTGGTCGGTCAAAATAAAATTTACCTCTGGGAGGATTTTGACGTCACTGCCCTCTTCCGCAATGTTAGACCCTCGATTCCTAAACTTAACCCATTTCTGGAAATGAGGCCTGTCAGCAACAGAGAGTCTACGCTTACTTCGCTTACATAGAGGACTCGGCATAGGAGAAGGCAAGTGCGACACCGAAGTACTTGCAGGAAGTGACAGGCCATTGTACTCGTCCTTCTCTTCCGTATCAGTAGAATCAGATACTTCAATGGCTTTCGCCTTCCTTGTCCTGTTCTTCTTTTTGGGTTTCTCGCGTTTCTCCGCCAACTTAGTTTCGGTTATGAAACTAGTAATTATGTCAAAGTTTTGGGGAGGCCCATTCATGAAAACATGGTGAAGGGCCGCCATGTACGAGATACGCACTGAGCCCCCGGTATCAGGTAAAGAAAAGCTGGTTCGGGTGTGGACGGCACTGTAATAATGCCAGGCCCGGATGCCATCCAGGACGCTGCGCTCATAACCCAAGCAGGGACTCGGGTTGTCAAAAAACAACTGGCAGTACCCAAATTGTCGCAAATATCGGCTGGGTAAGTAAGGTTACAAGAAAATATTGTTACGGTTACGATACACCAGATGTGCAGGACGGATATTCTGCAACCAACGGAACATCTTCTTAGACAGGATCTGGGGCGCAACACCGCCATCAATATAAGGATGCCCCATTTCCTCATCGGTGAAAGGTGGGACTGACACAAAAAAGGAATAGCTGTCAACCCGAGCAAGCACAACACGACAGTCGACCATAGTTGAACAGGTCTAAGGCATATCATGGTACTGATAGATGAACGCATCGTTGACCGTTGTATTTCCTTCAGGGCCAGGTCGCATCAGAGAGGGGCAATACATTAACAGCCACTCCATCAGATAGTGGTAGGGCAGCTCAATTCTGTTAAAATCCTTTGTAACATTATGAGCTATAGTTCTGGCCATAAAGGTACGAAGGCCCCGATGGATGCTGTACCCCATTGCTGGGAGTAGATCTAGCCTGCCCCCGAAGACTAATTTAACAGCAGGGAGGATCAGGTTGCGGTTGATTCTCTCAATAGAACCAGAACCCCCTGAGACAAAACAGATCCTCAGCCATATCATCAGGAACCCCGCCAAGATGGCCTTGTCAGACAAGAGTTGGGTATCCTGATAGAAGTAGCTGAATATGTTGGATTGGCTTCCGAATCTATCACCAGAAGCTTTGGTCCTCTTGGCGCTTTGTACTTGAGCATCCACCCATGCTTGAGTTTGAGGGCTCCGAGGGACAACCCGACCTGAGGCCCCTAGATCGAACAAGTAACTGATCCCGGCCTTGGTATGGGGAAGGGTCCCCTCAGAGCTTTTATCCTTTTTCTTCGATATTTGCTGACAAGTGCTATGATGACATAATACTTCCCGGTAAACAGCAACGAACCCGGGGAGCCGCTGCTCTAAAACCTCAAACTCTTCGTCCGTAGGAGTATACTCCTCATAAGCCTCGTCTCTCCAAGGCAACTTGGAGACGTCATGTATCTCATGGAGAGCAAGCCCCATCTCCCCAACAGGCGTAAAAAAGCTCCCCGTACAACGGTTGTATATCTCGAGGAGTGTATGAACAACCTTGTGTTCATAGAAAGACCGTAGCAGGTGCCCCTTATGGCATAGTAGAGGTCGAGCTGACGTAAAGTATCTTCATACCGCGACAGAATCCAGAGTGTCAGGTTGACCCACGGAGGAGAACGATACATCCAATTCGGCAGCGACAGTCCAACTGTAGGATATGATCCTTTGCGAGCAATCTGGTTCAGGAAGGTATCGGCTTTAGAGAACCTGTTACTAGGCCTCAGCTCATTTATAAAACTACTGGGGGCTAGTCCGACGACAGAATAACTGACTGACACCCTGGTCGCGATCGCCGACCGCGCTCGTATATTATAATGGATATTGCCTACGAAGACTGCCTGCCGGTCTTGAGTTATGGGATCCGTCATTCGCCTCTCGATAGGCACCATGTTAAAACTTGACAGGAAGAAATGGCGTTCCACCTGAGGAAGGTGAATCGCTATCCCGTTGGAAGTAAAATCCTATCTCTCAGATAGCTCCAGTACGCGGGGGCTCGAGACAGATATAGCATCTCCGAACAAGAATGCAGGCTTCAGATGAGTGTCCCCTAGTTTCCCGAAATTCATCATGCTGAGTAAGTAAAAGAATGATTGGTTCCTGATCTCCTTCAACCTGTCTTCAGGTTGATTGCGGGTAATTTGAGATGACACACGTTCGACTATCTGGTCAAATCTCACACCCAATACAGATTGGGCATATCCTATCTAGAGTTC
The DNA here is from genome assembly GCA_029216955.1 of Iris pallida. Lineage (NCBI taxonomy): Eukaryota > Viridiplantae > Streptophyta > Magnoliopsida > Asparagales > Iridaceae > Iris > Iris pallida. Next base: position 28,678,329 of record JANAVB010009596.1, on the reverse strand, counting down.
CTCCGATGGATCTATGGGCAAGGTCACTGCGAAGGACAAAGTGGAAAAGTAGTTAGAAGAAAACAAAGTTCATTTTTCAGCTATGTGGCCTAGCCAAACAGGATCTATGCGACCTAGTTATGAAGGATGTGCATGCGACTTAAAGAACATGAGATGCATGCGACTCAATCATACAGTTCTGTTATACAGTGCTCATGCAGCCAATCATGAGGCATTTATGCGGTCCAAGATATACAGTGCTCATACGGCCCTATCAGGAGGCACTTATATGGCATAGTTAGGGGACACTCATGCGGATCAGTCTTGAGTCACTTAGGTGGTTCAGTTATGCAGTATTCATGCGGGTCGATCAAGGAATCACTTATGCGGTTCAGTTATAAAAAACTTATGCGGCTTGGACATGGTCAATTATGTAGCGCTCATGCGGCCCAGTCATGAGACACCCATGTGAGTCAATAACGCTTATACGGCTCAGCCTATGCGGCCCTATCACATAGAACACATGCGGTCTAATGAAATAGGGCTCGTATCGAACATGCCTGACGCATAAAGACGACGCATGACAGGCCGGCATATAAAATATACGATATGGCCATTCAAAAAATTAAAGTCGTCGTCTTCCCGCCGTCCTTACCCTTGATAGGAGGATGCACATCAGGATGAATCGAAGGAGAATCCGTAGCTCTCGACGGAGAGGCTGGTCCTTTTCCTTTGGCCGCAGCATCAGACGAATTTGAAGCTTTTGGAGCCATGGCTAAACAGAAAGCACTACAGGGACAATAAAGACGAAGGAGAAGAAGGTAAAGGAGAAAATCTCTTCCTTCGAATGACCCATATTTATAAGGTGTTTTGAAAGTGTGCCATTTTGATTCTCGAGCCCATTAAAGATAATGATGACATTTTGGAGATTTTATCCTTAGTAACTGTCAGCTTTATCTCAGAAAATTGAGCCCAAATCAAAACCCAAATCAAGGCATTAAATACAGCAGTGATAGCTGGCAGACAAGATCCCCCTGCGGCACAAGATCTACCTGCGGCACAAAAACGTCCATGCGGCCCAAAATGTTCCCGCGGTACGACGTCTCTCCTGACTCGAAGATTTTTTTGCGACTTGATATATGTCCATGCTTCTTATTCAAAGTATTCCAAATTTGCAATTTGAAAACTTTCAAGGGGGTCTTGTAGAAGCATGGAAAATATAGGGATCATGCAGGTCACAACTGACCACATGAGTACCCTAGAACAAATTGACCCGCATAAAGGAGAGCCGTATGACAGACTCAGCATGCCCCGTGCGGCCCATCTTCACCAGACTGATTTTTGAGCCGTAGAGAGAATAATTACTTATGCGGCCAAGCTGATCAATCCTTCTGATAAAGCTAACAAAACTCTGGTATGATAAAGCTGACAAACTCTGGCAAAGACAGACAGCTCTGACAACTCCAACACTCTGACAAAAAGAAGATAAGACATGATTAGACTAGACATACGACCCGAGCCGCATGAACCTTATGCGACTCAATCTATGTACTTCATGCGACCAAGTGTAACTGTTACCTGAGCTGCATGAGCTTTATGCGGCCCAAAATATAAGAACCTATGCGGCTCAAAAGTCCCCAAGCTACATACGGACTAAGGGAGACTGCCATATGAGTCATATGTGGCCCAGCATGGCCAAACTCTGAAGGGCCTATGCGGCTCAAAATGACTCAAGCAGACTGATTCTATCTTGTGATGAGATACGTGGCAGGCTGACCAAGTCTCAATCACCTAGATTCGCTACAACAAAATCTCAACAACCCCCACCAGCTGGCAGCCCGAGGTCGAGTCTTTGTACGCTGTGAGAGACACGTAGCCATGTAGCCCTTTATGTGGCCCAAAAATCTGCTACTGCAGAAAATACTATAAATAACAGGGTATCATACCTAGGCAAATGGTTGGCAATCCAAGGCGGTAACCTACGAAGGACATTTTCTTCAAGAGCAAGTAGCACGTCAGATAGTCCAAGGAGTAAGGCAGAGTTGCTACACTTTCCCGAGCGTCTATCGTCACCCCCCAGAATCAAAACTAAACAATTGTACTTAGATTATTTCCTAGGATTTCTTTCTAGGCTTTCTCTTGTACAAGCGAGTTTGCAATCAAGTTCAATTTATCTATAATTTGTTGTGCTTGATATTTAATGGCAAACAGAAGGCTAAAGGAAAGCGGCCTACTTTCGAGGCCGGTGATCTTGATGACTTATCGAACATTGGTGTGATAATTCATAGTGACATGCGACCGCCAGTCATAGGTAATAAACTTTGATCTCCCATTCTGCTGCTGCATACGAGCGATCATTCCTAGGAGTATCGTCTCATAGATGTGCTGAAGCTCTTTCTACTGATGCGCGTGGTCACTCGTTCTTTGGATGAGTGTCTGTAGATGCGCTGAAGCTTCATTCAACTGATGCACCTGGTTGTTGCTTTTAACATAGTAACGACTGTAAGATGTGCTGAGGTTCTTACTGACACAGGATGCAGTACCTACGCAGATGCTCTATCGTTGCAACGCAGCTCTACTGGGTAGTATCTGCGCGGAAGCTCACTTACAGAAGTGCAGTGCTACTTTGTGATAGCTGTGCGAAAGATATCTTGCTGAGGCACAGTATTATCAGGTAGTACCTGCACGGATGCTTGGCTTTACTAAACACAAGTTTTGGACTCATGTTTTTTGTTTTTGTGCAGTTTTTGTGACTACGTCCCTGAATGAGATTCTTTACGACTTCTCTATCTGCGCGCTGGGGACAAACGTTGAACAATAACTCGCCAAGCCAGCCAGAAGGTTGATTATGGAAGATCAATCGACGGGGCGATTGGATGAAATACAAGAGCAACATCTGGGCTATTTTGCCGCATGCTAGATCAGGGTAGGCTGACTCCTTCTTTTGATGCCAATGAGGGGATGTTAAAGCCCCAGTTCCTCTTTGGTGATCAGTTGGCTCTAAAGGAAGCGGAGCTCCTTACACTTAAGTTGGCCTGGTATTTTGAGAGCAATAACCTTCCCTTGTATGTTCTGGCGACTGACCGTCATCTTTCGCTATCTATTTTTTTTGTTTCGTCGAAAGATGGCGTATGGAGTAGGATCTGACCCCTAGCCAGGGGGGTCTAATTGCAGGTCGTATCAAAGTAGATAAGGGCTCCAAGGGGAAAGATGCTTTTATGGGCGTTCGGGGTGGTTCATCGTTCTCCTTACGGTTGTTACTTCCCGGTCGTAGGTTCAGCGATATTCCTGCGGATGTGCATCCATTTGGTGCTTTAATTTTTGTAAATAGGCTTCTGGCGGCCGGTGGTACATATCCGACGGGCGCCTACCGGGTCGAAGGCTGGGTTCATTCTGAAAAAAAGTGGGGTAACTTGATTTGGTGGGCATTGAGCACTATTAAGGAGGATCTGAGCGGCACTGGCCTTCGTCGTGCCATAAAGTGTACTGAGTATGGAATCCCCATCAACTAGTCCCTGTTTCTGGCTTTGCTGGAGTTGTTTAACCACCATACCGGGACTTTCTTCCTGCCATATGGGAAGATGGGACTGGCTCTCCATGAGATGTTTGCCATCTCGAAACTGCCTTGGGGTGAGCACCCATACGAGGAGTATTGCCCTACTCCCGATGAGCTCGTAGGGTTGGAAAGCAAGTGTCCGAAGATGATGGCAGTGTACAAGGAGCTGCTTTGCCATCATTAAGTTTGTGTACGCCAGGACTTTGCAAAGGGTCAGCCTCACTTCAATGCGTGGATGAGGTATTTCTTTGGCGATGATCCGTCGAAACACGGATCGGTTTGCCTCTCTTATCGTAGGGCGTATACCACCGCTGAGGTGGAGAAGATGGAGGCAGAGGCCAAGACGTGAGCTCCCTCACTGGATGCTGAGGGAAGATCCGACTCCACAGTCTGTAGTTGTTTTTACCAAAATTTAACTCTCATAAGTCTTTAAGCTACGCTAGCTACCTTCCTGATGATGTGGTTGAGGAAGGCTGTAGTGCCTCGATGCTCACGCTCTGTGGGAAGACTGAGTAGGGAACTTATCATGTCGGCCGTGAGGTTGGATTTTGGTCATTCTTTTGCGCTGCTTCCAGCCATGGTTTGTGATATTCTTCGAGGCCTACGGGACCTCTCAGAAAAGATCATAGAGTATCATAGGTGTACCAGCGAGTTTCTTCAAGCGAAGTTGCCCTACCATTATTTGATGGCCTGGTTGGCATTGCATCATACTGGTTTGATTGTCTCTACCACCATAGACGGTCACGAGGAGGGATATGTACTTTTACGCAACTACCACAAGGTGAAGTGGTCTCATGACGGTGTTCTTGCCTGTAGGCGGGCGTTGAATCGCTTGGACAGTTATAGTTTTAGCAGGGTTTCGCATTTCTATGGTGGCCATGAAGCTGGTGACGAGCTGGTTGACCGGGCTAGTGGAAGGGACGAGTTAACTGTCGATACTTTTCGTTGGTTGTTATCCATTCGTCCTTCGCAACTGGTGTTCCGGAGCAGAATAAGGCATATCTGGAGCCCTATCTGCCGAGTCGCTTCGTGCGACAGTTCGGTTATAGCCAAACTATGATGAGCAATCCCAGTCCGTGTCTTGGCTATGAGAAAAATTTCTTGGCCGGCGCCCGTGCTTGGAGTTATTACAACACCAAATCTACTGGGAAAGCGTTTACATTCCCTGACTTGCATGGGGAGCCCCGTGTCTTGTATTCCGCTATAAAGTTCCACTATTTGGTGAATAACTTCCCTTTGGGTTATGACCGAGAACGGAGCTTTATTGTAGGTACGAAGTTTAAGAGGCCTCAGCGGCAGTCTCAGTAGTCTAAAGCTGCAGGATATGGGTCTTCGGATGACTCTAGTGCCTCTCGGAAGCGAAGGAAAGATGTGGCGCCCCTGAGTTTCCCACTAAAACGTCGAGCTCATTCGGCGGCAAACCCTCCTTCTGGCAAGAAGGTAAAAAGAGTGGCATCCAAGGGTCGTACTCCTTTGCGGTCTAGCGTGCCGCCTATTGCGTCAACCTCAAGGGTACATTTTAGTTCCCTTTTTGATTCAAATTTTTACCCACAGCTTTTCATTTATCCTTGTTTTGCTGGTACAGACGAGGGAGATGCCAGAGAAATTAGAGGAGTACTATATCCCTGAGGAGGGCCCAACCACTGAGGCAGAGGGGGTTCCTCTTCCTGCCTCTTTTGACTATAAGGTAATGGCTTCCGGGGGTGGCTCCATGGTAATACCCGGAGTTGGCCTCGCATTTTATGAAAGTACCGTTCGGGAACCCGGGCTTAAGACGGGTCGTTTGACTGAGGATGCTGAAGGCGCTTCTACTAGTTACTTTCAGGAGCCTTCTCCTTACGGAGGCATCGAGGGACCAGTATTGGAAGATTTAGCCCTGGCGTACATTGCACCTCAACTCCGAGTGACAGTTGAAGAAAATGTCAGAGATTCGGTGGTGGACATCGTCGACGAGTGGACTAGTCAAGGCAATGTGGTCACTGATGAGCCGCCCGCCAAGGCTCTAGCTGGGGCGGTCACTGTTGATGGTGCTATTGATGAGCCCATCGATGAAACCCCTAAGGGTCCAACTGATGAGGAGGAATTGGTCGAGGAGGCTGCTGACGAATCAGTTGAAGAACCCTTCAATGTACTCTCTCTAGGACCGTCTGAAGAGATTATGCTCGAGCCACTTGTTCTGCGTTCGATCGAGGAGACTATGGACGAATCGGTTGCTGACGTATCGGTTGAGAAGGATGTTGAGAAGTCGGTAACAGCGACCGTTGAGACGTCGACTGCTATGATTTCTCCGGCCCCATTTAGCGTAGTTTCGGCTAAAGGACCGATAGAAGAGCTTGCTGAGGAATCAGTTGCGTATCAGACAGTGTTGGTTCCTACTATCTCTACATCGCCAACGACCTCTGTTCCAGTAACGACACCTCCTACTTCTGTTGCGATCCCTAGGCATACGTTGGCTGTTGCTGCCATTCAGGGGCCTTCCATTGCGGCATATCCGGTAACCCCAATGAGCTTGGCTGACAACGTATATGATACCAACCTCATTCTGAGCACAATTTGTCATGCATTGACGCGTGGCATAGAGGGTGTTTTACGAAGCAACCAATCTTTCAGACGGGTCCGAAATTGAAGCAGCGACCGATACCGAAGAGGCTCGGGTTTGTCACCGTGTAGCTGTGGAGGATCAGTACAAGGCCCTCTGGGAGTAGATCCATAAGTTAGAAGAGACCTTGGCCCTTGCTAAGAGTGACCTGGTCAAGTCTGAGGACCAGAAGAAGATCCTTCGCCAACATTCTGAGACCCTAGCTCGGGAAAAGGAAAGCATTGGCATTCGTCAGGCCGAGCTGGCCCTTGCGTGCCAAAGCCTCTCTTCTGTTGAAGATGAAGCCGCTCGTCGTCAGGAGGCCGAGCGTCGAGCCCGAGCATTAGTTGGCCCCCAGGTTGCTCTTTTGAAGGGTCGGTTGGAGGAATTTCAGCGTTGGTCTTCTCAGCCTTGATCTTATTTTTGTCTTCTTGTCTCTCAGTTTGTGAGAGACAAATTTTTGTAATCAAAAAAAGAAAACCTTTTCACTTTATAAATAAAAACAATGGCGTTGTTTCTCTACTTCTCTTTTTACTTGTAAACTTTTCCTCTCACAAAAACGAGGATTCCCTCAGAGGTAGCATGTCGTGAGGGGATGGAGATAACTCCATTATGAATAGGGTATTTACTCAGAGGTTATATGGACATGATAAACATAGAATCCTTTAGTGGTAGACTTTTCCTTACTCAGAGGTAATATGGACGTGACAAGGATAGACTCTACGGGTGTATAGAACGACTCAGAGGTGATATGCACGTGAAAGGTTGTATAGATGAATATGACAATTATGGTGGGTTGTCATGGAAGAGACGTCTACTTAGAGGTAATATGGATATGGTAGGCACATCTTCACTAGGGTATAGAATGACAATACAGAGGTATTATGGACTTAGAATGTTTTCTAGGGAGTTATGACAACACGTGTTCATCATAGAAGAGACGACTACTCAAAGGTGATATGGACGTGGTAGATGTGAACTTCGCTAGGGTTTAGGAAGATAACTCAGAGGTGGTATGTGTTGGCCCAATGATTGTATCATGTTTTTGAATATGGTTAATCTGTTAAATTTAGCATTTCATTATCACTAATCTTCATACTATCACTATAGCATTTCTACTTATACTTATACCTTTGGTGATATGTGCTTATTATTTTACTTATTAGTGATATAAGTTTTTATTATATATATCTTAAATTTAATTGAGTTACCAAAATCAAAACTATGTTTTGATTATGGTTATTCAATTAAGTTTAATATTATGATATCACTAATATTTATGCTATCACTATAGCTCTTACACTTAAACTTAGCATTGTCCTACTGTGCTTTATCTTATCATATTTGCTACATGTATATTGCTTTGTTCGTCTAACATGTATATGCAGAAAAGCAATAAGCAAGATCAATGTGGACATATGCAATGAAAAAATCATGGTAGGCCAAAGACGACGGATCCCACAAGATTTCTCTGAACCACCCGACGACATCTCCGGAGCCACGCACTCGGGGGTTCCGCTGCCCGATCAGCGGACGGGGGTCGAAGGGGCAGCGCCACTCGTCGGGGGTTCGGAAGCGAAGCCCCCGAAAGGTATTCAGTTTTCACAAACTGGATATCTTTGGACAGTTGACGTCAAGGAAGAAGCCAACATCTCTCAAGGAAAGAAGCCATGACATGCCATCATCATTTCAAGACTCTGAAGAAGCCTGCACCTGCTACAATATATTTGGAGTCTGTAATGAGTCTTAGGAATAATTCTAAACACAAGAAATAGATGGCAAAATCGAAAGCTAGGGTAGAAATTAGCCCATGATCATTTTCGGATAAAATCGGCATACCGACGGTATACCGGTCTATACTGACGGTATACCATTTTTTGTTCACAGAAAGTTTCTGTCTACAAAATTGGCATACCGACGGAAAATCGATCTATACCGACGGTATACCGATTCAGTACCATTGAAAATCCAACGGTCGAATTTCGAACATTTAATGATCCCAACGGCTATATTTCTAGCCGTTGCATTCCAGACCGTTATACTGACGGTACACTGATTCGTACCGACGGTATACCGTTCGCTGACTGAAAAGTTGCCTTTGAGCTCTTTTTAATGCTTTGGTTATAAATAGCCTTGAACCCCTTCATTCAAGATTGATGCTTTGAGTCTAAAAATTTCTAAACCACCAAAGCCTATCCACAAACAACTCTACAAATCTTTCATTTGCCATCCACAAATTGTGTTAGAGTTATTGAGTTGAAAAGTAAGATCTTCATCTTGTTGTATAAGGAGATCAAAACCTATTGTGAAAGGTTAAAGTTGGAGAGTCTTTGTATCCAAACTCTCGATTGATCTTGAAGAGTCTTCGTATCCAAACTCTCGGGTAAAGTCGGAGAGGCCTTCAGACTAAAGCTCTCGTGTAAGAAGTTGGCGAGTTCTTCGGATCCAAACTTGTGTTAAAGTTGACGAGTTCTTCGGATCCAAACTCGTGTGTAACTATTTACTCAAGTAGTGGAATAAAGTCATAGAGAGTTTCGGGACTGGAGTGCCCCTTTGGAGGATACCAGGATATATCGTGTGTCGGTATTATTGTTGCTTCTTCTCTTGCACTTATATTTTTAAATTGCCCATTAGCTTGTGCTATATGCTTGATTAGTTAGCTTGACTCTATTCACCCCCCTCTAGGGTTACTACAATTGGTATCAGAGCAAGAACTTTGTTGTTAGGCTTAACATCCTCAGAGTAGATCCTTGTTAATTTTTTTATGGCATCGTATTCCTCCTCCTCCTCCGATAAAGGGGGTTTTACTTCTAGTAGCATGGACAATCATGTTTCTTCTAAATGCAAGAAATGCTCTAAGTGTAAAGCCATGGCTAACCAATCCTTAGAGATTCTTGATGACCTTCATTCTACAAATGAAGAATTTTCAGAAAAGGTTATTCATTTAGAAGAATCTAATGAGTTTTTTTGAAATAAAAACAACGATTTATTATCTAGACATGATTCTAAAAAATTATCTTATATTTCTTTAAAGAGTTTGAATGAGGCTCTAATTTTGAAAATCAAATCTCTTTCCTCATCAATAGAAGATCTTAAGAGGCAAACACATAAGCTTACTCATTTGCATGATTCTTCTATTGACTCTTTAAAGAAACAAAATGATGATTTTATTTCTAGAATTGCTTTATTTGAAAAAAATAATTATGCTTTAAATGCTAAATTTTATTCTCTTACTTGTTTGTATGATAATTTGCTATTAGAACATGATATTCTTAAGACAAAATTTATGCATGCTCACTCTAGAGATATTCATCATTCTAGTATGTCACATGTTCATAATCATACTCATTCCGATACACGTGCACACACTAGTATTAGGTGCTTCTATTGCTCTCACATTGGACACATGAGCTTAACTTGTCCTATTCATAGGAGTTTTTCTACCAATGCTAGAGTAAATAGTATATGGGTCCCTAAAGCTAACAAATATAGATCCAAGTTTATTTAGATACTAAAGTCTTAGCTTAATATTGTAGGTGGAGCTTCTTATATCGGAACATAGCACCGAGGATCGTGTTGGTGGTTGCAAAGCTCAAAGGTCATCTTCCAAGCAATTGCACCAACACAAGTATGGCCACTAGAGCCACTTTGGTAACATGCTAAACGATTCTCTTTAAATTGTTTATATTTGTAGAATCTAGCATATTTCTCTTGATGTCTTACTACAAGCTCACATTGATATCCTTTAGTTGCCTCTTATATAAATCAATGTGAGATATAATACTAGCATGCTTAGTTAATTTTCTTATTAATTCTTTTATCTAGCATGACTAGTTACTCGACTTAAATGATTAGTTCACACTATGTAGTTTATCACTCATTTTCTATTAGTGTGACACATTTATATATGCATGCTCGTTATTCTTAATCTTTATTTTTAAAGCATGCATATCACTCTAGTCCATAGGATCTTGGTTTTGATTTGAGTTAATATGATTTTAACTCTCCATCTTTAAAGTTTTTGAGATAGTTACTTTTTTGTCGATTTGTTTTTAATATGTCATATTTACATTAATCGGTATTTGTGAATATATGTGTTTAGCACAAGCTTCTTATCCCTTGATAAGTACAAACTTATACTTCCATTTTAACCTTGTGCTTATGTAATATATTTATTATTGATTCTCATATTTTATTTTGATTAAACCTCTTATGAATCAATTATGTCTTTGTCTAATAAAGCTTATTTATATTTGTTTTGAATTTGTGATAGTTTTTCAAACATTCATTAAGGATACATGACTATATTCATTAAATTTCTATTTACATGTAGATCATGTATTTCTTATGTTGATATATATTTTTGTATAAATATCTTTATGTGAGCATATGAGTTAAGCTAAAATTTTATATTGACTTGAAGAGTTTTTAATTATACTTGTTACCTTCAAACTTGTGCTTATCTCATACTTTAGCTATTGATTCCTTTGACCAAATTTGTGCTTCATGAATCAATTAGCTTCTTCCTTAAAGTCTTCTTTTGATGATATCTTCTTGACTTTTTAGTTGGCATTATGGATACATGTTCTTAATTGATTTTTGATCTTTTCATGTATGCCTATTCGTGATATATAGTTTCATATATATAAATGATTCCTAACTTTTGATATTGGATGTTGAGAGAAAATGTTTATTAATGTCTTGCTCATGACTAATTATAGATGTTCTATTAAGGATCACATAGTTTTGTGCTTTACCTTGTATGTTAAATTTACCTCCTTAATTAGTGCATATTTTCTAGTTTGTATCTTTATAATTTACTATGGTGCACTATAAAAGCTCTTTGAAAAATGTACTTTTTGATATCTTTAGCATATTTAGCTTTCTTGATCTTAATAATCTTTCATTGCTCATTCCTTGGATACTATACTTTCTTAAAATTATTGTTGCCCAATGATATTTTTGTAGCACAAGAGAATACATGTAATTGTTACATCATATTTCTCATGACTTTAGCTACTATGGTTTGAGCTTTTATGTTGAGATTTTCTATTTCTAGAGAATACACTTATGTCATAATGGCTATAATATTTTGCATTCTCTAGATCGATCTATTATTTCATTATCCCGGACCAATCTCAATACTTGGCAAAGAGATTTATTTTATTATTTTTATGAATATCTTTTCAGCCATATTTTGATAAGAGTTAGTTCATTTTTTTTTTTGCTTAGTAAAGAGTCTATAAATCATTTTGATCATTCAAAATGTATGCCCTTAATTGTGAACTCTATGCTTAAGCAAGTATCTTTAGTGTTTGTGACTTAAGATTTAATGAGCACTTTTATCTTGTTAATGACTTACCTCATTAATCTTAATTAGTTATGTAGCTTGCTTAGTTATGATATATTGTTAAGCTATATAATCTATGTTCACATTCACTCTTCTAGCTATTATTGTTTTTTTATTTCAATCTATATATGATATGATAGTTTCCAAAAACAAGATGTATGAATTGTCTTGATGTGATTTGTATTCTATTTTAGATACGTATGTCTTGTTCTCTAAAAACTAGTTTGACAAACAATTGATTTGATCTTGTTTTTCAAAAGAGGTTTGTGATTTCTTACTTTAACTTTCCTTCCATACTAGTCATTAGTATCTCTTAATTTTTCTCATTTTGAGTCATGATTTCATCGTATTATCATTTACATCTCTTTTTGATTATATTTGTAATCATTTAAATGAGAATGACTCTTTTCCATATTTTTCATTGATTTATGAGATTTTATCATAAATATGGATTTTGGATTTTCTTTATGAGATTTGTTGGATCATGTTTAATTTGTTTATTTTTATTGATAAAAGATCCTAATGGTTGAGTAGTCCTATATTATCTTATTATGTGATTATCAAACTAATTTATTACTCTACTTTGACTACTCATGGATTGTCACATATGGGCCTTTGCTATTTGAACTTTATGGATTATTATTTACCATTAGCAAGGTTTAGATTTTACCCGTTGATGGGTACATATATGGTGAAATATACATCGTCCATGTAAAGTAATAAATTGGTTGATTCTTTCTTAATTAGATAATCATGGACATGATATTTGAGTTTTATTTTTATTTTACTTTTGAGCTATATTCTGTCTATCATCATGATTGTTCTTAATTGACCTTATTTCTTTTCATGATGACTTTTTTTTCTCAAAAGGTAACATACACTGATCTATCATATTTAAATATGAGATTCTTCTACATAGGTTAGTGTATGTCATCTTTTGATTACATGTGCTAAATTGGAATATTCTTTTGATTTCTCATCTTTAGTGGCTATTAATTGGTTACCTCTTCTTGACTAAAGATGACATTATTCGTTTTATGACAATTTTATAGCCTTATATTCATTGAGCAGGGGGGAGAAATCCTTAGTTGATTTACCCCTAAATCTTTATATTATCTACTTTTATGCTATAAGTGCTTTGGAACTAGATACACATATTTTGAGGGGGAGCAAATAAATTGCTTCAATTCATTTACACTCATGTATATGTCGTATATCTAGTTAATCATGGACCCATAGTTTCTTCAATTTTGTATCTTATTGCTTGATGTCATGATTTTTTTCTTTTTTTTTGAAGTGTTTATGAGAGTGTATGCAATTATCTTCACTATCTTGTCTCTCTCTTCTATATGTGATAAAATAGGTCATCTTGCTAACATTAACCTTCGTATCTTATCTTGATGACTATTATGCTTTCATTGATTTGGCTTTCCTTGTATGCTTAATTGATTTGGCTTTTCTTGTTGAGGACTTATCCAAAACTTCATAAGTTTTATCTATATTGGCAATACCTTGAGGGGGAGCATTCAAGTCGACTGAATTTCTCCTTCTCAAGTAATTTTCTCATTTACCTTCATGTTTATCTAAAAGGGTATTCATATAGCATGTTAAGGTAATTGAGTTCAAATGCATGAACTTGGGTAAGCATATAGATTTTACAAATAATGAGATTATTCTATATCAATTGCTATATTTTTATATTGATCATTCTTTTATTTTGTTCCACTATTTATTTGTGGACAATTGTGACGATTAATGGCTTCGGTGATCAATGTTTCAAGTTTACATCTTTTCAATTGGTATCAAGTTTATTTATTTTAATATCTCATTTGGTATCTATTTTCTTTGATATCTATTACTTTGCAATTATCTAATCCTGATAGGCTTTTGACTGAAATCCTTGATTGAAATCTTTTATTTCAATTGGTATATCGCTTCCTTCCAAAAATAGAGTTGTAATTCATATAATATTATGTTTTGGAGTTTCTTTCTTGGATTTCAAGTTGGTAAAACTATTTTTTGACTGTTTATCAATTTTATTTGTTTTACCAACTATATTGTGTTTTGACATGCTTCTTTTAAAAATTTGATGTTCTACATTGGCAATGTAGCTTTATAAACTTGTCATTACACCCTTCTCCCATTGTTTTTCATTAGTATATCTTGATCATGATTGTCTATGACTTTTCCATGCTTTGATTTCTATGCTTGAGATTGATTTTATTTTATCTCTTAGTACGAGAGAGCCTATTTTTGATCATGTCAAAGGAGAAGAAGTAAGTTTAAGTATGTATTTATAAGTAATCGAAGTAGTATGCTTTTAGTGATATTGCTTATGTCTTTTGTATATTAGTGATACATGCATCTATTGTATCCATACTAAACTTAACCGATTTGCCATAATAAAAAAGGAGGAGATTGTTGGTCCAATGATCGTATCATATTTTTGAATATGGTTAATCTGTTAAGTTTAACTTTTCATTATCACTAATCTTCATACTATCACTATAGCATTTCTACTTATACTTATACCTTCGGTGATATGTGCTTATTATTTTACTTATTAGTGATATGAGTTTTTGTTATATATATCTTAAATTTAATTGAGTTACCAAAATAAAAACTATGTCTTGATTATGGTTATTCAATTAAGTTTAACATTATGATATCACTAATATCTATGCTATCACTATAGCTCTTATACTTAAACTTAGCATTGTCCTTCTGTGCTCTATCTTATCATATTTGCTACATGTATATTGCTTTGTTCGTTTAACATGTACATGCAGAAAAGCAATAAGCAAGATTAATGTGGACATATGCAATAAAAAAATCATGGTAGGCCAAAGACGACGGATCCTATGCCTCATTGAGCTTTGAATAATCAAGATATCTCTTCTCAATATCTTGGCAGATATAGCATCTACCTTTTGTGTAGCTATAATATACTCTTTCTCTAATTCATATAACTCATTGAGCTTTGAATAATCAAGATATCTCTTCTCAATATCTTTAAGCTTGTACATTCGTCATTATACTTGGCAGACATAGCATCTACCTTTTGTGTAGCTGTAATATACTTTTTCTCTAATTCATATAACTCATTGAGCTTTGCATAATCATGATCTCTCTTTTAAATATCTTTAAGAGCATCATATAGACTAAGATTAAGAGTTGATACTTCATCCGTGTTACTAACGAAAGGTATCTCTATTATTTTATTCAATAGGATGGACAGCCTTTCAACCTCAGTTGTGTAAGCTTTAATCTCCTTTTGAGATTGCTTGTATTTGTCTACACCTTCTTGTGTTCATCAAGCAAATAACTAAATGTATCAAAAAGTTCATCGAAAGTAAAATCATCATACAGAGAATTAGTAGATACATGATCAAATGCTATTAAGCAGACATTTGTAGAACTATTTGGTCTATCCTCTTTGTCTGAGTTACTGGCTTCACTTTCATGCCAGATGCTTGTGTTTGCATACTTTTGTGATGAAGACTTTCTGCTTGATCATTCATAGCGACTTGTCTTCTTCGCCAATTGGATAATCTTTCTTTATGCGCCCTGTCCTTTTGCATCCACAACATATGGTTTCTTCTTCATTGCTCTCGTGATAATCTTTCTTCTTTTGGTTTGACTTTTCAAATCTCAAGGATTTTTTGAAGTTCTTTACCAGCAGGGCTTGTGCCTTACCATCGGAGTCATCATTGTCAACTTCTTCGCTTAAGATTTTTTTACCTGAACTTTGAAAGCAATTGATTTCTCCTTTGGTGTAGCTTCTTCAAAGACTTTTAGATATAGCTCATGAGTCATCAGTTTTCCTATGAGTGTCTCCATCAACATGGTGGTGAGATCGTTTCCTTATATGATTGAAGTACCCTTGGGGTTCCAATTCCTGGTTAGTCTCCTGAACACTTTACGAATCTTCTCGTGATTTGTATAATCTTTGCCAAGGGAAGATAAAGGATTTACGATATAAAAGAAACGAGTGAACATTTGAGTGATTGATTCATTCAGCTTCATCTTGAAAGCCTCATATTCTCGTGTCAATCGAGTAATTTTAGATTCCTTCACCTATGAAATACCTTTATGAGTTACCTTAAGAAGTTTCCAAATTTCGTACGATGTGGTACATGTAGATACTCTACTAAACTCAGTCTTGTCAATAGCACAGAATAAAACATTTATAGCTCTTGCATCAAGATTGCCTTGTGTATTCTCTAAATCCGTATATCTATCATAGGGCATTCTATAAGATTGCAATCTATCACTATTCTAGATAGCTTTTTGTAACCGTCTATGACAATTGACCAGAAATCAAAGTCAAGTGATTTAAGAAAGAAATTCATCTGTGTTTTTCAATATGTGTAGTTTGTTGCATTAGCCTCAGAAGAGATTTAAGTGGATCCTCTGCGATGTCCTCTGGAAACTATACGAAGCGAAATGACTCTAACTCATGCAATTTCTCAGCCTCAGAAGGCATCTTAGAATCCTGAGTGTTGGTCATGGTCTGGTCCTCGACGAATACCACGTCCCTGCTTCTATAGAGCTTTCTTCCCACGGGATCGTAGAGTCTATAGCCAAACTCATCCCGACCGTAGACGATAAAGACGCATCGCCTCGTCTTCGATTGAAGTTTGGATCTCTCGTCCTTCAGTGTATGCATGAAGGCCTTACAACCAAACACTCGCAGGTGATTGTATGACGGCTTTTTGTCGTACAATATTTTATCAAGCACATCACCCTACAAAGGAGCACTATAAGATAAACTAATAACATAAGCAGTTGTATAAAGTGTCTCACCCCAATAGCTGCCTGGTAAGTTTGCTTCTGACAGCAAACATCGTACCCTCTCCATCAGCATCATGTTCATGTACTCCGCAACATTATTGAGCTGCGGTATCTTTGGTGGAGTCTTCTGGTGTCGTATCCTTAGCTCTCTGCAATAAGCATCAAAAGGACCAATGTACTCGCTGCCATTGTCGGATAGAACACATAGCAGTTTCTTGCCCGTTTTAACAGGGGCCTGAAACTCTTTAAAAGTGGACAGCACCTGATCCTTGGTCTATAAGGCATAGACCCAAAGTTTCCTGGAACAATCATCAATAAACGTCATAAAATAAGAAGCTCCACCAATAGATTTTACTTTCATAGGACCACAGACATCCGAGTGAATCAACTCGAGCAACGCCGGCTTCCTTGAACTTGGATGACTTTGGAAATATATCCTATTTTGCTTCCCTACTAAATAGTGCATACACTTCTCCAATTTTGTAGACTTTAGCCCTGGAATCACATTTCTGTTCACCAAGTAGCTCATCCCCTTCTCGTTGATATGGTTGAGCCGTCTGTGCCACAACTCGGTAGATGCATCACTGATTGCGTTCACCTCCTGTGTCCCCTGTGCGCTTCCATCCATATAGTAGAGTCTGGACTTCTTGCTTTCTCTGGCAATCACCATCAAACCTCTGGAAAGCTTCTACTGACCATTTTCGAAAAGATTAAAGAAACCCTCGTCATCCAACCTTCCAATCTATACCAGGTTCAAACGGATATCAGGGACATGATGGACATCTTTGAGAATAAGAACTGCACTCGTCTTTGTCCTCACATGCATCTCTCCAATGGCAACCACATTTGACACATCTCCGTTGCCCATCTTCAACACTCCACCGTCGTCCGTCGTGTAAGTGGCTAATAGTGCCATGTTGTGAGATACGTGCACTGTAGCACCCGAGTCCACCTGTAACTCCTCTTCCTAAATTTTCAAATTTTTTATATTTTATTTATTTATTTATTGTGTTTAAAAGGTAAATTTTTATTGAGGCTTTGTGAACGATGTTTTATGATTAATTCTTTTAACAAAAAACTAGCTTTTGGTTAAATATATTGAGAGTGGGCTTTTTTCTATAATCAAATTAAAGTTTGGACTTTAGTATATCTTTGGGCTTCTATTTGATTTCTAAAAATTATTAAGGATGTTCTATTTAATGATTTTATATAAGGTTTTCTTAAATAGGTTTGTATCCAATATGCCTCCAAACATATTTTCTAAATAATAAATTATTATTATAAAGTTTTAAGCCTAAATAATTTTTTACGATTTTCTATAAATTATAATAGTTTTAAGTAAATACTTTACATATATTATTTTGACCCAATATTTATTAATGGTCTTTTATTTCTGAATATAATAGAGATAGATATTTTCTAAATAAGTATATATTTTTATATTAAGAATTTTCCTTTTAAATTCTCTCTTAGATTAGAAAGTCTTGATCATAACTAATCGTATTCCTATCTTCCTGCGAATTTTGAACTTCTTCTCATCGACCCTAGCCAATCAGACTATCCTGGACCCAACGGGATTATCGGTTTCACCAGCAAAGGACCCCAGACAAGTACATATACTGATTGTTTTTTATTTCTGATAGTTTTTCTATTACATGTTATACATATGCATTTTCTATTTTGCTGACACGTTTGTTACACAAGGTTAGTATTATGGATTTCATACATATATCATGTCTTGTGATTACTATGTTCATGGCTATTGAGTTTACATGATTACCATATTTGTGACCTGTTTTGAATCCATGAGTACTAGTCGGGTGGAAAAATATTTCAGTAGACGTGTGAACTACCCTTTCCATCCCATGGTCTTTCGTGAAGAATAGCAGCCGCACATGACACGTACGGTTGGCCAGATTTATCTATTAGCCATTCACATGTCGAACACGATATTTCAACACACGTAGATAGGTGTCGATTTACTTGATTCATCTTGTTTTCTTTACCACATGCCATGTCATCACATTTACATGTTTTCCTTCTAGTCGCTATATCTTGTTATAGAGTTGTCTGTTCCTTTTTCCTGCTATACCATGATGTCAGTTACTTGCTAGTTTATATCCCATATGCTATTTCATATTTTTGTAATTTCTATCATGTTTTGAATAACTTGTCATATGTGTACATGTTTTATTCCCGACTAGAAACCATTTTTTCAGATTAGTCGCGACTACTCTTTGTATTGGATCTTTGGGGAGATACGGGTGTATTTGAAGGCCAAAACCCTAGAAGACTAGTTAGATAGTCGAGTTGATCATAAAGTTTAAGTTAGTTATTTTGTGAGACATTGCATTTTGATTAAATGTAAACTTTGAATGTTGTAAATTGATTTAGTTTTGTGAATGAGCAAATAAGTATGATTATTTTATAAGTACTTTTTTATTGCGGGCTAGACAGCGTTCTACCGCCGACACTACGGCGTAGGCTGGACTTGTGCACACACTTGCATCCCGAAAAACGGGTGTGGGTCGTGACACCACCAGCCAAGAATTATTATCACAGGCGAGATTCATGACAACCTCATCATTTATGATGATCACATTGCCTCCATGTGTCGAGGCTGCCACTGTAGTGTTCTCACTTTGCCTCCCCTTGTCGCCCTTCATCTCTCTCTTCCAAGTGAAACAGTTCCGTTTGATGTGGCCCTTCCTGCCACAATGGTAACACTCAGAGTCCTCGTACCGACCCTTGGACTTGTCTCTGCTCTTGTCTTTGCCATCACTTGGACCCCTGCTTTTTTCTCTTTCGCGGCTCTCTGAAACTAGCACCTCTGAGTGGGGGGATGTAGATAAAGTGCCCTGAGAATGTCTCCACATCTCTTCATTCAGTACCCCGCTCTTTGCAAACTCCAGACTGACCACACCTTCCGGAGCAGAAGCGATCATAGATACTCGTACTGTCTCCCATGAGCTGGCAACGTATGTAGCAACCAAAGTCCCTGAACCTCGTCGTCGAACTTGACTCCTATCGAGGATAGCTGGTCAACCACGCCCTGGAACTTACTCAAGTGATCCGTAATGGACGCACCATCTTTTTATCATAGACCCATCATCATCCGGATCAAGAACAATTTATTTACCCTGGTCTTCTTCGCATACAGAGATTCCAGCTTATCCTACAGTGTTCTCATGTGCTCAATACTAGCAACGTGATTATACATGTTCTCGTCAATGAACTGCTTTATGTACCCACACACCTGTATATGCTCGAAATTCCAGTCCTCTTCAAATTTATCACTGGGCCTCTCGAAAGCAAATACTAGCAGATGCAACTTATTGACAAATAGAAAATTATTTATCTTGCTCCTACAGTAGTGATAGTTGGTACCGTTCAGGTTTACCATGCGTATCGGATTCGCGTCCATCTCTACTCTCTGATTTGATTGTCAACTCCTGACACCTCTTTAAAACCAAAGTTCTGATACCACTCTGTTGGGAACGAAGCACGAAAAATGTTCCCCCAAACCAGAGAGCCCTGCGAGAGAACCGAGCAAAAAAAAAACACAACCGAAAAATGCCAAACATAAATCACAGACACAGAGAATTTTACGTGGAAATCCTGATGGAAAAAACCATATGACGATCGGAGTCTAACCCTGAAGAACCTCCACTATTGGAATAAAGTGAATACACCCTCTATAAGCTCCTTTCGATCCAAATGGATCACCACAACTCACTTGAAAGAAGAAAATTTGATTCTAGACTCCGAAGAACAAGAGATGTCGAAAAATTTATTCGAAGCGATCTCTCCTTCACAATATTCTTCAATCCTTTCTCTCTAAAAAATTATAAAGTACTTTTGCTTCATTTTTGAGATATATTTGTTGGATTATATCTCATTTTTGGTTGAGCGCTCAGATGGGGGGTAACAATGGTGTTGGTAATTTAGTTTTACATCGGCTAGGAGGTGGGATCATGTGGTGTAGATAATTGGAATTGGTTCAGGCCTTACATGAGAATTCTCTTTTATGGCATATGACCTAATTCAATATCGCACCTCATGGGCCAACTCCGGTTCGGGTCATACCGCGTTCCCAATAAGTGGAATCAGAGCCCATGGTTATGGGCTGGTTTGGCGGCTCTAATTGGTTCGAGACAGATGTTGTAAACGTCCATGTGTATAATCAGATTATACGAGATCTTCTCAAGGTGGAGTAGGAGCATCAACTACACGAATTGACTTCAAATATGGGTTTGACGAGCCCAAGGTGGAGCAAGGCGTTGTGGTTGGCACACAATGGTGGTATGGATGAACGTGTCGGTTTGTTCTGTGGTCGAACGGATCGAGATGACAATTTATTGGATCTCTTGAGTGCTCGGCTGGTGGGAACAAATAAAGGTAACAGGAGTGCTAAGGTTGTTCGACTGGTGGGAACGGACAAAAAGGTAGCAGGGGTGCTAAGGTTGTTCGGCTAGTGGGAATGGACAAATGTAGCAAGGGTGCTAAGGTTATCCGGTTAGCAAAAACGAGCTAAGGTGGAGATTGTTGGATTGTATCTCTTTTTCGGTTGAGCGCTCAAATGGGGGGTGACAATGGAGTTGGTAATTTAGTCCCACATGGGCTAGAAGGTGGGATCATGTGGTGTAGATAATTGGAATTGGTTCAGGCCTTACATAAAAATTCTCTTTTAAGGCATATGGGCTCAATTTAATATCGCACTTCATGGGCCAACTCTGGTTCGGGTCACACCACGTTCCCAACAATATTTTAGGGTGAGGAAACACCTAGTATATATAGCGTCAAACCCACAACTAATTGAGGTATTCTACTATATATAGGAATACTCAATCTAAACTATTGATGTATTCTTATTATATATAGAAATACCCAATCCAACTCCATTGAGATATTCCTACTATATATATAAATACCCAATCTAAATCTATTGGAATATTTCTATAATATATAGGAATACCCATTCCGACTCCGGAATATTTTTTACATAGGTTGGAAACCCCACCCACTCCAACACTCATACATTTCATAATATACTAAGTACTGAGTAAGAGAGTTAATTTGTATAAGAGTGTTTTTCTCTGTACATTAAAAAATGTGAAACTTTACTTTCTAATGTATCACTTGATACAAATTTTATTTCAAAGACTGCAGAATGGTAGGACGATCTGCGGTCAGGGCGTTCATGAAGTTAACAAACGTAAAAATTAAGCAAAGAGTAGTGGGCTGAGTTTCCTTTATTTTTGCAACATGAATGTGATTACTTGTTTTGACTCGGTCCTCTTTCTTCAGCTCCTTTCTTTATCCTCAGCTTCTTGCAAGATGATATGAACATCCTATAACACAATAATAAAGTGCTTCAGGTAACAAGTAATTAAAGAAGAAGAAGAAGAGCTAAACATACTCTAAAAAAATGCAATTAGAGAGAGAAAAAGAGAGAAAGAGAGAGAGAGAGTGTGTGTGTTATAGAGAATTAACCCCATGGAACATCTTAAACCAACATCTAGTTTCCATTTTTATCTTCATATGTGATTGCACAATCTGAACTAATGCCATCTTTCTGCTGGATTGTATCTCATTTTCGGTTGAGCGCTCAAATGGGGGGTGACAATGAAGTTGGTAATTTAGTCACACATTGGTTAGGAGGTGGGATTATGTGGTGTAGATAATTGGGATTGGTTCAGGCCTTACATAAGAATTCTCTTTTAAGGCATATGGACCCAATTCAATATCGCACCTCATGAGCCAACTCCGGTTCGGGCACACTGCATTCCCAACAAGTAGTATCAGAGCCCATGGTTACGGCGCTGGTTTGGATGGCTCAAATTGGTTCGAGACAGATGGTGCTGAACGTTCATGTATATAATCAGATTATGCGGGCTCTTCTTAATGTGGAGTAGGAGCATTAACTACACGAATTGGCTTCAAAGGTGGCTTTGATGAGCCCAAGGTGGAGCAAGATGTTATGGTTGGCACACAATGGTGGTGTGGATGAACGTGTCGGTTTGGTTCTGTGGTCGAACGGATCGAGATGATAATATGTTGGATCTCCTAGGTGCTCGGTTGGCAGGAACGAGCAAAGGTAGCCGGAGTGTGCCAAGATTGTTCGGTTAGCAGGAACGAGTAAAGGTAGCCAAAAGTGATAAGGGTGTTCGGCTAGCGGGAACGAACAAATGGTAGCCGGGTGTGCTAGGTTGCTCAGTCAGCAAAAATGAGCTAAGGTAGAGATTGTTTGATTGTATCTCGTTTTCTGTTGGGCATTCAAATGGGGGGTGACAATGAAGTTGATAATTTAGTCCCACATCGGTTAGGAGGTGGGATCATGTGGTGTAGATAAATGGGATTGGTTCAGGCCTTGCATGAGAATTCTCTTTTTAGGCATATGGACCCAATTCAATATCGTACCTCATGGGCCAACTCCGGTTCGGGTCACACCGCGTTTCCAACACTTCCTTCCCTAAAAATTCACCCGTATCAGTTAAAAAAGATCAAGCCCCTATTATGATCCATTGCATCAGTTAGGAAAGATCAAGCCCTATTATGATT
This sequence comes from Iris pallida, assembly GCA_029216955.1. Taxonomy (NCBI): domain Eukaryota; kingdom Viridiplantae; phylum Streptophyta; class Magnoliopsida; order Asparagales; family Iridaceae; genus Iris; species Iris pallida. The sequence continues at coordinate 28,655,511 of JANAVB010009596.1, read as the reverse complement.
TATTTATTATGGTCATAATGAACAAAACATAAGTTTTTTGATTTAGGATCAATTATTAATCATGATGGAATGATTGGAAGAATGTCATGGATAAAATAAAAAAAGAGGGTAGAAATCCAAGTGTTTCTAATTTTTTTTGATTAGAAATATTTGAAGTTGAGAGTTTGGATAAGACCGATATAAGACTAGCCATACTTTATGACTCATAAATGCTGGTCAATTAAGAAACAACATGTCCAAGAATTAATATTTCAGAAATAAAAAAGTTGATATGGATGAGTGACATTATATTAATAAGTTAAATTATAGGATAATAAATAATTGTATTCATGGGACATTAAAAATGACACAAATTGAGCACAAGCTAAAAGAAAATTGTCTTAGATGATTTGGATACATATGTACCTATAATACTGTAGCTCCCCTTCTCAAAAATTTTGAATTATTTTTTATTATTATTTATTTAATTTAAATGGTGATTTTTAGAATTTTAGAATTAATTATTTAGTTAATTATTACGGTAGATGATTTTAGTCATGGCTAGGAATTAGAGTACAAGGCGACTAGGAATCATGGCACGGATAGTGCAGTGGCGTACTTTGACTAGTATTTAGCCATGGTAGGAGAATGCAAAGCTATAGGAGTGTCATAACTAGGAAAACCAGGCCAAGTTGCGACTTAACCCGTACCGAAGATTTTATTTATTATTTAATTATATTATCGACTTTTCGGGAACCCGGTTGTACCGAACTAGTCCGGACCGGACCCGAACCAGGTCCAAGCCCACGTAGTCGGATAGTATGTTCAGAGACGACCATATAGATGTATGTTGTATTGACATTTTACTTTAGTGATTAGAAAGCAATTTGGAAGCGATAGTTATATATATACCTATTATTGTGCTTGCTATAAGAAATAGTATTTGTTTGATAATATAGTAAATAAATCTCTTAAACAAATATATGGGATTTATCTAAGTTATATATATGCTTGTGTGTATATATATATATATATGTATATATATATATATATATATATATATATATATATATATATATATATATATATATATATATATATATATATATATATATATATATATATATATATATTTATATATATATATATATTTTTTTTATATATATTTTGTGTGTATATATATATATATATATATATATATATATATATATATATATATATATATATATATTTTACTTATATATATATATATATATATATATATATATATATATATATATATATATATATATATATATATATATATATATAAATATATATATATATATATATATATATATATATATATATATATATATATATATATATATATATATATATATATAATATGAAAATTAGGCTTTGTATATATATATAATGTCACTGTATTTTATTTATGTGAATTTTGGTATATAAGAATTAAGAATTGGATTTTAATATTGATATTACTTAATATTTAATTGCTTGTATTTGTACCTACGATATATATGTGTATGTGTATAAATATTAATATATATTAATATGTATATACGTATATGTATATATATATATATATATATAATTATATATAGGTAAAATAGTTACATATAATAAATAAAAAGGGAAGGAGAAGCAGGCCAGCCCGAGCCCAGCAGGCAAGCCCAGCCCAGCCCGTGAACCCCATTTAAATCCCAGCCCAACCTAAGGCCCCATCTGCTCTGTTAAAAAAAACAGATATATATGCATATATGACCGAACGTAACAGAGTATCGAGAGAGATGGAAAGTCTTCGACGAAACCCTAACTCCTTGACACCAAACCCATATGCGCCACCCTCCTCGACGCCTGGGCGCCTTCCCCCCGTGCGCGCGCGCCGCAGCATGGCCACAGGCCGGCCAGCAACAGCATTCGAACAGCGCGTGCGAAAAAACAGAGGGATTAGCAATATGCAGCAGCGGGATGCAACAGCAACTTCGTCGTAAGTTTTCTTTCCCTCGTTCGATTATTTTTCGAATTACAAGATCCTACATGTAGACAATTGTAACACCCATATTCGGAATACGTATTTTATCAGGCGTATACGTATTTCGGACCTGTATTTTATTTTCTCAGATTTTGGCCTGTAATTGTATTTCTGGCTCGACTTACAGATTTTGGTTTTCTCGTAAAACGGGTTTTGACATGACTTGGTTTTATTTTGTGGAGGAGAATTGGTTTGATTTGGTTTGGTTTGGTTTAAAATACTTTGGAGCACTTTAACCTACACTCCACCCTCAACACAACACAACCCACCCTCATTAAAACTCCACCTACTTTTCTCTCTCCTCCATAATTCTCTCATTTATTTCTCCATCTTCTTCTTCTTCCTTCCTCTACACAACACTCCACCCATGGGCAAGTGCACCTTGCCACCACATAAGAACCATATTTTATTTGTTCAGTAGCTAGAGTAGGCCATGGTGATCAACATTAGAACTTGACATTTTGTGATTTGGAGTCTCCATTATTCTAGATCTAGGTTTTAACTATTTTCGGATTTACATGGTTTTGATCTATTTTGGTTGGATTTTTGTGGGTTTTGATGCTTCCATGTGGAAGAGAATTCAATTTTACTCAAGTTAGACCTTTGAAAATCTAGATTTGGCTTTGATTTGACAAAGATATGAAAGATTAAAATTTTGGGTGTTCTTGATGTTCCTCTCGGCCTGGAGAAGAAGATCTACAGTCTGCGCTCTTTAGCGCAGCACTGAACCGCGCTGCCTCCCCGCGCCGCGCTCTTTAGCGTTGGTCGCTGACTGCGCAGCCTGGCCGCTGCCCGATTGTGCAACCAACCCTGCGCCATCGGCTCCTGCGCGCTTGACCCCTGCGTAGTCTGCATCCTGCTCCATCCATTACCTGCACAGTCTAAGCCTGCGCAGTCTGTATCCTGTGCCATCCATTGCCTGTGCAATCTGCATCCTGCGCCATCCATTGCCTGCGCAGTCTAAGTCTGCGCACTTCGCAGCCTGTGCCAACCATTCCTGCGCAATCCAACCCCCCCCCCGTGACCCTTGTGCAATCCATTGGCTCTTGGAGTTTTGGTTCTATTTCTTTAAGCTTGGCTCTTCTATAGCCCTGTATATTGATATTTTATTAGATATTTTATGACCATTTTATATCCTTACGCCTTTTGTCATGAACTTGATTTTACTTAATATGTTTGGAATGACTATTGTACATGGCATGGTATGACAAGGAACTAGCATAACACGAGGTGCACTCCTGACATGACCAACCTGACATGATAGTGGCCCGTCGTGGCACACTCCTGACAAGTACCCTGACATGATTTATCTTGATAACTTGATAGTGGCCCGTGGCGGCGCACTCCTGACTTGACTTGACTTGTAACTTGTAACTTGACTCGTATAATCAACTTGACACCGTGGGTGTTCCTGCTTGCTTGCTTGTGCAATCCACTTGTCTTGTCTTGCATCATGTCTAGGACGTGACTCCCTGGTTCCCACGGTCCGGGATTCATACTGAATATGGTTTAGGCTAATGACTAGATCAAACTATAGTTCATGGAGAATTTCCAGTCACAGGCAATCTCGTTATCTAGGCGCTCTTAATTGGACTTGTAGCTTGCCGACGAGTAGAGCACATTTCCAGCGCACTGTCATGTGTTGCACCCTCTAAGTCACCTAAGGGTATATCGTCTCCGGGGCGATGCACCCAACCATACTCTCAACCCGCGGAAGGATAACTGGATGGTCTGCAGGGCTTGGGACTGGGAAATTCTCATTGCATCTTGTTAGTAATTAGGCTTGTGACAACCCTAGTTAGTTAAAGTAGTAAGCCGTAGTAATTGCTTGGCCGCTTGTGAATGAATGATGTCTAGCCCTGTCTAAGTCTTGTCTAGTTCTTGTACCCTGGTACTCCTGAACATGATTGTTTTACTTACTTTAACAATAAATGGATAGAGACAAGTGCTATTCAGGCGAAGGGTTACAATCCCGGTCCTTGTTTGGTTTACGGGTTGTAACCTGGTTCCCAGAATGGTTCCACGTCCCTAGTCGTTTATTGTCCTGACGTGTACTTTATTACTTGTACTTTTATTTCATTCTTATGTTCTGATATGATGGCTTTTGTTCTTATTTCGTGGCCTCCTTTGTGGCACTTGCTCTTTCTGGGGTTTGACCCAGCTGGTTTTGTGTGGCCAGATTTCGGAGCAGCACCCGAGGATCTACCGAACCTCCAGCCCGATGGTGGCGACTAGAAGGAACCCGGGCTACGAGTGGGTTTTCTATTTTGTTTCGCTCACTCTATTGTAAATTTATTCTTTTGAGGCGTTTAGCCGACGAGCACCTGTTAGCTTGATGCACCTTTACTTACTGTCTGCCTATGGGCTGTAAACATGATTAACAAATCCTAGGGTTGATCATGTATGACTTGACTCTTGCTAGTCCTAGCATTTTGTACGACTAGCTTCATGATCAGCTGATATGTAATATTTGGGACGCCTTTTACTGTATATTTGGTGGTCAAACATCTTGTAACTATATTACTTGCTTGAGATTGAAACAATAGGCTTGACCTTAAGAGACCGCTGGCTTGTAGTAAACCCTCATATCTAGACAGCCGTGATCGTATAGCGAGATGGACTTTATTTCTATATACGTAGCTGGCTATGTTCGCCCCCGCTCTCCAGTATTCTGGTTCTGGGATGTGACAACAATCTATAGGGCTACAACCCCCTTGAAGGAGATTTTGTTATCACTCATTAGGTTGATCAAGAATCGCCACGAAAAACGGAGAAAAATTTGTCCAGAGATAAGACACAACCAAACCCGATATCCGGTTTTGGAAGAGGAAAATCTAACAGGATAATAAGTATTTTTGAAATCTACTTGAACACATTTATAGTCTATATAATCGAGATTAAAACCCAGGAATTGGTTGCATACATTCTGTAGTTAATTACTGATTAAAACAGTCCCGAAGTTTATGAAAAAGCATTCTTTAAAACGATAAAATATTAGAAAATTCATCGATACGACGTGCGTCCCGTCATACCGGGTGACGTGGTTGCGAACCGAAAGCATCGAAAGGTGCGTAACGGCTTCGTGGTCGTGTGGTCTTTGACGGAATTCAAATTGGTCGCGTGTGCGCGACGAATTTGATGCGTATCCGTTAAAATTCACCGTATCGACCACTTTGCACAAACTCCAATTACTTTGTGCACGCTCGTCAGATCGAGATGAAACTTGCGCCAGCAGGACCGTATCATTTTTCTGGTCCTGTATCCCAAGTTTGGTCCAATTCTGAGACAGCTGATTGGATCGCCGTTTTGCGGGCCCCACGGTCTGACTCAACGGGTGATTTTGTGCACGGCCCAGCGAAATCCATCTTTGGACATACGGTTGGGTTCGTATCGGAAAACTGGACGTGTTGTCATGTAGTTTGATGACTTTAGAGACCATTGACTCTGGCACGCTTTTTGTTGCAAAGCGGGTCCAACGGCGGACACCGTTTTTGCCCGAAATTACTGTTTTGCCCCTGTGTCCAGAATTGGATTTCAGGACAGGCAATCCTAGCTAATTTGACTATTCTGAGAACGTTGGTAATGTTTGTTTTAGCTTTCGGAGTCAGTTGTGATGACTTGGACTTTCTGACTTGTTGATTGGCGATTCATTGTTGGTTCTTCGTGCAACCTCCAGGCAAGTATACCTTGCCAACTTGTACAGTATAATTTATATGCATGTTCATCATCTCGCTGCCGTTCTTTTCCTGACATTCGAGATTGCTTTATTCCATGTCTTGTATACTCGTCCTGTTATAGTTTTACTTTACATGTTTCTAGTTGCCTGCACATTCTCGTTCCTTTCTGTTATGATATTTCTATCTGTTACACTGTGTTAGTTTCATATGTATTCCTTGATAAAGTCGTCTAGTCCTATACCACGATTTCCTCGACTTGATTATAACTTGACTTGATTTGACATGACTTGAGTAGGACTTGACTTTGACATTCTATAGATTGTGAGTACTTATCTTGACTACGGACTATAGGATTTTATACTAGGATTGGCTACTGTCTTGGTTTTGAGCACTTGACTTGACTGTGATTGAGACACTATAGATTGTGAGTACTTGCCTTGACTGCAGTCTATAGCTTTGACCTATTAGCCATTTCTAGTATGGCATGCCAGTGTCTTAGGATCCTTATGTTTAGATCTTGTGTCTTAGTTCATTTTGTCTCGTTGGATGTCCTTGATTGTTTCTTACTTCTTTGTACATTTATACTGTTACATGTTGGCTTGTATATTATGTATCTTGCTAGTCTTCTGAGGACCTGATGATCTCTTCAGGTTTAGCGATTGTATGGAGTCAGTTAGTAGAGCGGGATGGTAGAGAATTGCGATGCATGATACAGGTATTTACTTGTGATATTTCTTTATTATCCTCTCGTGCTTTATATTCAGTACCATGATATACTCTGCTTATTTATAGACTCATATCATTCTTGGAGTCTAATCGAACAATATGCTAATGGGCTGCAAACCATGACCCATAATTGTTCATTCTTGTTTATGTGATTCCTGTGGATTGAGATATAGTTTAGATTAGATGATACCATGACCTTGACAGCTTATACGTACTCGAGTCGGGCTGGAGTTCGCTCGATACGTAGCTGGCTTGCTCATGAGCTCGCGTCCGAAAACCGGGTACGGGTCGTGACAAGTTTTTGTGGTGGCCCATGCAGGTCAGAACATATCGTACCGGTTACGTAACTGTACTGGTACGAGCCTATGACTTTGACTAAACCTTAGAAATCTTAATCCACACTGCCTTGAAAACTCTCCTAGAAGTTCTCTACGTCCTTGAAAACTCCATATTTGCTCTCGATTATACTTCCTTGCTTTCTGTACCATTGATTCTCTCGCTTCCTATTTCGGGGTGACGAATGATCGTGCTGTCTAGAATTCACCAGGAATTCTTAATTTATAGTATAATATTGCATGATTATTAAGTTTTGGTTGTTTATAGATATGAGAGATTATAGATGCCATATGCCTAGATATCTGCCGGTAGAATTGTTAGTAACTAGTTAGAAGACCATAAGACTTTAGTGACCGTGTTTTGAGGAGTAGTGTGACCAAAGGTGGGTAGAAGTCCTTGAAGCTTCGTAGTTACAAAATAATTAGGAGGATGTTATAAACTATTTTTGAGGAATTAAAATTGAGGAGATTAAGGTAGTAGTAGACTTTGAATTTTAAGGAGTAGTCATGAATTGGAATTTCGAGGACGAAATTATTTTAAGGTGGGTATATTTGTAGCTCCCTTTCTCAAAAATTTTGAATTATTTTTTATTATTATTTATTTGATTTAAATGGTGATTTTTAGAATTTTAGAATTAATTATTTAGTTAATTATTACGGTAGATGATTTTAGTCATGGCTAGGAATTGGAGTACAAGGCGACTAGGAATCATGGCACGGATAGTGCAGTGGCGTGTTTTGACTAGTGTTTAGCCATGGTAGGAGAATGCAAGGCTATAGGATTGTCCTAACTAGGAAAACCAGGCCAAGTTACGACTTAACCTGTACCGAAGATTTTATTTATTATTTAATTATATTATCGACTTTTCGGGAACCCGGTTGTACCGAACTAGTCCGGACCGGACCCAAACCAGGTCCAAGCCTACGTAGTCGGATAGTATGTTCAGAGACGACCATATAGATATATGTTGTATTGGCATTTTACTTTAGTGATTAGAAAGCAATTTGGAAGCGATAGTTATATATATACCTATTATTGTGCTTGCTATAAGAAATAGTATTTGTTTGATAATATAGTAAATAAATCTCTTAAACAAATATTTTGGACTTTATGGGATTTATCTAAGTTATATATATGCTTGTGTGTATATATATATATATATATATATATATATATATATATATATATATATATATATATATATATATATATATATATATATATATATATATTATATATATATATATATATATATATATATATATTTATATATATATATATATATATATATATATATATATATATATATATATATATATATATATATATATAGAAGTATATTTATAATATATGAAAATTAGGCTTTGTATATATATATATAATGTCACTGTATTTTATTTATGTGAATTTTGGTATATAAAAATTAAGAATTGGATTTCAATATTGATATTACTTAATATTTAATTGCTTGTATTTGTACCTACGATATATGTGTGTATGTGTATAAATATTAATATATATATTAATGTGTATATACGTATAGGTATATATATATATATATATATATATATATATATATATATATATATATATATATATATATAATTATATATAGGTAAAATAGTTACATATAATAAATAAAAGGGGAAAGAGAAGCAGGCCAGCCCGAGCCCAGCAAGCAAGCCCAGCCCGTGAACCCCTTTTAAATCCCAGCCCAACCTAAGGCCCCATCTGCTCTGTTAAAAAAAAAGATATATATATGCATATATGATCGAACGTAACAGAGTATCGAGAGAGATGTGAAGTTTTCGACGAAACCCTAACTCCTTAACACCAAACCCACGCGTGCCACCCTCCTCGATGCCTGGGCGCCTTTCCCGTGCGCGAGCGTACCGCCGCGCGGCCACAGGCCGGCCAGCAACAACGTTCGAACAGCGCTCGCGGGAAAACAGAGGGATTAGCAATATGCAGCAGCGTGATGCAACAACAACTTTGACGTAAGTTTTCTTTCCCCTCGTTCGATTGTTTTTCGAATTACAAGATCCTACACGTAGACAATCTATAGGACTACAACCCCCTTCAAGGAGATTTTGTTATCACTCATTAGGTTGATTAAGAATCGCCACGAAAATCGGAGAAAAATCTGTCCAGAGACAATACACAACCAAACCCGATATCTGATTTTGGAAGAGGAAAATCTTACAGGATAATAAGTATTTTCGAAATCTACTTGAACACATTTATAGTCTATATAACCGAGATTAAAACCCAGGAATTGGTTGCATACATTCTGTAGTTAATTACTGATTAAAACAGTCCCGAAGTTTACGAAAAACCATTCTTTAAAACGATAAAATATTAGAAAATTCATCGATACGACGTGCGTCCCGCCATACCAGGCGACGTGGTCGCGAACTGAAAGCATTGAAAGGTGCGTAACGGCTTCGTGGTCGTGTGGGCTTTGACGGAATTCAAATTGGTCGTGTCACGACCCGCACCCTAGAGTAAGGGCACGAGAAGTGGCTACGTCCATCCTATGCCGCAGTGTCGGCGGTAGAACGCTGTCCTAGGTCAATCATCTAACAATATAAAGGTACCTGTACAGTGTATACTCTTCGAATGGAGGTGACATAACGATAAACAGTCTCAATCACATCTAAGGTAGAAGAATGAAAGATGGATAGATAGATAGTAACTCTAAGAGAACAGTACAATAGGAGAAATAAGTCTAAGTGTCTAGGATAACATACATCCAGAATATCAACCCAAAATACAATAAGTCTAAGGGTCTATACATCTCAACATCTCAAAATACAACTCAGAATATGAGACAAAATAATAGTATGAAAATGACTGTCTAGCTAAACTAGCCTAGACTACTGGGGCAACATCCTCAGCTGCAGGTGGATCCTGCTGAGGGTTCTCAAGACAAGTGTCATCAAGTCCTGCTCCATAATAGGTAGATACCAGGGCCTCTTCCTCATCCTCTGTAATATTTTTAATAGGTCCAGTCAGGACAGGAACGAGCACAATATATCTCACACAGTTCATATCAGGTTAGGAAATACAATACAGGCAATAGAGTAAAATACATGAAATGCTGAAAGAAAATATGTACTGTAAAAGAGATAGCTTGTAAAGGAAATATCTATTGTATATAGAGAACTGTAAGTGGCTAGTGATGTAGAGTACAAGATAGGCATATGAATGGCTAGAATTTATACATGATTACACTACTGAGTTTATACATGATTACACTACTTTAGAATTATTCACATGTCTACTTCTACTCCCCCGTTTCCTTAATCAATACACAAGGATCTAGACAAGTTACGTTATTATACATGATTACTTCACATGAGGCTCATAAATGAGTATACGTGAAGTTATACATGCGCGCTCAGTGAACATGAGAGTACATGATCACATGAGTACACATGCATGATGGAAGCATAGGAGTACATGATGAAAGTGAAACACACGTAACATGAAGTACCCGATGCTTCCGAGAGGGATAACATCTCATGTAAAGATCCATATAGTACCAATCCGTGTTACCAACGTGACAGCATCAAGTAAAGTAATCTAGAGCGAGAAAGTAAAGCCTGAACAAGTATAAAACGGTCAGAGAATGTACTCGCCTGATATATGAATGTCTGTAGAGAATATGCTGTCTGAGAAGAGGTGTCTGGCTCCTGATCAGAGCAACACAAGTCACAATGTATTCTAAATAGTAAAAATGAAGTTTACTATGCATACTGCATGATTCTAGGTCTATCTGGTCAAAAGTCAACTCTTGGTCAACTCTGGTCAACTCTAAAAGTCAAACTAGGTCAAACTAGTCAAAATTAGGTCAACCATGGTCAACTAGTTAGGGTTTAGTCAAACTAGTCATTCTAGGTTATTTCAAGTCAAATCTAGGTTAACTAGGTCAAGTTTGACCTAAGGTTGACTTTGGTCAACTTTAGTCGAACAAGGGTCAAAAGCCTAACCTCATAGCTATAGGCTCATAAATGAAATACCATAGGCTAATATCACATAGATATCTATCTCTATACCATATATATATACAACTTATATATCTAACATTACATATATATATATATATATATTGTAATGTCCCAAATTTGTGATACGTATTTAGTGTACGTATACGTGTTTTGGACCCGTATTTTATTTATTCATGGTTAGTTATCTTGGTTTATTTTGCATTGACATGGTTTTATTGGCATTGATAGTTTAATTGGTTTTAATGGTTCATTGGTTTATTTGGGCTTGGTTTATTCCTGGGTTGGTTCGGCTTGGTTCGGTTCGGTTTGTGTGGGTTTGGTTTGGGTTTGGTTTTATATGGTGAACCCCCTACCTACCTACCACCACCAACCCCCTTTATTTATCCATTCCTTTATTCTCTCTCTTCATAACTTCTCTTCTTCTTCCAAATTTATTTCTTTCACCTACCAGAGAGAGGAGAGAGAGGTCTAGGCAAGTACAACTTGCTTCCACAAGAGAACCCATTTTTATTGTTCTATTAGCTTCTCCTCATGTTTCTAAGACACATTAGAACTTGTCATTTTCTATTTTAAAGCTTTAATTTTCGTAGATCTAGAAATTGCTTATTTTTGGATTTTGGTGGTTTTGATCCATCAAACTTCTTTGTTTTCAAGTTTTGAGGGTTCCATGCTGTAGAGAATTTTATTCTACCCAATTTTGACCTTTGAAAAGTTGGATTTGGACTTATTTTGACCAAGTTATGGACTTTTGAAGTTTTAGGTTCAACCATGGAGTTCTTGCTGTTCTTGCCATTTGGAGAAGACAGTGAACAGTGAGTTAGCTTTTTAGCTTACGCCGCTGAGCTTCGTACGCTGCTCTTTAGCGAGCGTACGCTAGCCTTCGTACGCTGCTCTTTAGCGAGCGTACGCTAGCCTTCGTACGCTGCTCTTTAGTGAGCGTACGCTCACCTTAATACGCTGCCCGTTGGCAGTGTGTCCTGAGCGTACGCTAGCTTGAGCGTACGCTGACCTGTAGCTTGAGCGTGCCCTTGTGTACGCTGACCCTTGCGTACGCTTCCCATTGGAAGTGTATGGATCCTTTGGTACGCAGACCTGAGCGTACGCTAGCCTGAGCGTAGCCTGGCTTGAGAGTAGCCTGATTACCCTTGATCTTCTATGGCCCTGTATATTGATATTTTATTAGATATTTAACGTCCATTTTATATCCTTACGCCTTTTTGTCCTGAACTTGATAATCATGAATTTACTTAATATGTTTGGAATTGATAATTGAGCATGACGTGATAGTGACCCGTAGTGGTGCACTCCTGACATAATAACCTGACATAACATGATAGTGGCCCGCTGTGGCGCACTCCTGACAAAGTACACTTGGCATGATAACCTGACCTGATATATCTTGAATAGCTGTTGCGACGGCTACCTGACATGACATGATCTGTTTAATTAATCCAGACACCGTGGGCGATTGTGCTTGTACAAATAATCCAGTCATGTCTTGCATCATGTCTAGGAGGGGACTCCTGAGTACCACGGTCAGGAGTACCTACTGAAATAGACTAAGGTTAATGACTAGTATAATTCATTAGACATGAAGAGATGTTCTCCAGTTACAGGCGATCCCGTTATCCCGGCCGCAAATGTTTGGACTTGTAGCCTGCCGACGAGTAGGGCACATTTCCAGCCCACTGTTATGTGGGGCACCTGCCATTGTCACTTAAATGATTGAACTCTATTGTCACTCTAATGCATTATACTCTCTAGATTATCACTATAATGATTGCCTGGATAACCTGGATAGCTGCAGGGCCTGTGACTACTTGGAGCATCTCATTGCATCTTGCTAGTAACTAGGATTGTGATAACCCTAGTTAGTTAATGTAGAAAGCCGTAGGCAATGATTGGCCGTGATTGATTGGATGGAGTCTAGTCCAGTATGGTATTGTCTAGAATTGATTGATTGCAAGATTGTACCAGAATGATTGAATTATTGTCACTCCAGATTGTCACTATAATTATTGTCACTCCAGATTGTCACTATAATGATTGTCACTCCAGATTGTTACTTGACCTGATTTCTTATATCTATCTTGCCGATAAATGGTGAGAGAAACCAAGTTCCGTTCAGACGAAGGGTTACAACCCCGGTCCTTGTTTGGTTTACGGGTTGTAACCTAGCTATCTGAATAGTCCCATGGTTATCTCATCGTATATCATCCTGGCATGCTTTTCCATATGTCCTGCCTTTTAGCGATTCTATGCAAGATTGTCTTTTATAATTACCTATCATGCTTTTTCTTAAATTACTGTCTCTTATTATGTAATTATATTATTGTGCTAATTTGCTGGCTTTAGTTCTTAAGTGAAGCCTCCTTTGTGGCACTTGCTCTTTCTGGGGTCTGACCCAGCTGGTTTTGTATGGCCAGATACCGGAGCAGCACCAAAGGATCTCCCTGCTTTCCAGCCCGATGGTGGTCACCAGGCGTAACCAGGGCATCGAGTGGGTTTCTTTTGTTCTCCCACTGTAATATTGTAAATTATTCTTTTGAGGCGTTTAGCCGACGAGCAAGTGTTAGCTCGATTATACTTACTTACTGTCTGCCTACGGGCTGTAACATGATTGACAAGCCCCGGGGGTTGATCATGTATGACTGAACTCTTGCTAGTCCTCACATTTTGTAACGACTAGCTTCATGATCATATGGATATGTAATATTTGGGACGCCTTACAATTATATATTTGGAGACCTGATATCTTGTGATTATTATTAGTTGGTTGAGATTAAGACAATAGGCTATTTTATGACCATAAGAGACTGATGGATTGTAGTGAAACCCTCACATATCTAGACAGCCGTGACCGTATAGCGGTGTGGATCCCATTCCGTTATACGTAGCTGGCTATGTCCGCCCCCGCTCTCCAGTATTCTGGTTCTGGGGCGTGACATATATATACATACATCTATACATTATACATATACATATATATACAATATATCTATACATAGGCCTATAGCCTATATACTACTTATACACCATAAATATAAATATATAGATACAATATCAAATACATATATAAAAACATACATATATATAATATATATATATATATATATATATATATATATATATATATATATATATATATATATAATATACAATACATATATATATAGAGAGAAAAGTGAGAGAGGTGTGAAATAGAGTGAGAGAGAGAGTAAGTGAGAGTGTGAAATTGAGAGAGAGTGCATGAGAGAGAGGGAGAGACAGTGAGACTCACTGGACACGGGGGGGGGGGGGGGGGGGGGGGGGTGTTCTGAAATCTCAGAAACTGAGATTTGGGAACACACTCACACACACAAAACACACATGTATACACCTATGTATATATACACACATATCTACACAAATACCCATGTAAATACACCCAATTCCCACCTACACACACATACATATATACATGTATATACAATACCAATACATATTAATACATGTATATATAACATTAAAAACCATTTTGAAATTCGTTTTAGAAATCTGGGAATTAATCACAAAACTGGAAAATGTTCACTGAACAGTGGGTTGGGGGTAAACCTAAAAACATCCTTAAAACCCGACTAAGGTGTCCAACCAACGGTTGGTAATCGTGTCCCACAGTGTCCCCTAGCATCTAGGGTGCCTGACACAAAGTCTAGACACGATACGACGTATTCTACTCTCTAAAAACCTAAACAGGTAAACACTGATACACACACACACAAACACTGTGTCGTGCACGTGTGTAACTCACTCTAGGACACGACACACACACACACATGTGTCTCGTGATCGGGCTAGAAGGTACGCCTGGGGGTTGTGCACGTGTCCAAGTGCCTGCCCCGTGTCCACGTCATTCCAGGACACGACACGAACACCGTATCAGTCGAGAAAACTCGACTGATACACACTGTTTCAGACAGTGTCGTACGTGTGTTCTAGTGTCTCGTGGACACGACACACGCCACGTGGGGCCACATGGTCATGTCCACGTGTAGCCCACATATTGGGCTACACACTCGTGCAAACACGAGGTGTCCAAGTGTCGTGTCCGCGCGACACGACGCGCACAAAGTCGGCCCCGTGCTCGTGTGCACTGTCAGTGCACGACCAGTGCACGTGGTCCTCGTGTCCTCGATACGACACGAGAGTGTCTCAAACTCGAGGGGGGCTTGTCAGAGGTTGCCCCCTCCTCTGTGCCAAGTGGCACGTGTCCACGTGGCGTGGACACGAAGGAATCCGTGTCGGGTAGCAGGGCATTGTGCGTGCACTGTCACAGTGTGTCCGTGTCGATTTTCGACACAAAATCGACACAGTATCGTGCTCAGTCATGTGTAGATGTAAACAACAAGTCTAGGGCTACATGAATATGTAATTTGTTTTACAAAATATTGAAATTTATTTCTTTATGGCATTTCAACAAACACAGCTTTTCAAACATGGATACGTGTCCGATACGGACACAAAACCAACCCTAGATTTCACCAAACTTGTCCCACAGCTAAGGTATACCTATATGCATGCATTTATGAAGAAAAAAAATAGAATATTAACTAAGTTTATGGGTATTTACCTATTGGTACAATTCCAATAGAAACTCAATAAAGAGGAGGGGGGGGGGTGTTTGTCCTATCCACTTGCTGGTGTCCAAGTCCTTGTGTCCAGCTTGCTAGCCTCCCTTAGCACCCTCTAGGTTGTAGGAAACCAATGCAAAAGACTAGGAGTGATTTGGTTCAAATTTGAGGAAGTTATGAAGGTTTGATGAAAAAGGAATTTTCTAGGTTTAAATTCATGTAAATTGATCATGAATGAATGTGATGGGGTTATATAGGAAGGGGGGGTAGTGTAGGGGTGTCCTTTGGCCGGCCATGGCAAGGGGGGGGGGGGTGTCCTTGGCCTTTCTTCAAGGTGAAGGCAAGGACTTTGGTGCCAAAAGTGTTGATCTTTTGAGGGTTTTAAGCAAAATATCTATTATGTAAATATCTAGGTATTTACACTACTTTAACCAATGACTAATATCTATCCTCAAGCTTCTAGGTTAGTAGCTAACCTCTAGATTAGGGTAAACTAGGTTAGGGACTAACATGGTACTTAACAATAATTAAATAATATTAAAAATCACATAATTCTAAATAAAATCTAGTAAATTACCAAAATACCCTTTTAGGCTAAAATCACTAATTTGATGTTCTAAACCTATGGCTAGGCTCACATGATCATGGTTGGTCTCTAAGACAAGTAATCTATAGGGTTCCACTAGTTTAAACCCCCATTCAATAAATCAACAATTTAGCTAGTTTTAAACTAACAAAAAAAATCATCTAAAATCTTAACATGCATTAAATATCACTAATAAATGATTATAAATACAAATTTTCAAATAAACCCTATTTTTAGAAATGTGGGTGTTACAAGTCTACCCTCCTTAAAATAATTTCGTCCTCGAAATTAAGAGTGGTCGTACTCCTCCTGGGTCAAACCTCCAATAATCAGGGTCGAAGCTACTACCTAGCAACATACAAGATCAACAAGTAAAATATGGATAGTAGACCTATACTGGATCATGTCCAAAAATTGGCTGGCAGTTTTAGGCCATAAGGTGTCCTTGGTTCAAATCGAAATCAAAAGTAACTCCATAGGGTAAATCAGGATGGAGCCTCGGGTCAGGAAAATCGTACTAAGCAAATGAAGCACACGATGGTATGCCTGAGTGGGACACTAAGGTCATGGGTGTAGAGTATCATGTCTAGGTCATGTATGTGAAGTTAGTTTTGAGAAAACTACTAGTCTTGTGCTCCTAATTTAAAAGTCACGGTAATGTGCCTACGATGATCATAATTTAGAGTGGGAAAGGTCTATGGCCTAAATTGAACCGGAAATTGTGATGCAATAGTAGTGTAAGGGGCAGGTTAAGTGGGACAGTCCTGGTCATGGGTATAGACTGGGAAGATAAGGAAACAATAAATCACAGGGCTAAAAGGGTTACCATTCTATGGTTAGAGCTACTCTATCAATTCTAAGTCAAAAGGGCATATACATTAATTTATTTAAGGGAAATTTCATGACAAAAGAAGTTACTCAAGAATTATATTAACAGCTAAAGCTACTCATACTCCTACTCCTACTCCTAAGTAAGAGATGAAGAAACAAACAAGCAATCAACAAAAATCAAAAAGAACTACCAGGTCAAAACTTATCAATAATAAAGAAATAAGTAGGAGTAGATGGAATTGGATTTCGAGATAGATATAATGAAGCAAGGTGGGAATGGAATTTAGAAGAACAGAACCTGCAAGCACATTGCCAACTGCCTGAGCATCCTCAACTGTCATGGCGTAGGCTCGCCCTTGCTGGCCTCTTCCAGCCGGTTGCTGAAACTGCATGAATCTCTGCTGCTGTGGCTGTAACGGTCCCCTTTGCTGTCCTACCGGAACCTTGGCTCCTGTTCCTGGTGCTGCTCCCTGTGCTACTCTGCCTATGTACTGGGAACACTCCCTCAGCTGGTGGTCCGCTGCCCCATATAGTAGGCACCAGCCCAACCTCTTTCTGCACTCTCCCCATCCATGTCCTGGCTTCTTACAGTAGGGACAACTAGTAGTCTGCTGTTTCGGGGCTTGTTGTTGCTGCCTCTGCTGATGCTGATAGTGAGGCCTCTTGGCCTGACCTCCACTGCTGCCGGCTCCCTGAGTGTCGCGGCCCCTCTTGAGCTTCAGCTCAAGATCATCCTCAGCTGCCATCGCTCCTGCCAGAATCTCCTCAAAAGTGGCATTTCTGTCACTCTTGGTCAAGGACTTGACCTCCTTGACCAAGCCCTTCCTGAACCTCCTCGCCTTCGCTGTCTCGCTAAGGCCCTCCACAAATCTGCTCAACCGGCAAAACTCACCGGAATACTCCTCTACAGTCTGGTTCCCCTGAACCAGGTTCTCGAACTGGGTCTCCAAGGCACCGACTGCCTGATCCAGAAAAAAACTTCCCCTTGAAGAGCTCCTTGAAAGCTCCCCATGTCTGCCCTGGAGTGCCTACCCTCGGGTCCGTCTGATACCAGGTACGGGCAAGATCTCGCATCTGGCTAGCTGCTGCCTCTATCTGGAGTCCGGCTGGTATCTCCGCCAGTCGGAAGATCTCCTCAATGTGCTCAATCCAGTTATCAGCATAAAGAATCGCCTCTGTCCCCAAGAAGTCCCTGGGGTTCATCTTCTTGAACTCCTGAATGCCCGGAATCCTCTGCTGTCGCGGCTGTCCCAATCCTTCCTGTGGCTGGACAGCCAACCTCTCCACCGTCGCTTTAGCCAGCTGATGGGCCACATCTATGCCCCTGGTAAACTCTGCTGTCTGACGCTGCTGCTGGGCCTGCTACGTCTCTAGGAAATGCTGGAAGTATGAAAACATCTGTGCAGCATCCACTAATCCAGATGGCATCGGCGGCTGGAACTGCTGCTTGTGCTGCTGAAACTGTGGCTGACGAAACTGCGGGGGAGGCATGTCTGGGGTAGCTGGGATGGTGCCCCGAATAGATAGAGGTGCACCCCTAAATGTGGCAGAAGCTCCCACATGAGCTGGAGTAAGGGGAGCTGTGGTCCCCGGGTCCTGGTGAGCTGGACGAGTGGTGGCAGACCTCTCAGTGGTGTCACCTGGACCGAGACGCTGTGATCGTGTCTCCACCATCCTGAAGACAGATCAATAGGGAAGTCAATAACGGTACAAGGATGATAGTATCAAGAAGGATAACATGAAATAGATTATACAGATTTGAACAAAAAGTCAGTAGATTCAAATCCATAGAAATTTCCTAATTGTGATTGAGTATCCACCCTCTCTAAGCCTATTCCTCAAATCCTATCACAGGCTGTAGTGATACTCTAGTTCGAATACCACTACATAAACTCGACCTGCATGGGCCACCACTAAAAACGTGTCACGACCCGCACCCTAGAGTAAGGGCACGAGAAGTAGGTACGTCCAGCCTACGCCGCAGTGTCGGCGGTAGAACGCTGTCATAGGTCAATCATCTAACAATATAAAGGTACCTGTACAGTGTATACTCTCCGAATGGAGGTGACATAACAATAAACAGTCTCAATCACATCTAAGGTAGAAGAATGAAAGATGGATAGATAGATAGTAACTCTAAGAAAACAGTACAATAGGAGAAATAAGTCTAAGTGTCTAGGATAACATACATCCGGAATATCAACCCAAAATACAATAAGTCTAAAGGTCTATACATCTCAACATCTCAAAATACAACTCAGAATATGAGACAAAATAAAAGTATAAAAATGACTGTCTAGCTAAACTAGCCTAGACTACTGGGGCAACATCCTCAGCTGCAGGTAGATCCTGCTGAGGGTCCTCAAGACAAGTGTCATCTAGTCCTGCTCCATAATAGGTAGATACCAGGGCCTCTTCCTCATCCTCTGTAATATTTTCAACAGGTCCAGTCAGGACATGAACGAGCACAATATATCTCACACAGTTCATATCAGGTTAGGAAATACAATACAGGCAATAGAGTAAAATACAGGAAATGCTGAAAGGAAATATGTACTGTAAAAGAGATAGCTTGTAAAGGAAATATCTACTGTATATAGAGAACTGTAAGTGGCTAGTGATGTAGAGTACAAGATAGGCATGTGAATGGCTAGAATTTATACATGATTACACTACTGAGTTTATACATGATTACACTACTTTGGAATTATTCACATGTCTACTTCTACTCTCCCGTTTCCCCAATCAATACACAAGGATCTAGACAAGTTACGTTATTATACAAGATTACTTCACATGAGGCTCATAAATGAGTATACGTGAAGTTATACATGAGGGCTCAGTGAACATGAGAGTACATGATCACATGAGTACACATGCATGATGGAAGCATAGGAGTACATGATGAAAGTGAAACACACGTAACATGAAGTACCCGATGCTCCCGAGAGGGATAACATCTCATGTAAAGATCCATATAGTACCAATCCGTGTTACCAACGTGACAGCATCAAGTAAAGTAATCTAGAGCGAGAAAGTAAAGCCTGAACAAGTATGAAACGGTCAGAGAATGTACTCGCCTGATATATGAATGTCTATAGAGAATATGCTGTCTGAGGAGAGGTGTCTAGCTCCTGATCAGAGCAACACAAGTCACAATGTATTCTAAATAGTAAAAATGAAGTTTACTATGCATACTGCATGATTCTAGGTCTATCTGGTCAAAAGTCAACTCTTGGTCAACTCTGGTCAACTCTAAAAGTCAAACTAGGTCAAACTAGTCAAAATTAGGTCAACCATGGTCAACTAGTTAGGGTTTAGTCAAACTAGTCATTCTAGGTTATTTCAAGTCAAATCTAGGTTAACTAGGTCAAGTTTGACCTAAGGTTGACTTTGGTCAACTTTAGTCGAACAAGGGTCAAAAGCCTAACCTCATAGCCATAGGCTCATAAATGAAATACCATAGGCTAATATCACATAGATATCTATCTCTATACCATATATATACAACTCATATATCTAACATTACATATATATATATATATATATATATATATATATATATATATATATATATATATATATATATATATATATATATACAACTCATATATATATATATATATATATATATATATATATATATATATATATATATAAAATATATATATATATATATATATATATATACATACATCTATACATTATACATATACATATATATACAATATATCTATACATAGGCCTATAGCCTATATACTACTTATACACCATAAATATAAATATATAGATACAATATCAAATACATATATAAAAACATACATATATACAACATATATATATATAATATATAATACATATATATAGAGAGAGAAAAGTGAGAGAGGTGTGAAATAGAGTGAGAGAGAGAGAGTAAGTGAGAGAGTGAAATTGAGAGAGAGTGCATGAGAGAGAGGAAGAGACAGTGAGACTCACTGGACACAGGGGGGGTGTTCTGAAATCTCAGAAACTGAGATTTGGGAACACACTCACACACACAAAATACACATATATACACCTATGTATATATACACACATATCTACACAAATACCCATGTAAATACACCCAATTCCCACCTACACACACACATACATATATACATGTATATACAATACTAATACATATTAATACATGTATATATAACATTAAAAACCATTTTGAAATTCGTTTTAGAAATCTGGGAATTAATCACAAAACTGGAAAATGTTCACTGAACAGTGGGTTGGGGGTAAACCTAAAAACATCCTCAAAACCCGACTAAGGTGTCCAACCAACGGTTGGTAATCGTGTCCCATAGTGTCCCCTAGCATCTAGGGTGCCTGACACAAAGTCTAGACACGATACGACGTGTTCAACTCTCTAAAAACCTAAACAGGTAAACACTGACACACACACACAAACACTGTGTCATGCACGTGTGTAACTCACTCTAGGACACGACACACACACACACGTGTCTCGTGCTCGTGCTAGAAGGTGCGCCTGGGGGTTGGGCACATGTCCAAGTGCCTGTCCCGTGTCCACGTCATTCCAGGACACGACACGAACACCGTATCAGTCGAGAAAACTCGACTGATACACACTGTTTCAGACAGTGTCATGCGTGTGTTCTAGTGTCTTGTGGACACGACACACGCCACGTGGGACCACGTGGTCATGTCCACATGTAGCCCACATGTTGGGCTCCACACTCGTGCAAACATGAGGTGTCCAAGTGTCGTGTTCGCGCGACACGACGCGCGCGAAGTCGGCCCCTTGCGCGTGTGCACTGTCAGTGCACGACCAGTGCACGTGGTCCTCATGTCCTCGATATGACACAAGAGTGTCTCAAACTCGAGAGGGGATTGTCAGAGGTTGCCCCCTCCTCTGTGCCAAGTGGCACGTGTCTACGTGGCGTGGACACGAAAGAATCCGTGTCGGGTAGCAGGGCATTGTGCGTGCACTGTCACAGTGTGTCTGTGTCGATTTTTGATACGAAATCGACACAGTGTCGTGCTCAGTCAAGTGTAGATGTAAACAACAAGTCTAGGGCTACATGAATATGTAATTTGTTTTAAAAAATATTGAAATTCTTTTCTTTGTGGCATTTCAACAAACACAGCTTTTCAAACATGGATACGTGTCCGATACGGACACCAAACCAACCCTAGATTTCACCAAACTTGTCCCACAGCTAGGGTATACCTATATGCATGCATTTATGAAGAAAAAATAGAATATTAACTAAGTTTATGGGTATTTACCTATTGGTGCAATTCTAATGGAAACTCAATAAAGAGGGGGGGTGTTTGTGCTATCCACTTGCTGGTGTCCAAGTCCTTGTGTCCAGCTTGCTAGCCTCCCTTAGCACCCTTTAGGTTGTAGGAACCCAATGCAAAAGACTAGGAGTGATTTGGTTCAAATTTGAGGAAGTTATGAAGGTTTGATGAAATTTTTTTTTTCTAGGTTTTAAATTCATGTAAATTGATCATGAATGAATGTGATGGGGTTATATAGGAAGGGGGGTAGTGTAGGGGTGTCCTTTGGCCGGCCATTGAAAGGGGGGGGTGTCCTTGGCCTTTCTTCAAGGTGAAGGCAAGGACTTTGGTGCCAAAAGTGTTGATCTTTTGAGGGTTTTAAGCAAAATATCTATTATGTAAATATCTAGGTATTTACACTACTTTAACCAATGACTAATATCTATCCTCAAGCTTCTAGGTTAGTAGCTAACCTCTAGATTAGGGTAAACAAGGTTAGGGACTAACATGGTACTTAACAATAATCAAATAATATTAAAAATCACATAATTCCAAATAAAATCTAGTAAATTACCAAAATACCCTTTTAGGCTAAAATCACTAATTTGATGTTCTAAACCTATGGCTAGGCTCACATGATCATGGTTGGTCTCTAAGACAAGTAATCTCTAGGGTTCCACTAGTTTAAACCCCCATTCAATAAATCAACAATTTAGCTAGTTTTAAACTAACAAAAAAAAATCATCTAAAACCTTAACATGCATTAAATATCACTAATAAATGATTATAAATACAAATTTTCAAATAAACCCTATTTTTAGAAATGTGGGTGTTACAGGTCGCGTGTGCGCGACGAATTTGATACGTATCCGTTAAAATTCACCGTATCGACCACTTTGCACAAACTCTAATTACTTTGTGCATGCTCGTCAGATCGAGACAAAACTTATGGCAACAGGACCGTATCATTTTTCTGGTCCTGTATGCCAAGTTTGGTCCAATTCTGAGACAGTTGATTGGATCGCCGTTTTGCGGGCCCTACGGTCCGACTCAACGGGTAATTTTGTGCACGGCCCGGCGAAATCCAACTTTGGACATACGGTTGGGTTCGTATCAGAAAATCGGACCTGTTGACATGTAGTTTGACGACTTTAGAGACCATTGACTCTGGCATGCTTTTCGGTGCAAAGCGGGTCCAACGGCGGACACCGTTTTTGCCCAAAATTACCGTTTTGCCCCTGTGTCCAGAATTGGATTTAAGGACAGGCAATCCTAGCTAATTTGACTATTCTGAGAACGTTGGTAATATTTGTTTTAGCTTTCGGAGTCAGTTGTGATGACTTGGACGTCCTTTCTGACTTGTTGATTGGCGATACATTGTTGGTTCTTCGTGCAACCTCCAGGCAAGTATACCTTGCCAACTTGTACAGTATAATTTATATGCATGTTCATCATCTCGCTGCCATTCTTTTCCTGACATTCGTGATTGCTTTATTCCATTTCTTGTACACTCGTCCTGTTATCGTTTTACTTTATATGTTTCTAGTTGCCTGCACATTCTCGTTCCTTTCTGTTATGATATTTTTATCTGTTACACTGTATTAGTTTCATTTGTATTCCTTGATAGAGTCGTCTAGTCCTACACCACGATTTCTTCGACTTGATTATAACTTGACTTGAATTGACATGACTTGAGTAGGACTTGACTTTGACATTCTATAGATTGTGAGTACTTACCTTGACTACGGTCTGTAGGATTTTATACTAGGATTGGCTACTATCTTGGTTGTGAGTACTTGCCTTGACTGCGATTGAGACACTATAGATTGTGAGTACTTGCCTTGACTGCAGTTTATAGCTTTGACCTATTAGCCATTTCTAGTATGGCATGCCAGTGTCTTAGGATCCGTGTGTTTAGATCTTGTGGCTTAGTTTATTTTGTTTCGTTGGATGTCCTTGATTGTTCCTTACTTCTTTGTATATTTGTACTGTTACATGTTGGCTTGTATATTATGTATCTTGCTAGTCCTCTGAGGACCTGATGATCTTTTCAGGTTTAGCGATTGTATGGAGTCAGTTAGCAGAGCGGGATGGTAGAGAATTGCGATGCATGATACAGGTATTTGCTTGTGATATTTCTTTATTATCCTCTCGTGCTTTATATTCAGTACCATGATATACTCTGCTTATTTATAGACTTATATCATTCTTGGAGTCTAATCGAATAATAAGCTAATGGGCTGCAGACCATGACCCATAATTGTTCATTCTTGTTTATGTGATTCCTGTGGATTGAGATATAGTTTAGATTAGATGATACCATGACCTTGACAGCTTATACGTACTCGAGTCGGGCTGGAGTCCGCTCGATACGTAGCTGGCTTGCTCACGAGCTCGCGTCCGAAAACCGGGTATGGGTCGTGACAAATACGGATCAATAGATGCTCCGATGATGAGTGATAAGATATTGTAGTTAAAGGCATGGCCGATAGATTCTCTCTTTAAGGAAGAGCAATAATGAGCCACTAGTACTAGAGAGCGGGAACATGGATTAATTTTTTTAAAAAGGATAGATTATTGTGTTACACGGGACGGGACATGGTCCTTATCATATCTGAATCTAAAAAAAATATATTCAAACAGTCAATCAAAAATTTTGGGATAAAGTTTTTTTCTTTTTATTTGTTCTTGCTGTGGTCGTGGTTCATGTTCTTAAATATGCACTTAGCCTCCTTCTTACCTAAATAGAAACAGTTGAACAGGTTGTGCACAGCCTCCTTCAGTTTTTCGTAGCCTTTGTACATGTTCAGATCAATCTTTCTCAGGTATGGATCTCCATGCATGCTCACCTTCACATAAATTCTGCAGCAGGTATCAACCTCTTTCTTTCTTGCTTGAAAGCTGTTACTGCGTCGGACCGGTGGCCACCAAACGACTTGTGCCCTTGGAAGATGAAATAGATACATAATTATCAAATCAACGAAAGCTTGAAGGTTGAAGGTTTTAATTAATATATATGAGGAACATTATCAAGGGGACATAATATGGAGTTACACGGCTAGTCGTGGCGTAACTTGATGATCGCCTGCAACGCCATCCAAGTCCTTACTGGTAATTGCGTCCAGTGTGCGCTTGTTGACGTGCGCACTCGTTCGCTCGAGAATATTGTCAGTATCGGGCAACCCGAGCCTTAGCTCGGTTGCCTCATGGTTGTCAAGACCATTCTCATAGCGCGCTGTGCATTCCATTCCTTTTGGATATATGTGTGTGTTGTGTAAATGATTGATCGATGAGAGGCAGTATATATACATATGAAGGAACAAGCTAGTGATTTTCCTAAGGGCCAGGAGACAATGTGTTGGTGTTTGGCCTTCAATACTAGAATAAATAATCCCACATTTCCTAGGCCAATTGGGTGGTATCTCCATATATAGCTTTGCTTAAATGGAGAGAAGCACAAGAGGTGTGGAGTGGCACAAGGGTGCCATGTGGGGGTATTTTTCTAGTTGGAAAAAGACTAACTCAACAATTAAGTATTACTGTTTTTTGTCATGCTCTTGGAATTTATTTCAATGGAGCTAAGCTTCGTAGGGGCTTAGCGGCTCAGACTTGGACTCGGGCTCATGAGGCGTAATCTGGAATTTTGTTGGCCGACTTTGCACTTAGCATCGTCGCTAGGCGTATAGTGCGCTTAAGTTGCCCAATCGTGCGACCAGCGATGGCGCCAGTCTACGCAGTCATGTCTTTGCATGATTTGAACGATTATGAAACGTTCGGAAATGGTTTTTCCCACGTCCCAAATGTTTTGCATAATAGACGGTTACTGCACACGTCTATATAAGTTGCTCTCTTCTCTCTCATTCAGTTCAGTTGATTCTGATACAAATTCCTTACGAATTTTTCACAGAGCAGAGAAGCGAGAACTGTGCGCCATTTCAGTCCATCCGAGGAGTCAAAAGAGCAGAGTGTTCCGGAGTTCCTCTTCGAACTTGCTAGTTCCTAGAAGCTGATCGTGTAGGGCGAATCTAGCTTTGAGCGTCGGTGATTCGTCACCCCACTAGACTTTTTTCCTTCTCTGATCTAACCAAAATCTTCTGTTCATATTTTTTTTTCACTTGTAACTCGTTTTGTCTCAATCGTAACACGTGTTTACGAGGAAGAACGAGATTTATTCTGATCTGATCAGAAACTTTCTGTGGGCTATCAACGTTGCTACTACAAATTCATTTATGCATTCTATGAAGTGTTATATTTGATTTTGTCTCTCAGAATCCTCCGGGATCTCTGTCGTGCACCTTCTTTGAAGTGTTGTCGAAATATCATTTTTTTTATAAAATTATGCCCCAGGACTAACAATCTCAAAGCTAGATTAACAAGATAAAAAACTGTCGTGCTTTACTCATCGATCCTAACTTTATCAAGTTAGAGAAATTTGATAGAGAGCACTACCAAGTCTGGAAGAGAAATGTTAGCCTCAATCTTCAACTCGTGAATGTCGATCACGTGCTAACTGAGAAAGAACCAAAGGTTCCAGATACTGTGTCAGCAGCCGCAATTGCTGCTGCTAATGTTAAATTGTCCAAATAGAGAAGAAAGAATAGCCTCTGTAGGCTTCTGATTCTAAATGCTATGGACGACCCCTTGGCAAAATGTTACACAAAGAAGACCATTGCCAGAGAGATATGGGAGTCTTTGGAAAAATTGTATGAAGATGACAAGAATAGGGGCAAGTTATTCATCGTCGAGAAATATCATAAATGGCTCTTTAAAGACGAGAAGACGATGCTGCCTAAGGTGAAAGAGTTCATAAAGTTGCGTCAAAAATTAGAAGATGAGGGGATGCCCCTAAATGACAAGTTCGTTGTTGGAGGGATCGTCTCCAAGCTTCCCGTTGGTTGGAGCAAATTCTATGCAAATATGCATAGAAAGAAACTGAAGATCAGTCTAGAATATATCTTGCAAGAAATCTATGTTGAGGACCAAATGAGGGCTCAACTGAAGGTGGATGCTCTGTCCAAACAGATGGCTAGTACCAACTTGGTCCACATGAAGGACTTCAAGGAAAAGCAGTCGGTTTTCCATAACAAGAAGAAGGACCTCTCTAATCTGAAAGTACAGGGGCCTTCTTTCAAGCACCAGAAGCCAAAGTCCAAAGTGACTTACTTCAACTGTGCAAGAAGGGCTACTACAATAGTGAATGCAGAGCCAAGACCAAGCAATAAGAGCAAAGTAAACCAAGGTTTCCATGATCACTGACATAATTGCTATGATTGCACCGGTGTAACACCCAGTTTTCCAGAAGCGGGTAATTTTGAAATTTTGTAATTATAATTATTATTTAGTGATATTTATTCATATTATGATTTTTAGTGATTTTTAATTATTTTTAAACCATTTAAATTCATGACTTGTAATTTTTGGTGTTTTGCTAGTAAAAAGTAGAGACTGCCTACCCTAGAGCCTAGCCATATGATTAGGGTATTTTTGACATTTTTAGGGTTATTTGGATTTATTATAATTTATTTGAATTTATGGAAATTTTTAGAATTTATTTTGGAATTGTTTGAATGAGGGTTGACTAGGTTGACTTTGACTAGCAACGACCTTGGTAGGCTAACCTAGAAGCTAACTCTAGTTGTGTTTGGACTTGGTTAGGTCATGTAACCCTAGTTAGACTAGAGTTGACCCATGGTATGGTTATTGACTTAAGTTAGATTTAAGTCATAAGCCATGACTTGTGACTAAACCTTAAATCAATAACTAGCCTTAAGGCCCATGGGCCCACACCATGTACCCAAACCTCACCCTAATCAGCCCATGGCAGCCAACCTAGGGTTTCCTACCCTATTTAATGGCTCTTCCACTTGTTCTTGCCTCTTTTAATTATTTTTCTCTCAAGCTTTGAAGAATGAGGTATAGCCATCTTCCCCAATCCATAACTTTCCCATTTTAACTCCTTTTTGGCTCAAACCACTTGCATTAGATTCTAATTGTCTTCCTCTTGCTGTTTATGGAGAGTATTCTCAGGCTTGGGGCAATTTGGAGAGTTTGGCTAACAAGGAGAAATACCCTTTTGGAGCTTTTTATCGGAAATTGAACATATAGGTAACTTCCTATTCCTTCCATAGATTTTTGATTTCTTTGCATAAATAGGAAGGCCTAAGGGTCCCCTAGCCGTAGGTATTGGTTTGGTGTCGAGTGGTATCCATTTCATGTCCGTATCGGACACGTGTCAATGTATACGTGCATGTGTTTGTTGAAATGCCACAATGAATGATTTTATGTTATTTTCAAAATCTTTCTGATTGAGATTGTTGGTTTTGATGTGTATTCTGATTTTCCTAAACCTAAACCATGTTTTTGTGTCGTGTCGTGTCCATACAATGGCGTGGACACAGCCCCGTGCGCGGGCTAGGTTATCCCCTGATACCTGTGTCCGAGTTCTCCCTGGACACAGCACGAGAGGACACCAAATTTTGCGTGCACTTTGAGGACATGTCTGATACTAATCCTATAAAATTTCGTAAGATTTTATTTAATGGTTTGAGAGATATTTGGCCCGCACCGATTCCTCGCTCTGTGCACGCGCGGAAATTCGTCCCACTGACACGCACTCACACACGCGACACGACACGGCCTGGACACGAATCAGGGTCCTAGACACCTAGACCTATCCCTGGCGAACACGTGGACACAAGCACGTGGCCAATGGCACACCGTGTCGTGTCCACGAGCTCGTGTTCTGCCTGTACGACGCAGTCACTGTGTCTGTGCATTTTTGTGTGTTTACATTGATTGGACACGTCGTGTCCCACTTTGGGGATACGACACGCACTGAAATAAATATCCACACCTACACTAATGTATTACCAACCACATTCCTATCTATTAATTGTTATATGAGTGATGGAATAGGGAGTTCGAATTTGATTGGGTTCAATGTCACTGATACACACAGACACTACTTCACAAACATGGGTTTTCTGATTTGTAATTTGCATTTTACTTGTTTTAGATAATTTCAAATGGATAAATACTTTACCTACATGTGTATGAATGATGTTCCTATCAAATTGAGACTTATGGTGGAGCTATGGGTTCGAATTGGATGATTTGGACCTCAAATTGGATTGAGTAAACCTGAAATCTGAGAATGGGACTTGGATTCAAGTTCTGAACTTTAAATCCCTGTCCTATTGATATGTTTCACTGTTAATTGATCTCCTTCCTTTTTGAATTGGCTATAATAACCTGAGATTTTCCTAGTTAAATTGAGATACTTTTCCCTTCCTTTCGAAATTGATTTTTGTTGAGGGTATGGGAAGTTGACAGTTGTTTGATTCAATGTTTTGTCAACTGATGGAGGTAAGAGTTTCCTCATTCTTTTAACTGAGATTGCCTTCTAGCTAAACTAAGTTTATTTCCAGATTTTTTTCAAAACCTGGGGATGGATGTTATATTGGTTCCTGTCCCCTTTTTGATTAGGGACTGTTTTAACAGAATTTTGTTGGTCCTATTGAACTGAATGTTAATTTTTGGGTCTGTTTTAAACTAATTTTATGTTTCCTTCATACTGAACTAAGTTTGGTATCACTGCTTTACTGTTCTGGGGTTGTGTGGACTGAGTTAGGTCCTTTATGGACTGTTTTTGAAGGATTGGGTTCCTGTCATTTCTTTTGAACTGTTTTACTGATGCACACCCTTTAATGCCCAGCCTTAAACACACACACACAGTGAACCTGAGAGCATGGGACTGTCACACATGAGGATTAGTTCCCATAATTTCTGTCATTCATTTAGTTTAGGCTTTGGATTCTCTGCTACTGTCATCCTTGTATTGAGATCATACATGTTCACACACCCACAGGAGCATGGTTCATGACACTGTTGCACTCACAAATCTGGGAATGTTTTCCATATAGCCTGCCACCTATATTCCAATGACACACACACTATAAAACCTAGGACTGAGACACTATTGCCACTATTTTGAATCTGTGATCTAAGCCTGGGTTTAACCCATTGCCTCACACACACATTTTTCTAAATAACCTTCACTGTTTCCAGGTTAACACATCTACACACAAGCTGAAACCTGAGCACAGGCCACCTCCTTATGTTCCTGTCTAACACACTCACACAAACTGAAATCTAAACTCTTACACACACTCATTGACACTCTTCACACACATTGCTATATATGTACACACACTCACACACAAGCACATGAGCACAACATGTATTCACTGTTTTCCTGTGTAACCCCTCACTGTTACACTCATTCACATGATGCACCCTCACTCCACACCCACAGGATACACATTGCCAGTTAAGACACTGAATTTTCCCCATGTGTAGCACACCCTCACATGATTTTCCTCAACCTATCACTATTTTTCCTATGTTTTTGACACAGACATTCATAGCACACACACACCCATGTTTCCTTGCCACACATTTGAATTCATGTGCCCCCTCTCTTTACATATGTAAATATTTAATGTATTGAGATAGATATATTAGTTTCCTATATATATAAATGAGTGTATGTGCCTATATTAATATTTTTGATATATATAGTGTATGGGTGATACATATGAAATAATGTATTATATATATGGTTGTGTGGTGATATGTACAGATAGCCTATGGGTATATTCTAATTAGATTATAATATATATCAATATGTGTATTGATTAGCTATAGCGGATGTCTTGGTAGATGTGTATTGGTAGGCTTGACATGGTATAACCTAGAATAGTCTTGTTAGCCTAGTATAGACTAGTTTGACTTAGGTTTGACTTGGTTGACCTAGTTTGACTTCTAGGGTTGACCAGAGTTGACCAAGTGTTGACTTTAGTCTAGATTGACCTAGAATCATGTAGAATGCATAGTAGGACTTCATTATATCATTTTAGACTTGTTGTGACTTGTGTTGCTCTAACTAGGAGTCAGGTATCTCATCTCGGACAGTACATTTACTTCAGACATTCAAATACGAGGCGAGTACATTCTCTGATTATTTCATATCCTGCTTAAAATTATTTTCTGTATTAAATTACTTTACTTGATACTGTCACGTTGGTCACACGGATTAGTACAATATGGATCCCTCCCTGAGATGTTATCCCTTCAGGAAGCATCGGGTACTCTATGTTCTGTGTGTTTCACTTACATAGCGTATCATATGCTTCTTTGGTTCTTTGATCACTTGTGACATATACCCATATGATCACAGAGTCTTCTTTGAATCCTTATCCCATTAATGGGACTACTATATACCACCCTTCGGGGGCTTACCACCCTTTGGGGGCTTACCACCCTTCGGGGGCTTACCACCCTTCGGGGGCTTACCACCCTTCGGGGGCTTACCACCCTTCGGGGGCTGTTACATAGAATCATAACATAACCTGGTTGGATCCTTGTGTATTAATTGGGGGTACGGGGGAGTATAAATAGCCATGTGAACAATTCTAAAGTAGAATTGCCATGTACGCCTCTTTAGTATAGCCATGTACAATCAAGCTGTTCACATGTCGACTTTGTGCTCTAAATCACTAGTCACTGGTAGCTCTTTACTTATAGTATATATTTCTATTACAGTTCTCTCTCTCTGTTTACATACTACATTTCTTCAGTATCTATATCTTACTTTACTGCATGATTATATTTTCTAGCCTGCTATGAACTGTTGAGATGTATTGTGCTCGCTCCCGTCCTGACTGGACCTGTTGAAAATTTTACAGAGGATGATGAGGAACCCTGTACCCCTTACTTTGGAGCTTGCCTAGATGACACTCGCGACCTGGACCCCTGGGGATGATACCCTTGCTTAGTGTAGATAGCTTAGACTATTTCTTTCCATGTTTTAGCTGTTGTCTTTATTTTTTGAGTTGTATATTCTAGATGTTGAGACTGGTAGATGATAAGACTTGTTATTTTATTTCTGTTGTACCTCAGTTGAGGATTTCTTTATCCTTTTCATGGTGCCATATTCTATCTATAGATTGTGATTGAGTTATACCTCTATGTTGGCCTCCTTATGGAGAGTATTCATGTTATGTTAGTTATAGATCATGACCTAGAACATCGTTCTACCGCCGACACTGCGACGTACGCTGGGCGTTGTTACGTTCTCGTACCCTCACAGTGGGTGCGGTTCGTGACACGTTTTTAGTGGTGGCCCATGCAGGTCGAGTTTGTGTAGTGGTATTCGAACTAGAGTACCACTACAGCCTGCAGTAGGATTAGGATATTTTTGAGGTACTCAATCACATTAGGAAAAACTCTTAACTGGATTCCTGCCATCTAAATTCCTGTTGAAAATTTGCTTACTTGAATAATTGTCCTCCCTTGAATTATCGTTTCTATCTCAGTATTGATTCCTTGTTTGATCTGTCTCCAGGATGGTGATTGAGACACGATCGCATCGCTCTGGCTCAGCAGACGCTGGTGAGAGGCCTACCACCCCTCACCCGATTGTGGATGCTGGGACCACAACACCCCCTATTTCTGCTCATATAGGAGCTTCTGCAGCTTTTGGAAGTGCACCTCCACCTGTCCGGAGGTCTTCCTCCGTCATTCCAGATATATACCAGCAGCAGTTACCTTCAGGGACAGTAGATGCGGCTCAGATGTTTGCCCTCTTCCAGTGATTCTTGGACTTTCAGCAGGAGATACTGCAGAGCCAGTCTGCTGATATCCGATAGAGCATACGAGATACTCACCAGATGGTCAGGACGACAGTAGAGCTGGTGGCTGCTCAGCCACAGGGAGGCCAGATGCAGCCGTATCAGCCGAGGACTCCAGACATCTATTCCTTCAAGAAGATGGGACCCCGAGACTTCAAGAGTACAGAGGGCATCATATACGCTGACGATTGGATAGAGCACATTGAGGAGATATTTCGATTGGCACAGATACCAGCAGGATTACAGATCGAGGTAGCCGCCAGTCAGATGCAGGACTTGGCTCATACTTGGTACCAGACGGACCCGAGGGTTGGTACAGCCGGTCAGACTTGGGCAGCGTTCAAGAAACTATTCAAGGAGAAATTCTTTCCCGATACCGCACTCCGTGCTCTGGAGGCACAGTTCGAGAGTTTGGTTCAGGGGAACCAGACCGTTGAGGAGTATGCTGGAGAGTTCAGCCGTTTGAGAAGATTCATCGAGGATCTTACCGAGGTCGGGAAGGCGAGGAGGTTCCACAGGGGTTTGATCGGAGAGATCAAGTCATATACCAAGAGCGATCGTGACGCCACATTCGAGCAGATTCTGGAAGGAGCCATGACAGCGGAGGACGATCTTGGGCTGAAGGAGAAAAGGATGCGAGACACTCAGGGATCTAGTGGCAGCGTGGGCCCGGCCAAGAGGCCCCACCTGCAGATTCAGCAGCAGTATCCGCATCAGATGCCCCACTTGCAGATTCAGCCACAGTATCCACAGCAGATGCCACCCCTACAGTTTCAGCAACAGATGCTACTTCTACAGTTTCGGCAGCAGTACGAGCAGCCGAGGGTCTACCTTTAGCAGCGGCAGTTTCAAGACCGTGTACCCTTTCAGCAGGAGCAGCAGCCGTAGAGGCAGCAACAGACCCCAGGACAGTAGCTTGTTATCATTTGCCCTTTTTGCAAGAGACCAGGGCACGATTGGGGCAAATGTCGGAAGAGACAGGGCAGATGTTTGCTTTGCGGAGGATCCGATCATCGTCTGAGAGAGTGTCCCGAGTCATCGGGACAGACGATTCAGGGAGCAAGAGCTAGGGCTCCGGTAGGCCCGCAGAGGGGATTACCCTTACCGACTCAGCAGCAGAGGTACATGCAGCATCAGCAGCAGGCCAGGGGAGGCCAGCAAGGGCGAGCTTTCGCCAGAACAGTCGAGGACGCTCAGGCCGTTGGAGATCTAGTTGCAGGTTCCGTTCCTTGATTCCATTTCTGCAGTTGTCTCTTATAACTGCCTTGAAATTTTGACTCCCTCGTTTCCTTGTTGAGTTATCAATTTTGTCCTGTTGTTCTTTTGTTATGTTTGATTTCTTCTGAGATTAATCATATGGGCTAGGTCACCCTGTTATGGAATCTAGAATCTTCGATAGTCGTGTTAGCTGGCATAGTGTGGATATATAGTCAGATTTAGGACGTATTTCTCGGGTGTGGGAATTTAAGGTTTTCGCTTCCAAGCATGCGGCAATGCGAAAATTTTAAATACCATGATTCTAGAGGTATGTGCCTTAGTCGAGGACTCTGTGATTATCGTAACCTTGCTCACTAGCATGACGAAGATTCTGAGTATCATGATTTTGGACAGACGTATATGATTATCTGACGGTATGTTTGAGACTTTGAATGTGGGGTATTTGACCTAGAAGGACTGCTACCATCTTAATTTCGAGGACAAAATTTTTATAAGGTGGGTAGGATTGTAACACCTAGTTTTCCAGAAGTGGGTAATTTTGAAATTTTGTAATTATAATTATTATTTAATGATATTTATTCATATTATGATTTTTAGTGATTTTTAATTATTTTTAAACCATTTAAATTCATGACTTGTGATTTTTAGTATTTTGCTAGTGAACATTAGAGACTGTCTACCCTAGAGCCTAGCTATGTGATTAGGATATTTTTGACATTTTTAGGGTTATTTGGATTTATTATAATTTATTTGAATTTATGGGAATTTTTAGAATTTATTTTAGAATTGTTTGAATGAGGGTTGACTAGGTTGACTTTGACTAGCAATGACCTTGGTAGGCTAACCTAGAAGCTATCCCTAGTTGTGTTTGGACTTGGTTAGGTCATGTAACCCTAGTTAGACTAGAGTTGACCCATGGTATGGTTATTGACTTAAGTTAGATTTAAGTCATAAGCCATGACTTGTGACTAAACCTTAAATCAATAACTAGCCTTAAGGCCCATGGGCCCACACCATGTACCCAAACCTCACCCTAATCAGCCCATGGCAGCCAACCTAGGGTTTTCCACCCTATTTAATGGCTCTTCCATTTGTTCTTGCCTCTTTTAATTATTTTTCTCTCAAGCTTTGAAGAAAGAGGTATAGCCATCTTCCCCAATCCATAACTTTCCCATTTTAACTCCTTTTTGGCTCAAACTACTTGCATTAGATTCTAATTGTCTTCCTCTTGCTGTTCATGGAGAATATTATCAGGCTTGGGGCAATTTGGAGAGTTTGGCTAACAAGGAGAAACCCCCTTTTGGAGCTTTTCATTGGAAATTGAACATATAGGTAACTTCCTATTCCTTCCATAGATTTTCGATTTCTTTGTATGAATAGGAAGCCCTAAGGGTCCCCTAGCCGTAGGTATTGGTTTGGTGTCGAGTGGTATCCATTTCGTGTCCGTATCGGACACGTGTCAATGTATACGTGTATGTGTTTGTTGAAATGCCACAATGAATGATTTTATGTTATTTTTTAAATCTTTCTGATTGAGATTGTTGGTTTTGATGGGTATTCTGATTTTCCTAAACCTAAACCATGTTTTTGTGTCGTGTCGTGTCCATACAATGGCGTGGACACAGCCCCGTGCGCGGGCTAGGTTATCCCCTGCTACCTGTGTCCGAGTTCTCCCTGGACACAGTACGAGAGGACACCAAATTTTGCGTGCACTTTGAGGACATGTCTGACACTAATCCTATAAAATTTTGTAAGATTTTATTTAATGGTTTGAGAGATATTTGGCCCGCACCGATTCCTCGCTCTGTGCACGCGCGGAAATTCGTCCCACTGACACGCACTCACACACGCGACACGACACGGCCTGGACACAAATCAGGGTCCTAGACACCTAGACCTATCCCTGGCAAACACGTGGACACAAGCACGTGGCCAGTGGCACACCGTGTCGTGTCCACGAGCTCGTGTTCTGCCTACACGACGCAGTCATTGTGTCTGTGCATTTTTGTGTGTTTATATTGATTGGACACGTCGTGTCCCACTTTGGGGACACGACATGCACTGAAATAAATATCCACACCTACACTAATGTATTACCAACCACATTCCCATCTATTAATTGTTATATGAGTGATGGAATGGGGATTTCCCATTAGACTGATACAATGAATGTATCAGTGAGTAATTCACTGTTCTTCAGTTCAGTTTCATTTTTTAAAGAATTAATACATTGAATTTAGCTGTATTTTAATTGTTGTACAATTAGTTAACATGTTAGGGTTGTGCTTAGCATGGATATGGGAGTTCGAATTTGATTGGGTTCAATGTCACTGATACACACAGACACTACTTCACAAACATGGGTTTTCTGATTTGTAATTTGTATTTTACTTGTTTTAGATAATTTTAAATGGATAAATACTTTACCTACATGTGTATGAATGATGTTCCTATCCAATTGAGACTTATGGTGGAGCTATGGGTTCGAATTGGATGATTTGGACCTCAAATTGGATTGAGTAAACCTGAAATCTGAGAATAGGACTTGGATTCAAGTTCTGAACTTTAAATCCCTGTCCTATTGATATGTTTCACTGTTAATTGATCTCCTTCCTTTTTGAATTGGCTATAATAACCTGAGATTTTCCTAGTTAAATTGAGATACTTTTCCCTTCCTTTCGAAATTGATTTTTGTTGAGGGTATGGGAAGTTGACAGTTGTTTGATTCAATGTTTTGTAAACTGATGGAGGTAAGAGTTTCCTCATTCTTTTAACTGAGATTGCCTTCTAGCTAAACTAAGTTTATTTCCAGATTTTTTTCAAAACCTGAGGATGGATGTTATATTGGTTCCTGTCCCCTTTTTGATTGGGGACTGTTTTAACAGAATTTTGTTGGTCCTATTGAACTGAATGTTAATTTTTGGGTCTGTTTTAAACTGATTTTATGTTTCCTTCATACTGAACTAAGTTTGGTATCACTGCTTTACTGTTCTGGGGTTGTGTGGACTGAGTTGGGTCCTTCATGGACTGTTTTTGAAGGATTGGGTTCCTGTCATTTCTTTTGAACTGTTTTACTGATGCACACCCTTTACTGCCCAGCCTTAAACACACACACAGTGAACCTGAGAGCATAGGACTGTCACACATGAGGATTGGTTCCCATAATTTCTGTCATTCATTTAGTTTAGGCTTTGGATTCTCTGCTACTGCCATCCTTGTATTGAGATTATACATGTTCACACACCCACAGGAGCATGGTTCATGACACTGTTGCACTCACAAATCTGGGAATGTTTCCCATATAGCCTGCCACCTATATTCCAATGACACACACACACTATAAAACCTAGGACTGAGACACTATTGCCACTATTTTGAATCTGTGATCTAAGCCTGGGTTTAACCCATTGCCTCACACACACATTTTTCCAAATAACCTTCACTGTTTCCAGGTTAACACATCTACACACAAGCTGAAACCTGAGCACAGGCCACCTCCTTATGTTCCTGTCTAACACACTCACACAAACTGAAATCTAAACTCTTACACACACTCATTGACACTCTTCACACACATTGCTATATATGTACACACACTCACACACAAGCACATGAGCATAACATGTATTCACTGTTTTCCTGTGTAACCCCTCACTGTTACACTCATTCACATGATGCACCCTCACTCCACACCCACAGGATACACATTGCCAGTTAAGACACTGAATTTTCCCCATGTGTAGCACACCCTCACATGATTTTCCTCAACCTATCACTATTTTTCCTATGTTTTTGACACACACATTCATAGCACACACACACCCATGTTTCCTTGCCACACATTTGAATTCATGTGCCCCTCTCTTTACATATGTAAATATTTAATATATTGAGATAGATATATTAGTTTCCTATATATATAAATGAGTGTATGTGCCTATATTTATATTTTAGATATATATAGTGTATAGGTGATACATATGAAATAGTGTATTATATATATGGTTGTGTGGTGATATGTATAGATAGCCTATGGGTATATTCTAATTAGATTATAATATATATCAATATGTGTATTGATTAGCTATAGAGGATGTCTTGGTAGGTGTGTATTGGTAGGCTTGACATGGTATAACCTAGAATAGTCTTGTTAGCCTAGTATAGACTAGTTTGATTTAGGTTTGACTTGGTTGACCTAGTTTGACTTTTAGGGTTGACCAGAGTTGACCAAGTGTTGACTTTGGTCTAGATTGACCTAGAATCATGTAGAATGCTCAATAGGACTTCATTATATCATTTTAGACTTGTTGTGACTTGTGTTGCTTTAACTAAGAGTCAGGTATCTCATCTCGGACAGTACATTTACTTCAGACATTCAGATACGAGGCGAGTACATTCTCTGATTATTTCATATCCTGCTTAGAATTATTTCCTGTATTAAATTACTTTACTTGATACTGTCATGTTGGTCACACGGATTAGTACAATATGGATCCCTCCCTGAGATGTTATCCCTTCAGGAAGCATCGGGTACTCTATGTTCTGTGTGTTTCACTTACATAGCGTATCATATGCTTCTTTGGTTCTTTGATCACTTGTGACATATACCCATATGATCACAGAGTCTTCTTTAAATCCTTATCCCATTTCTGGGACTACTATGTACCACCCTTCGGAGGCTTACCACCCTTCGGGGGCTTACCACCCTTCGAGGGCTTACCACCCTTCGGGGGCTTACCACCCTTTGGGGGCTTACCACCCTTCGGGGGCTTACCACCCTTTGGGGGCTTACCACCCTTCGGAGGCTGTTACATAGAATCATAACATAACCTGGTTGGATCCTTGTGTATTAATTGGGGGTACGGGTGAGTATAAATAGCCATGTGAACAATTCCAAAGTAGAATAGCCATGTACGCCTCTTTAGTATAGCCATGTACAATCAAGCCGTTCACATGTCGACTTTGTGCTCTAAATCACTAGTCACTGGTAGCTCTTTACTTATAGTAGATATTTCTATTACAGTTCTCTCTCTGTTTACATACTACATTTCTTCAGTATCTATATCTTACTTTACTGCATGATTATATTTTCTAGCCTGCTATGAACTGTTGAGATGTATTGTGCTCGCTCCCGTCCTGACTGGACCTGTTAAAAATTTTACAGAGGATGATGAGA
The DNA here is from genome assembly GCA_029216955.1 of Iris pallida. Taxonomy (NCBI): domain Eukaryota; kingdom Viridiplantae; phylum Streptophyta; class Magnoliopsida; order Asparagales; family Iridaceae; genus Iris; species Iris pallida. Next base: position 28,616,353 of record JANAVB010009596.1, on the reverse strand, counting down.
AACCCTGCACCCCTTACTTTGGAGCTTGCCTAGATTACACTCGCGACCTGGACCCCTGGGGAGGTTCAGGCAGCTGCTGAGGATGATACCCTTGCTTAGTGTAGATAGCTTAGACTATTTCTTTCCATGTTTTAGCTGTTGTCTTTATTTTCTGAGTTGTATATTCTAGATGTTGAGACTGGTAGATGATAAGACTTGTTATTTTATTTCTGTTGTACCTCAGTTGAGGATTTCTTTATCCTTTTCATTGTGCCATATTCTATCTATAGATTGTGATTGAGTTATACCTCTGTGTTGGCCTCCTTATGGAGTGTATTCATATTATGTTAGTTATAGATCATGACCTAGAACAACATTCTACCGCCGACACTGCGGCGTAGGCTGGGCGTTGTTACGTTCTCGTACCCTCGCAGTGGGTGCGAGTCGTGACAACCGGTCACTGCGGTGGGGGCTGACTCTGACTGGTGGGTAGACACTGGTGTCGCCTGCTATGTCTGTTCAAGCAAGGAATGGTTCACCACATGCACACCAACTTCTGAAGTTGATATGGTGGCGAACCAGGCACAAGCTGAAGTACAAGGGATCGGGACGGTAGAGTTGAAGCTGACTTCAGGGAAGTCTCTGACGCTTCATGACGTGAAGCATGTTCCTACTATTACAAAGAACCTGATCTCTGGAGGCCTACTCTACAACGCAGGCCTAAGGATGGACATCAATGCTGGACAGATGGTGATGTCCATAAAAAGAATATACTTCGGGAAAGCTTTTTATACCGAAGGGATGTTTAAACTTCATCTTGTAAATCAGTCTAATGTAATTAATGTAATCACTCATTCTAATTGTACTCTTGAGTTGTGGCATAATAGACTAGAAAATATTGATTGTAAAAGAATAAACAAAATGTCTAGTCTAGGTCTTATCTCCAAATGTGGGGGTAAGAGAGAGAAATGTGAAGTATGTGCTCAGACGAAGATCACAAGGAAACCCTTTTCTCCTGTTAATCGGAGCACAGATCTTCTGAACTTGGTACACTCCAATATCTGTGACTTCAAACAATTCTCTACAAAACTTGGGATGAAGTATTTCATAACCTTCATCGGTGACTTCTCAAAATACGCATTCGTCTACTTGCTGAAGTCTAAAGACGAAGCGTTCGAGAAGTTCAAAGAGTTCAGGGCCGAGGCTGAACGGCAAACTGGACAACAACTCGAGAAAATAAGAAGTGATCGAGGCGGAGAGTATCGGTCTCATGAATTCGTATCATTTTAGAAAGAACATGGAATCATCAACAAGACTACTGCTCCGTATTCTCCTTAATCAAACGAAGTAGCAGAAAGAAAGAACAGAATGTTAACAGAAATGATAAACTCAATGATGTTGACTGCGGGTCTTCCAAAATGCTACTAGGAAGAAGCGACATTGATAGCCAATTTTATTCTGAATAGAATGTCGTATGCAGCTTCGGACGTCACTCCTCATGAACTCTGATTCAAAGTCAGACCTAACTTGAATATCATTCGAGTGTAGGGGTGTCTGGCATATATAAAGCTCCCAAATCTGAGGATTCAGAAGCTCGGGACAAGGACTACAAAGATGATCTTCTTGGGATATACCGAGAAGAGTGATGCTCAGAGATTTCTTGATATAGAATCAAATTATATCATTAAATCTCACGACACAGAATATTTTGAAGATAAATTTGTAAAGCACAAAAATATTATTCTTGCGAATATTCCGGAGAATAATAAGTGTGCACAGGAAATTAAAGTTTCCAATGAGAACATTGTCCAAGAAGAAGTTGTTGAAACAACTGTTGAACCTGAACAAGCTGAGCCGTCAACTTAGCGAGTGAGGAGACCGAAGGACTTTGGAGATCACTTTGTCACCTATTATGTGGAAGCAGATTTGCTTACCTATGATGAGGCGATGAAGACCAGAGATGTTATTTTCTGGAAAGAGGCGATAGGCAATAATATTGATTCAATCACCTCTAATAACACTTTGGTGTTGGTTGATCTTCCTGAAGAAGTGAAACCCATCAGATGCAAATGGATCTTCAAAAAGAAGATGGAAGCAGATGGAACTATTGACAAGTTCAAGGCTAGGCTAGTAGCCAATTTCAGAAGTAGTGGATCGACTACTTTAACACGTATGCTCCATAGCCCAGATGAACACCATCAGAATGTTAATTACTCTCGCAGCAATACAAAAGTTGGCGATACATCAGATGGATATAAAAATAGCTTTCTTGAATGGCGAACTGACCGAAGAGGTTTACATGCAATAGCCAGAGGGATTTATCGTCAAGGGTCTTGAAGACAAAGTCTGCAAGTTGGTAAAATCCTTGTACTGTCTTAAACATGCTCCTAAAATATGGCATGAGAAGTTTGACAAGGTCATAAGGTCAAATGGCTACAACGTCAGCGAGTCGAACAAGTATTTTACACGAAGTTCACAGATGGAAGAGGTGTAATGGTTTGTCTGTACTTGGACGATATGTTGATCCTAGGAGTGGATATGGGCTGTGTTACGGAGACAAAGAAGTTCATCTCAACCAAGTTCAGTATGAAGGACTTGGGGGAAGTTGATGTGATCTTAGGGATCAAGATCATCTGGACAGACACTGGACTAGCGCTGTCACAATCTTATTATATTGAGAAGATGATCACACGCTACAGGTATTAGGATCTTCCAGTGATCGATATACCTTACATGTGTGATCTGAAGCTGAAGCCTAATTCAAGGGAAAGCGTCAGGCAGCTGGAGTATGCAAGCGTCATCGAGAGTTTGATGTACGCTACTACTGCCACTAGGCCTGACATAGCTTTCACCGTGGGAATGCTGAGTCGATTCACGAGCAACCCAGGAGTTGAGCACTGGAAAGCTGTGAAATAGGTAATGAGTCTTGACCCAAATCGGATCACAGTCAACCTAATCTTGACAATTAACAAAACAATATTTGTCATAGTCCAATTTGACACATCAATCTCGAAATCAATCAACTCAGCTCATCGGCTCAAGACTACAACTGCCTGAAGATTTACTACTTTATGTATTTTGGAGTCTGTACATTTTACTATTTTTTGAGTATAGGATAATGTAAGTTGGGTCTTGCTGAGAAACTTTAGGCCAGACATAGCCTTATAGGTTTTCTTAGCCAATATCCAAATCAGCCCATTCATCCAAAAGCCCATTAAGAACTTTCTGTCCATAGGAGACAGAGTTCGGGCCGAATTCTGCCTCCACATAGAGTTCGGGCCAAACTCTGCTCCCTAAATTATAGGTAGCTAATTTTTAGGGCTTGATCACTGCTAGTTGTCCAACGGCCAAAAATTTGATTTCTAGACACAGAATTCTGGCCGAATTCTGCCTACCCCGAACCCTATAAATAGGCCTTGAATTTTCTCATTTCAAACCATCCAATCTTCTCTTCTTCTTCTTCTTCTTCTCTTACATAGCCAACATATTAAAGAGCTTTACCTTCCCATCCAACTTAGCATTCAAACTTCCCAACCGTCCAAGTTGCTCGGTACGATTCAGTAGAAGTTTGAAGTGCAAGAAGTTGTAAGTCGCTTGGAAAAGTCCAAGTTTTGCCACAGCGATCATTGAAAGAAGTTTGGCGTGCTCTTCTGTGAAAAGGTACGTGGTTGTAACCCTATTTCACAAATAGTGGATTTCAATCCCGAGCTAGAGTTCTCAGGCCTGGACTAGTCCTCCACGAGGGAAAGCAGGTTAAAAATCTTACTGTGTTTGTGCTTGCTCTCAATTATTTTATTTCCGTATTTCTTTACTCTGATTATTTTGTTGGTGAAAAGAGTTTAAGTTTTTAATTGATCATTTTCGTTATAAACTTTATTCACCTCCCTCTAGAGTTGCCTACCTGTACTTCAATTGGTATCTGAGCTCTGTTCTCTCAACAAGGACTAACATCCTAGAGCTGATCCATGGCAACCACACAATCCATGTTTTTCAATCAAGGTGAAGGGCAGTCCACTCATAGGCCACCCCTATTTGATGGAACAAACTACACCTATTGGAAAACAAGGATGAGTTTTTATCTCAAGTCTCTAGACTTCGACCTGTGGACCATTGTCACCGATGGTTACAAAAAGTCCGTCAAAATAGTTGTCAATGGAGATCTCGTCGAGAAACCCAACGACAAATATTTCGACGAAGAAAAGAAACGGGCGAGTCTAGACGCGAGAACTATTAATGCTTTGTTTTGTGCAATAGACAGGAATGAGTTTAACAGGGTTTCAACATGCACCACCTCGCACGAAGTATGGAAACTTCTAGAAGTGACGCATGAAGGAACTACCCAAGTCAAGGAGTCGAAAATCAGTCATCTCACTCAAGAATACGAGGCTTTCAAGATGAAGCCTAATGAGACGATCACCCAAATGTTTACAAGGTTCCTTGGCATCATCAACCCTTTGTCATCTCTTGGTAAACAATATACAAATTATGAGAAGATCCGTAAGTTACTTAGGGGGCTACCAAAGATTTGGAACCCTAAGGTAACTGCTATCATAGAAGGCAATGATCTCACCACAATGTCTATGGAGACTTTGATAGGAAAGCTGATGACCCACGAGCTTGACCTCAAATACTTCGAAGAACCTGCTCCAAAGACAAAAAAGATTGCCCTAAAAGCTCATCGTCGAAGGGCTGATCCTGAAGAAACTGATGACGATAATTCTGAAGGTGATGATCAAGCTCTTCTAGTCCACAACTTCAAGAAGTTTCTTCATTTCAATCGAAGAAAGAAGGAACAATAAGAAGGTGACGAGGAAGAACCAACATGCTATGGCTGCAAGACGACTGGACACGTCCGAAAAGACTGTCCATTCGCAAAGAAAGGCAACTGATATGAGAAGCCCTACAAGAAGTCCTCTTCAAAAAAATATGCCAATACTAGCATTTGGCATGAAAGCGAAGCAAGTGATTTCGAGGAAGAAAAGGACTCTCCTCAAGACACCGCCAATGTCTGCCTAATGGCAACATCCGATAAGATAACTAGCGAAACTCTCGATGACTTCACTTTTGATAAACTTGGCGATGCCTTTAATGATTTACTAAATGACCACAAGAAAGTCATTAGTATATATAAGCATGCCAAGGAGAAGATCAAAAGCTATGAAATAGAGATTCAAAACCTTTCTTCTTTGCTTAATAATGTTAGAGACACTCCACCCACGAAAGTTACTAATGAGGTGTCCAAACTTAAACTAAGCCTACATAATGCCGAAGCACTTGTTGAAAAGCAAACACATGAGATCACAGCACTCAACACTGAGCTTGCTGAAGAAAAGAATAGACACAAGATCTCTATTGCTAAAATTGATGGTTTAAATGCTAAGTATAATGAACTGTATGTTGCCTCTAAGAAATTAGAGATTAGACTGGGAAAACAGGTTTCTCAACCACATAAGACACACACAAAGCATAAGGCTACTCAAAATAGTCAAATACGTCACCCACATGCAGCACATAAATATGCTTACATGTATACGTATTTCCATGCAGCTCATAAACCACGTGCACATAGACATTATTCTCATAACTATCATTCTACTGCTACACACAGTTCTGCTAATCATCACCATGCTGCACATAGATATAACCATCACCATGCTGCATATAGACATAACCATCATCCTGTTGCCACGTATAGTCATTATCCTGCTGTTCCACACAACTCTCACCATGCTGCATATCAACCTGCTCCAAACACAAATAGGTATGCTACTTGCACCTATTATGGATTACATGGACACATCTCACCACAATGTAGAATTATGAGATTAGTAGATATAAATCTATATGCATGGGTGCCAAAAACTAACATTTTAGGACCCACAAGAACTTGGGTACCAAAGGTCACATCTACTCTTGATGTAGGTCGACCTTCCTTCCTCAACTAAAAGCCAGTGGATTCTCGATAGTGGATGCTCGCGACATGTGATGGGAGATGCAAATCTTTTCACATCACTATCGATGAAGAGGGAAGGGTATGTATCCTTCGGCAACAACCTTAAAGGGTATATCATAGGCAATGGTACTATTGGTCATCCTCGTTCTCCTGTAATAAAGGATGTCTGCCTAGTGTCCGAGTTAAAGCATAACCTGCTCAGCATAAGTCACCTTGCTGATCACGGATATGATATTAACTTTGGATAAAATAAATGCTATATTTATGATAGGTCAACGGGAGACATCGCTTTTGAAGGGATAAGAGAGGATAACATATACATTTTCTATCTATCTGGAAATACTAACAGTGCAGGAAGATGCCTCTACGCCCACAAGGATCGATGAAAGATTATTATGGCACCAGCGTCTTGGTCATGCCAATATAGATACTATATCCAGGCTATCTACAAAGAAGCTAGTAAGAGGTCTGCCCGACATCACATTCAAAATGGACACGGTATGTGCCGAATGTGAACTGAATAAGGCAACCAAATCTTCATTTCATTCCATAAGCACTGTAAGTACTACTAGACCCTTGCAATTACTGTACATGGACTTATTTGGTCCTAGTAGAGTAGCCAGTCTTGGTGGAAAACTTTAGGCTTTTGTTATAGTAGATGATTTTTTTATATTTATTTGGGTTTTCTTTCTTTCAAACAAAAGCGATGCAATTTCTGTTTTCAAATTTTTTGCTAAAAATGTTCAAAACGAAAAAGGCTACATGATTACTCGAATCCGGAGTGATCATGGAGGCGAATTCAAAAATACTAATTTTGAAAAGTTTTATGACTCAAATGGTTTTGATCATGAGTTTTCTTGTCCTAGAACTCTTCAAAAAAATGGTGTTGTGGAGCGGAAGAATAGGACTCTTGGCGATATGGCTAGAGTTATGTTGAATAAATTTTCACTTCCGAAATATTTTTGGGCTGAAGCTGTCAGTACAGCGTGCCATATTTTAAATAGGGTACTTATTCGACCTATTACGAAAAATATACCCTATGAGCTTTGGTTTGGTAGGACTCCAAATATTTCATATTTTAGAGTTTTTGGTTGTCGATGTTTTATCCTTAATACCAAAGACAACTTAGGCAAATTTGATGCCAAAGCTGACGATGGTATTTTTCTTGGCTATGCTGCCAAGAGGAAGGGATATAGAGTGTTCAACAAATGCTCATGATAGTAGAAGAGTCTACAAATGTGACTTTTGATGAGGATAATAGTACAGCAGCTACTCCTGACGATGATGTTGAGCCGTCAACTTCTACGCCGATGAATACCACTACTGAAACCAATTCTCTGGAGGGCTTGCCGAAGAAATTTGCATTCAAGCTGTCACATCCAAAAAACTTGGTAATAGGTGTGGTATCACGCGGAGTAAGTACTCGATCATCGTTAAGAGACTCCATTGCTAGCACTGCCTTCATTTCATAAATTGAGCCTAAAACTGTTTTCGAAGCTTTTAATGATGAGATTTGGATTTCCGCCTTGCAAGAAGAACTCAACCAATTCGAGATGAGCCAAGTTTAGGAACTTGTTCCTAGGCCAGCTAATCACTCAATTATTGGTACGAAATGGGTTTTTCGCAACAAAGTAAATAAAGATGGATCTGTTACACGCAACAAAGCTCGTCTAGTAGCTCAAGGATACAACCAAGAGGAAGGTATTGACTACGATGAGACGTATGCTCCTGTTGCAAGACTGGAATCCATTCGGATGCTTTGTATATTTGCCAACTTTCAAAATTTTAAATTATTTCAAATGGATGTTAAAAGTGCCTTTTTGAATGGTTTTATTAAGGAGGAAGTTTTTGTAAAACAACCCCCTGGCTTTGAAAATCACAAATTTTCTGACCATGTTTTCAAACTGAAGAAAGCACTTTACGGCCTCAAACAAGCTCCCAGAGCTTGGTATGAACGCCTAAGTACTTTCTTATTAGATAAAGGTTTCTCCAAAGGGAAAATTGACACTACACTCTTTATAAAATCTTTCAAAGACACTATTCTTTTAGTACAAATTTATGTTGATGATATCATATTCGGTTCTACTGATGAAACTCTCTGTCAAGATTTTGCTAAGTGTATGCAGAACGAGTTTGAGATGAGCATGATGGGGGAGCTCAATTACTTTCTTGGACTGCAAGTCAAGCAAACATCGCATGGAACTTTCATCTGTCAGTCAAAGTATACAAAGGACATACTGAAGAAGTTTGACCTTGACAACGTCAAACCAATTGGCACTCCAATGGCTACTACTACCAAACTAGAACCAGATGAAAGCGACAAACCTGTTGATCAATGTAAGTATCGAGGTATGATAGGCAGTCGACTTTATTTAACTGCTAGTCGTCCTGATATTATGTTTAGTGTTTGCCTGTGTGCTCGCTATCAAGCTAATCCTAAGAAATCACACGTGTCCGCCGTTAAGCGTATCTTTCGATATCTTAAGGGTACGGTTACAGTGGGCTTATGGTATCCCAAATCAACATCTTTTGACCTTATTGGTTACTTCGATGCTGATTTTGCCGGATGCAAAGTCGACCATAAAAGTACTAGCGGTACGTGTCATTTATTAGGCAAGGCTCTAGTCTCTTGGTTTTACAAGAAGCAGAATTCTGTCGTACTATCCACAAAAAAAGCTGAATATATCGCAGCTGGTCGTTGTTGTGCACAAATTTTATGGATAAAGCAAACCCTTGCAGACTACAATCTATCTTTTATGCACATTCCTATATTCTGTGATAACACTAGTACTATCAACCTTACTAAGAACCCCATATGTCACTCACACACGAAACACATTAAAATTTGTCACCACTTTTTGCGTGATCATCAACAGAATGACACTATCAATTTAGAATTTATTGACACTGATCATCAGTTGGCCGATTTCTTTACAAAACCACTATCCGAGGAGCGATTCAATTTTCTTTGTCATAAATTTGGAATTTTAGATGAAACGGTTATTCATTAAATTGGCCTGCGTAAATATCGATTATGTCACAACTTTCTATGCTAACTTTGCTATGGGTACATGCCGACAGGGTCCTTCTGACAACAAGGCGTAAAAGCCTAAGCGACACGGTGCACTAGTCTTCGGACTACCGCTAGCTGGGATCCGGCCCCTGCAGCTACCCCATGGCAGTTTCACCATATTGATCTCTGTCATAACTCCTTATTTATTATATGGTTCATTTGTTTTGTAGCTTGCCCCATTTAAAATTTTTAACTTCATTAAATTTCCAATTTTTTTTCATATTGTACTTCTGCTTGAAGTTCTGGCCCAAGGGACCAGAACTCGGGATGCTCTCAGCCGTTGATCTGTTTATGATCCAATGGCTCCTGTTTGATCCGACCAGCCGACCAAGTATTCTTAAACTCGAGATTCTCTCTCTCTCTCTCCTCTCCATTGTCTTCTCCAAACCTCTCCAAACATATATCTTTCAAAACCCTAACCCTAGAAGTCTCATTCCTTGGGAAATCTCTCTCCAAACTCAAGGAGATCACTCTTGGGCTTATTCTCCTCCATCTTAGGTCTTTCTTGTTGAGGTATATCTTTCTTTTCCTTTCTTTCTCTCAATTTTTTTATGGCACCTAGGTTGCTTGGTAGAGGGAAGAGACAAAGAAGAAGTATTGGTGAATCCTCTATTAATCCTCAACCAAATCTGCAACCTCATCCTCAACCACAACCTCAACCAACCCCAAACCTATTCCTTCTCCTCCTAACATGATACACTCTCTTTTCAACCCACCTCCACCTCTCAATTCCGACACATACGATGACCGCATTTTTGTGTCGTTAGATGCTTCTAACGCATGGTTCGCCGACTTTCGTTATCGTAGTGTATTTGCCGGACACCCTATTAAGTTCACGATATTTTTCGACTATCTTTCTAACTTTCGTGACTTATGTCTCGATGAACTTGTTGCTACTTGTGAACCTATCTATGTGAATGCCATTCAAATATTTTATTGCAACATGACTTATGACCGCGACCGTATCTACTCACGTGTCGTCGGTATAGACATATCATTTGATGATTTTGAGTTAGCCGATCTTCTTGGTATGCCCGACCCTAATACTTGGGAACGGCTTGATGATGCCCGGGATTTTGTCTTCCCCGGTGAGACCACTTTGGAAAGTTTCAAGGATGATCTTTGCTCTCCGAATGCCCATCCTCAAAAACTTAAGGCTAAACATCTCAATAATTACTTTTACGAACTTCATCGCATTATCTTTTCTTTGGTCTTGCCGAAAGCTGGATCGACTGATGAAGTCACTTACTTTGAGATCGCTGCTCTCTTCTTTCTACATTTTTGTGTTCCTTTAAACTTTCCTCGCACGATGATGGATTGGATGATTCGTGCTCGGCCTAAACCAAAGTCTTTGGTTTTTGCCATGTATCTTCCTATGATCTTTCGTGCCTTTCATGTCCTATTAGATCAGTGTCAGTCCTTGTCCCTTCCTGCCTATCTGACCAAGGCAAAGAGAACTGTTGCTGCTGCGGCCTCCTCTGAGTCTGATGCCGCTGAGGAGCCTGACTCTCCTGTACCCTTTGCTGCTCCTGATTCCCCTGCTTCCGAGTCCACTGCTACACTTGACTCTATTCAGACTATGCTTCGCGAACGCTGGGCTGAGATAGATGACCGTTGGACGCAGATGGACTATCGTACCACACTGCAGATGAGTACGCTCAGCAACTCCATCCATGACATTCAGTACTCCATGGCCTCCCATCCGACGATGCCAATTTCGATGATGCGTGATCCGTCTCGCGACGGTTATCGCATTGACGATTCTTGGGTTCCTCGCTACCTTGATCCGACCTCTGCATTTGTTGATCCCCGTTGTACCGGTTCCGATGGTGCGGGTCCTTAACATGCTCCTTGATGGATATGGCTTTTGTATTGCCACTGATGCTTAGGACTATTTTTCATTTTGGCACTATGTTTCTTTTGATTATGTTTTTATGTTTTTAAACTCTATGGCTCTGTTTGCACTTATTTAGAACTGCTGCTAGCATGTTATCTTTTATTATGTGGATGGTATCTATATTGCTTCTCTATATTAGTCTTCATTTTGATGTTTGTCAAAAGGGGGAGAACACTTGATATTTGCCTTAGCACTATGCATTATGTATACTTGGATGAGAACTTGTCACAGGAAATATCATTTTACGGGGGAGCAAATTTGTTCAAGTACAAGGGAGCCAAAATGTGTCCAGTATGAATATTGAGACATGCAAATATCATGTTTTGTCAATTATCAAAATGGGGGAGATTGTTGAACCAAACCGGATCACAGTCAACCTAATCTTGACAATTAACAAAATAATATTTTTCATAGTCCAATTTGACACATCAAGCTCGAAATCAATCAACTCAGCTCATCGGCTCAAAACTACAGCTGCCTGAAGATTTACTACTTTATGTATCATAGAGTCTGTATATTTTACTATTTTTTGAGTATAGGATAATGTTAGTTGGGTCTTACTAAGCAACTTTGGGCCAGACATAGCCTTATAGGTTTTCTTAGCCAATATCCAAATCAGTCCATTCATCAAGAATCCCATTAAGAACTTTCTGTCCATAGGAGACAGAGTTCGGGCCGAACTCTGCCTCCACACAGAGTTCGGGCCAAACTCTGCCCCCTAAATTACAGGAAGCTGATTTTTAGTGCTTGATCACTGCTAGTTGTCCAACGGCCAAAAATTTAAATTCTCGACACAGAATTCTGACCGAATTCTGCCTATCCCGAACCCTATAAATAGGCCTTGAATTTTCTTATTTCAAACCATCCAATCTTCTCTTCTTCTTATCTTACATAGACTATATATTAAAGAGCTTTACCTTCCCATCCAACTTAGCATTCAAACTTCCCAACCGTCCAAGTTGCTCGGTACGATTCAGCTAGAAGTTTAAAGTGCAAGAAGTTGTAAGTCGCTTGGAAAAGTCCAAGTTTCGTCACAGCGATCATTGAAAGAAGTTTGACATGCTCTTCTGTGAAAAGGCACATGGTTGTAACCCTATTTCACAAATAGTGGATTTCAATCCTGAGCTAGAGTTCTCAGGCCTGGACTAGTCCTCCACGAGAGAAAACAGGTTAAAAATCTTGCTGTATTTGTGCTTCCTCTCAACTATTTTATTTCCACATTTCTTTACTCTGATTATTTTGTTGGTGAAAAGAGTTTAAGTTTTTAATTGATCATTTTCGTTATAAACTCTATTCACCCCCCTCTAGAGTTTCCTACCTGTACTTTAATGAGATATCTCAAGAAGATTCAGATATATGCACTGCACTACAGCAGAGATCCGCTAGTAGTAAAAGGCTTCAGTGATGCCAGCTGGTGCTCAGAGGTAGAGAGCGAGAGATCCATAGGTGGATTCATTTTCACAATGGATGGAGTTGCTATATCGTGGAAGTAGAAGAAGCAGACTATGCTCGCTCGTTCCTCTATGGAATCTGAGTTCTTCGCACTTGATTCTGCAGCAGAAGAAGCAGAATGGCTTCGTGAGCTCATGTATGTCTTCCAGTGGTTGGGGTGCAGATACCAGTGATACCGATATACTACGATAACCAGACGACTGCGGCAGTGGCATCAAATGACCTCTTCAGCAAGAATAAGAGAACTGTACGGTTAAAGCAAAGGGCAGTGCACGATCTCAACAAGAGAGGTGTCATTGCAGTAATTATTGTCCAGAGTCAGAAGAACCTGGCGGATCCGTTTACAAAGGACCTCAAGCGCCAGCTGGTCGAAGACACAACTATAAAATAGGGTTAAAGGCATTTTGATATTGTGTTATTGTAATCATACCATAAAGTTTTATGCTATTAGAGAGAAATCTACTAGGCATCTAACTTTTAGTTCAAGGGAGGACCACTAACTGGAAAAATATCAGGAACAGTGGGTACATGTCCTCTGTGGCATGGAAAGGACACGGGCCTACAATCATTGTTGTCTACTATATATTTTTTGTGGAGAATAGATCCTATGGTGAGGTTGACTTAAACGCTTTAATGAGTTCTCAGGCAGAGTGAATGCCTGTTGTACTTTATAGGAAGCACGGTAGCACAACACTACAAGGAGTGTAACTTCATGCTAAAATGGGGTGACTCCACCATGAGGTTCCCAGGTAGGGGTAATGCCTCAGTTTTGCGAGCCAAGTCACAATAGTGTAGCACCACAAATAGGTAGGTAGTCTAATGCTGTATAATGAAATTAAAGAGTTGTAGACAACACTACAAAGGGGACGATGTCCTCATGTTACAGTGGCACGACACCACGAAGAGGTACCCAAATAGGGGTAAAGCCTCGGCCTCGCAAGCCATGTCATCACGGTGTAACACCATAAGGAAGCGCAAGGCTTCATGCTGGGTATTTTGGCACTACAGAGAGGCTTGTGACCTCATGCTACAGTAGTATGACACTATGATGAGGTTCTCAGGTAGGGGTTACACCTCGACTTTAAGCCATGGCATAGAAGCGTAGCACCGCAAGGAAGCACAAGACTTCATGCCATTTTTCTTTAATAAAGGACTCAACTAGAGTGTATGAACATAGATATCAGGACGTTTCGTGAGGGTAAACTTTTAGACACCCAAAATACATACATCGAAACCAGGCTGGCACATGGCCTTTAATGTGCAGCTAGAAGCACATGTGACTACGTTATGTGAGTGAGAAGAATTGCAGATATGGTACAGAATTCAAGGCTTAGTCCATTCTTGTATTATAGTATGTTGTTTGACCCATGTGGGAAGATTCAAGTCATCAGTGACATCTATCCTATTGAATGATGGACAGTTACTATGGAGAACACTCATACCCATATATATGGAGATATATGGGAGATTGTTGTAGTTTGGCCTTCAACACTAGAATAAATAGTCCCACATTACCTAGGCCAAAGGGGTGGTATCACCATATATAGCTTTGCTTGAATGGAGAGAAGCACATGAGGTGTGGAGTGGCAGATGGGTGCCTTGTGGGGATATTTTTCTAGTGGAAAAAGGCTAACACAACAATTACGCATTAATGCTTTTTGTCATGCTCTTGGAATTTATTCCATTGGAGCTAATCCCCGTAGGGGCTTAGCTACTCGGACTCGGACTCGAGCTCATGAGGCCTAATGTGGCGTTCTATTGGTGCACTTTGCACTTAGCACGTCAGTATCGTCGCTAGGCGCATAGTACGCTTAAGTTGCACTTGTTGCGCGAGCCTCGGCGCAGACGATCGTGTGCCCATTCGTGTGGCCCGATCGTGTGGCCAGATGTTGCGACCAGTTGGTGCAACCAGTTGGCACGGCCTGATGGGACTTCTAGTTGGTGCGACCTGATGGCGCTGCCAGTTAGTGCGGCAGTTGGCGTGCAATTGGCGCACAGTGCGTACAACGCGTGCTGTGCGCTGTTAGCACAGCGAGTGCACGTGTGCGCAGTTGGCGCCGCAGATGTGCGAGTATGTGATGGCGCACGTTGTGCGCCAATTAGCGCAATCGTGTCTGTGTATGATTTGAACGGTTATGAAATGTTTAGGAACGATTTTTTTAACGTTCCGAATATTTTGCATACTGGACGGTTAGTGCGCGCGTCTATATAAGTTGCTCTCTTATCTCTCATTCAGTTAAGTTGATTCTAATACAAATTTCTTATAAATTTTTCAGAGCAGAGAAGAGAGAACTGTGCGCCATTTCAGTCCATCCGAGGAGTTAGAAGAGCAGAGTGTTCCAAAGTTACTCTTCGAACTTGCTGGTTCCTGGAAGCTGATCGTGTGCGGCGAATTTAGGTTTGAGCGCCGGTGATTCGTCATCCCAGCAGGCTTTTTTCTTCTCTGATCTAATTAGAATCTTCTGTTCATCTTTTCTTCACTTGTAACTCGTTTTGTCTCAATCGTAACACGTTTACGAGGAAGAACGAGATTTATTCTGATATGATCAGAAACTTTCTGTGGGCTATCAATGTTGCCACTATAAATTTATTTGTGCTTTCTTCGAAGTGTTATATTTGATTTTGTCTTTCAGAATCCTCTGGGATCTCTGTCGTGCACCTTTTTTGAAGTGTTGCCGAAATATCAGTTTTTCATCTTAAAATTATGCCCCGGGACTAACACAATGTACCTGTATCTAAGAATCTAAATGCTTTAATTTCTTTTCTCTGTGCTATACTGGGTGGCGAGGGACACACGGTCCAATCCGAGGCAAATAAACCTGGCCGAGGCCGACCGATAACTGTTGCAGTCAGAGGGCGAGAGGCATCTCATGTGAATAGGTCCGACCCGAGCATTTTTTTTCATGCACTAACATCTGACTTATATAGAACCCTATGCAAAATCATATAACCAACCACTCAAGAGTTTCAGTTCCATTTTTAATCAACCAGACAACCACTATAATACACTAGGCAAATGGAAACATTTTAGACAAAAATAGTTGGTCAATGGGCATTCTAAAACTGTATACTTATAGTTGCATTCACATGCTTATGTGTTTTAATAGTTTCATTAATATGTGCTAAGGTGTCCTCACAAGTAGTTTTTTTTGATGAAAATTGGAAGAACTTTTATAGATCATCTGAGCTAAAATTGGCCATATCCTGAAGAATATGCACCAATGTACAGAGAGGAGGTTCATCAAGTAAACATACAGATGAACATTGAGTTTGAAACAGAGTTTGAGCTGCCAAGGAATGAGCTACCACATTAGCTTTCATGGGAAACGTAGGTGAAAGAAATGTCAATAAATTTTTTAAAAGCTGCTAGTCCATCTTCAACAGCGTGCCTTGCTCGCCATAGAATATCCAATTCTTTGTGAAGGATGGCATCAATAAGTACTTTGCAATCTCCTTCTATGATAATGTTGGCTAGCCTTTTCCTCCTACAAAGCTCGAGCGCAAGTCGAATAGCTAGACCTTCAGCCTCCAGAGGAGATCCTCCCGACTTGAATTCAGTATGAGCACCTTGAAAATTGCCTTCAGAGTTTCAAAGCACTGCTGCTCCTCCCATTGATCTGTTATCATAAAAGGCTCCATCCAAGTTTATTTTCCACCAGTTGTGTGGAGGAGGAGACCAGACACCATCCACTTGAGGATGAAGTTGAGAAGAACAGGACGACTATTGATTCTTGTCATAGAATTCATACTTTTCCCTTTGTCTTCTTGATGCTTCTATGATATTATCAATGGAGATTGATTCACGTTTGAAAATTGCATCATTTTGCGCTTTCCATACCAACAACATCAGGTAAAAGCTCTGGATTATAGCTTCATAGTCTCCTTCATTAATGATGCTCTGAATGAAGCTATTGATGGTTGAGTACGTACTGATGCATATATCGATGAATTAATTGCAGACGGTTCCAAGCAGACACTATAATAGTACAATGTAAGTTGAGGGGATCTAGGGTTTCAACATGTACCTAGCATAACGAGCATATTGGGTTGAAAGTTTGTATCTGTCTCTGAATGTTTTCTCTCGTAGGAATGGAATTATTGTGAGATCTACAAACAAATAAGAGGACTCTTGGGCAAATGTGATGCACATCCAAAACTTTTTCCAATCTTTGAAATCTGTTTTCACATACTGGTTTGAGTTGGGATATTTGCTGTCATAAATGTTAAGTCCCGAAACAGATCTAGATGGTAGAACGATCAGAGACAGAGACCTCAGGCAAGTTTGCTCTCTATTCTGAGTAACGATCAGAAATAAAAACTTCTGTGCAAATAAGTTTGCTCTCTGTTCTGAGTAACGATCAGAAACAAAGTCTTCTGTGCAAACAAGTTTGCTCTCTGTTTTGAGTATTAAGGACTTCGGAGACTTCAATGCAAACAAGTTTGCTCTCCAGAAGAACCTACAACTCACCAAGAAGAAGAAGAAGAAAAGGAGATTTCAACAGTCCTGCTGGGGTGATAAAAATCATAGTTGCTCAAATCAAGATTCACTTTCATACGATTCGCTTTTAGGAAACAGCAAGTTCTCAAAGAACCTCTGCAACGCTCGCTAGTCAACCTTTTGTGACTCGAACGGGCTCCCTGGACTCAACATGCTCCCTTTACTTTCTTATTCGGTGCCTCTTTAAAGGAAGCCAGGGGGCTCTATATATAGAGTGGAATAAGACTACACTTTTTCTTCCATCCGATGTGGGACTAAAATACCAAGACTCAAAAATAGAGTTTGATACTTTATATCATCCCACAATCTGCAGAGTCATATGCCAGTCCACACCTACCCCCTCATACGCGCTCGTGCATGCACGACGCATCCTGGAGCCTGTGTCCGAGTCCGAACAACAAAAAACAACATGCTTCTTTGTTGGAGTTAATCCTTTTTCCTTCTAGAAAAACATTCCCACATGGCACCAACATGTGTCCCACTACACCCCATGTGCACACCTCAAAACATGCAAAACATTATATTGAGATACCCACTTGGTGGTGTAGCCAATGTGGGACTATTTTATACTAGTCTAAAGGCAAAAACACCAACAACCCCCCAAATATCTCAATATATGTAGGTTGAGCGTTCCCCATGGTGACTGTCCATTATGCATAAGGAAAGATATTGATTCGACTTGAATCTTCCCGCATGGTTCAAAAAACAGTTATGATACAAGAATGGACTAAACCTTGAATTCTGCACCATAGCTGCAATTCTTCCTACCAACACAATGACATCAGTTGTGCTTTCGGTTGCACATTAAAGGTCTTGTGCCCATTTGGTTTCGGTGTATGTATATTGGGTGTCTACAAGCTTACCCTTAAGAGACGGCATATATCTCTTTCCATACACTCTAGGTGAGTTCTTTTAAAAAGTCTTGGCATGAAGTCTTTCGCTTCCTTGCGGTGCTACTCCACTATGACATGGCCCAAAAGCTGATGCTATATCTCATCATGGTGTCATACTACTGTAGCATGAGAACCCAGCCTCTTTCTAGTGCCAACCTACCCAGCATGAAGCCTTTTTCTTCCTTGCGGTGTTACACCATAGTGACATGGCTCGCAAAGCAGAGGCTTTACCCTTTCTAGGTACCTCTTGGTGGTGTCACACCACTGTAACACGAGGTCTCACCTCTTTGTAGTGCTGCCTATCACTCTTCATTCTACAACATTAGGCTATTTTCCTATGTACGGTGCTACGCCACTGTGATATGGCCCGAAGACGAGGTTTTATCCTCACGAGGTACCTCTTGGTGGTGTTACCCTACTATAGTATGGAGTACTACGCTCGTTTGTAGTATTATGCTACCTGTGTTTCCTGTAAAGCATGCTGGATATTCAAAATTTTCGAGAACTCATTAAGACTTCCAAGCCATCCTCCCACAGGACTTTGTTTTATACCAAGAACAAATAGTGGACAATAGTGGTTTTGGGTCCGTAACTCCTCAAAGTCTCAAAGGACTACCCACTGTTCCTGATATTCTTTCAGTCAAAGGTCCTCTCTTGAACCAAAAGATAGATGCCTACTAGATTTCTCTTTGAACCGATCAATATAAAATTTTATGGTAGTATTGCAGAGACACAATATTAGAGGTCCATCAAGTTCATTTTCTTACCAGTTTTCGACTAGCTGGCGCTTGAGGCCTTAGTGAACGGACCCATCAGATTCTTTTGACTCCGAACACCAACCACTATAATAATCCATGCTTGATGCGCTCATTCAGTGTCCTATTCCCTAGTTGCACAGTCCTCTTCTTATTGTTGAAGAGATCATCCGATGCCACTGCTGTAGCCACCTGGTTGTCGCAATACATCAACATCATCCAAATTTATGCACCAACCACAGGAAGATCGTGTCCAGTTGTCGTAATACATCGGCATCACCCGGATTTGTGTACCAACCATAGAAAGATCGTTCTTGAGCTCCCGAAGGGATTCGGCTTCATACCCGAAGTAATTCCGCTTCATTTGCTGCAGCTGACAGAACTCAGATTCTATAGTGAAAGAAAGGTCTGCTTCTTCGACTTCCTCAATATAGCAGTACTACCCATCGATCGGCTTCTTCGACTTCCTCGATATATCAACACTACCCATGTAGAAGATGAATCCTCTTCTTTCTTTCCTTCTGAGCACCAATTGGCATCACTGTAAGCCCCCTAATTTTTGGATTTTATTTTTAATTATTTTAATTATTTTGTATGGATATTTTAAATATTAAAGTCAATAATGGCTATATTAGTAGATTACCGTAGCTTTAATTTTTGAAGCACAATAAATATTGTTTTCTCAAATCCAATTCCATATTTGAATTCTAGAATCATCCACCTTCAGTTTGATATATCATTTCACATCCAAATTTGCTGTTCAACATTCCTTTGACTTCGTGCAACTTCAGGTCAACTTAGGCCAATTTGAGCCATTGACGTAATTTTAAGCCAACTTCTAATTTGCTTTTGGGACTTGACATAGATCGAAAATGTATGACCCAATATATGGTTTTGACCCATGTTGAGTCTACAATGCATATGCCTAGGGTGCACCATCCAATCGAGTTTTCATGTACTACTTATTTGCAAATGACACATGAGACTCATTAAATTGATTTTCGGATTCAATTTGACTAGTAATGCTACTCGGACCCTAACCTAATCAACCCTACTAGTTAGAGCCTAACTAGGAGTACCAAAACCAACTATACATATATTTAAAAGAATTTTAGAGGTTTAATTACAGCCATATGCAATATTCCCTTATATATTTGGCTTGGTCAAACATCTAACCAAAATAGAAAACCTATTAATAATAGTATGATTTGGAGAACCAAATCATACCCAAATTAGATCAAACCAAAGCCCAGGCCCTAATAATATAAATACCAACCCAACCCGAACATATTCCTCTCTATTCATAACTGCCAACATCCCATGTAGCCTCTACTTACGATGACCACAACCCCCAAACCCAAAACCCTAGCCGGCCTCCTCTCTTCACAAAATTTGATTTCTCCTCGACTTTTGTGCCAACCACCACCACTTGGATGACCCTCACAACATCCTATTCCACCCTAGCAACTTTAGGAGTAGCCTTGCAGCCATTATAGAGGTACACGATGCGCTACTTGGGCCAAAACTCCGTCGAATAGAAGTCTAAAACGTCACAGCAGGCTAGTCGAATTGTAGATGATGTTTCACCCACTTTTTCTCATCCGTTTCACCTCATACCAAATCCGAGAGTTACCTTTGTGTGTCTATTCTAACCTCTGGTCGCCGGATCCCTTTGTTCCAAGCGATTTTCCCGTGGCGTCGATTCTACGACAGGATATCCAGAACTGACAAATTTTGTTTTGGGCCATATTTTGCCAATCTAAGTTCAGTTTATAATCATTTTATATTTTTATTCTGAATCTAGACGTCGATATCTTTCCGAATCATATCTAAAAGTTTGATTTCGCATCAGTTTACTATTTATAAAAATTTATGACATTTACCATGTCACCGAACTCCGAACAATTCTGCTTTCCTTGTGTCCAAAAGTGTCAAAACTCCATGAATTCATATTAAACTTTATGTTGTGCAAGGTTTAACATTATAAATACTATTTTAACTAATTTTGTAATTTTCATAGAATTTAGTAATTTTATTTTTTCATTGTTTCGGAACTAAATTAATGTGTCGAATTGAGGAAGTCATATGTGGCATTGACATAAGACCTTTTGTGAAAGGGTTCTCCTATTGAAAATATAATTATAGCAATATATAAGTATTTATAGATAAATTCTAGAATTTAAATATATTATTTTATTATAATTGTAAAATATTTACGAGAGGTTTTGTTACCTATATGTACTTATATAATATATGCAGTGTCGTAACAACGTTATGACAACTAGGAGGCGTAGATACTCATATAATTTATATATGGTATGTTGATATAGAATATTAAATATGATGTATTATTATAGGTGAGCTTGGAAGGATCGATAGGGACACCGGAGTTGGTCAGGCCTACCCGCAGACAACAGTTACAGGCAAGCGTGCCTTTCCTTCGTTACAGATTATTCTTTTCTATTTTTTTGTTCTTTTTTATTAGCATTGCATGACATAGGACGTTGATACTTAGTGTCTGTTTAAAGACGGATGCCGATGTCATGATAGTGATATCGAGTATTGACATTAGGAATTACGTACATACTGATGTGTCCATTGACACAATTAACCATAGGACACCGACACATTCATGATGCGAGGTTTATATGACTATTCATAGTATTGACCTCGTGTT
This sequence comes from Iris pallida, assembly GCA_029216955.1. Taxonomy (NCBI): domain Eukaryota; kingdom Viridiplantae; phylum Streptophyta; class Magnoliopsida; order Asparagales; family Iridaceae; genus Iris; species Iris pallida. The sequence goes on along the minus strand of JANAVB010009596.1, from coordinate 28,595,176 downwards.
AGCATTCCAGATTTCTTTATCAGTATTGCTTTTACTTTCGAGATGACTGTACAGACTTGACATTGCTAGATTCTAGACATGGGGATTGGGGAGAACTTGACTACAATATCAGACCTATTGTCGTGTGACCCGTTGTTTAGTGACCTTTATCTCTGTAGCAGAGTAAGGGATTATCATTGTCGATAATTGATTGTCCTTGGTGCCACGACACAGGTATTGGGGACAATACCCTGCTGAGGTACTAGTGAGCCTTAGTGGAAGGGGTCTGGTATTCTAGAAAAGTATCTCACTTGCATAGCACATAGACGGATACAATAGATTGCCTTAGTTCATATTTTTATTTCTGTACCTTAGCATATATATATTATGCACCTTGCTAGTCCTCTGAGGACCAAGCTATTTTCCAGGCTTAGACGAAGCTGAAGACTACCCAGAGGTTTACGGTTCGAAAGTTGAGACCGGAGGCGTACCGGCACAGGAGGACGAGATAGTGCCAGAGGATTTTTTGTGATCATGTTATCTTCATATTTAGTCTTGCTACATTATTTCATTTTCTTTTCATCAGACTTGTAGTTGATTTGTACTTTATTTCTATTTCTGTGGTTTCGAGATGTTTTATCCGCACAGACTTCATTACTTTTATTGCTGGATATTTAAGACATTTCCTTATTTATTCTTGATCTCTTTGTGGACTCTGCGGATGTGATTAGATGTATATACCTGTGGACTGTGATGTATTTCTTAGTGTTATCATGATTTACAGCTTAAGTATTTTGCTAATGGAAAAGTTGTGTAGCTTGGCCCATTGGTGAAGTGCTGCTGGCATGTATTCGTATACCTGGTCCTACGTATTTTGGGACTGGGCGTTACATGTTTTTGTGGTGGCTCATGCAGGTCCATGTTAAATCACTTCGGTTACGTTACTTACCGATGTGAGCCTGCAATTAGAATAGGAAAGACCAATAGGATCACATCCACATGATTTATACCTTCCTTGACTTCGTTTCGAACTCTCACTTGACTTCTTGATTTGCATCCAGTTTGATTATGTTCTACCGTAATTCTTATTTATTCATGCTAGCAAGACAAATCTTCATAATGGATGGATCTTCGCTTACTATCACATCAGGAAAGCAGAGGCATAGACACTAGAAGTCATAGGTGCTGTCACGACCCGCACCCAGTGTAGGGGACAAGAAGTGGGTATGTCCAGCCTACGTTGCAGTGTTGGCGGTAGAACGCTGTTCTAGGTCATAATTAAAACTAAATACAATATGATATACTCTCCGTGCGGAGGACAATCACAGCAGGATACAACTCAATCACCAAAACTAGAAGTAGCACGATAAGATAACTATGAATCCACAAGAGAAGTACAACAGAGAGAAATAAATCTTAGTGTTATCAACACCAACTCAAACAAGCATAAAATAAATACAACTCAAGACAACTGAAAATAAAATAAGAAAAACTCTAGCCATCTACTCCAACCTCTACTGTGTCTTCTCTAGGCTAGCAGGTAACCTCCAAGCTATCTGTAAAATTTATCAACAGGTCCAGTAGGACGGGAGCGAGCACAATACATCTCACGCAGTTCATATCATGACAGGAATATAAAGCATGCAATATAGTAAGATACATGAATCGCTGAAAGAAAGGATATGAAATAAAGAGATGACGGTAATAAAAATATCTACTATAAGTAAAGAACTAACAGTGAACTAGTGATTTAGAGTACAAGATAGACATGTGAACAGCTTGATAATAAATATGAGAGTTTGTACATGGCTACACTACTTTGGAAATATTCACATGACCATTTCTACTCTCCCATCCCCAATCAATACACAAGGATCCGTTCAAGTTATGTTATTGTACATGATATCACATAGGGGCCGATAAATGGGTGCACATGAATGTAAACATGGGGGCTCCGTGAATATGAGAGTACATGAATCATGAGAGTGCATATGAATGGTGAAAGCACAGGAATACATGATAAAAGTGAAACGCACATGACACGATGTATCCGATGCTCCCGAGGGGGATAACATCGCATGAAAAGATCCATATAGTACTAATCCCTGTTACCATTGTGACAGCATCAAGTAAAGTAATCTAGAGCAAGAATATAAGTCCTAGCAAGTATAAAACGGTCATAGAATGTACTCGCCTGATACCCTGAATAGCTGATATGAAAAGATGGCCAACTGGAGTCATAGAGTCCCAGTTAGAGCAACACAGGTTATAAAGAGTTCAATTTATATGGTAATTGAAATTATAATGCAATCTACATGAGTCTAAGTCAATCTAGGTCAAAGTCAACTCTTGGTCAACTCTGGTCAACTATAAAGTCAAAGTAGGTCAACTCTAGTCAATTGTGGTCAAACTAGCTAGGGTTGGGTCAACAATGGTCAACTAGTCTAGGTTAGTCAATTCTAGGTCTAAACAAACTAAGTCTATGCAAATCAAGTATCCAAGATAGCTACTAACTTATAGCCTAAGTCACTTGCTAAACAAAGTACAAAACTAAACCATAAGCTAACAAGACACACAAACTTAGTCATAAAATGTATATATATATATTGTTCACATTCACATATTCATATACATAGATATATATAGGAAAGTTATATATAGGCACATACATATATATATATATATATATATATATATATATATATATATATATATATATATATATATATATATATATATATATATATATATAGAAGGGGAGGTAAAAGAGTAAGTGAGTGTGTGTGTGTTTGGCATGTGTGTAAAAGGATATGGGTTAATATTCTCAAATTTAGTGATAGGTAGGTGTATATGACATGGGATACATGGTGTCAAAGGGTGTATGAATGCATGTGTGTAAAAGGTTATAGGTCAACTCAGTTTATAGAAATGCATACATACATACTTACATTGCATACATGCATACATACATATCATGTATACATACATACATTGCATACATGCATACATACATATCATGTATGCATACTTGCATTCATTCATGCACCTATACATACATACATAGATAGATGCATACATACATATCATGTATACAAACATACATTGCATACATGCCTACATACATATTATATATGCATACTTGCATTCATTCATGTACCTATACATACATACATAGATGCATACATACATATTTGAATACATTATATACTTGCATACATTATATTCATATATGTATACTCTACATTATATTACATTCATTCCTGCGTACATGCATGCATATATTATATTCATACAAACTCATATATTTAACTCAAAATATATGTGAATACATACATTATATTACCTTAAAACATATATATATCATTCATTTATATCCCATATACATGCATACTTCAGTTCAGGCATTATATCTATTCACATATCATTAAGTTGCATACATATACTTATTTTTATTACATACATATCATTCATGTATATTACATACTTACATGCATCTATACATTATATACATTGTATACAACATATAAAAATAGAAGAGGGAAAAAAGGAGAAAAAACTGAAATGGAAAGGGAAGGGAAGGAAAAATGTAAGAAAAAAGGGAAAACAATGGACATATACATACTTGCATCATATATTCTACATTACAATACATGCTATCATTATATATTGCATTACATTATGTATACATTATGCATTCATATCTATCATTACATGTATACCTTGCATTCATATCTAGCTTTCATTATATACTTACATGCATACATTGTATATCATTCTTTCATTCATGCATTTATACATTGCTTACATACATTACATTGATTGCATTCCTACATGCTTGAATTCAACCATAGATATACATTAATGTAAAGAGGATACATATCATATATATATATATATATCATTTCATTCATCTAACATATCATGCATTACATACTCTACATTCATTTAATATCCATACTACATAGGCTTATAGGTTACACAAAATGTCTATATCGTATAGTCACTCTTCTACTTAAAACTAATACTATACCAATTGGGCCTTCACTAAATTCTAGGATTAAAGTATGTAGTAGCCCTTCGTGTTAGCTTTCTGAAACTTCAAACGGATCGCATTTTCGTGTCCGAAAGCTCCCAGAATCGTGAAAACACCGAAACACGTTTGTTTTTCGGACAGCTGACACTCAAATAGTTTTACATAAAGTTCCAGAACGATTTTGGCTTATTAAAATATATATTTGGAAAGCTAACTTTGATACGATTTTTGTAAAAAAAATGGAAGATTAATCAGGGTTCTAAGCTAAAAGTTATGACATTTCTAAGTTGCTTTGGTTAATAAAAACGTGGATGAATATTATGACAAATTTGAGTTGTTTTGGACAAAAGAAACACATGTAGGCCAAGATACTTAGATACCAATATAGGTATCCAAATGAAACTCATTCTCAGCATCCTAACTAAGATCAATCCACTCTCTAACCATTCTAAAACTAAATTTAAATATCTATTTAAACTATTATCATACATACATACACATGGGGTGTCCTAATTTGGAATCTATCAAGTAGGACAAAAGACACATATCTTAAATCCTCAAGAGAGCTTCAAATAGCCTCAAATTTGAATCTAAATGGGGTACATGCATGGGGGTGGATCCTATGGATTCAAAACTAACTAATATGCATAGGAAATCAATTTAGAGGGTTGGTTTTACCTATTGGGAGTGGAATCCCAATGATACTCCCAAGGACACGGCTCCGACACGAAGATCTTCCCAAAAAGAACACTCCTCCTTGCACTTTGCTCCAAATCTTTGCTAGTACCCTCCCTTGGTAGTATGAGAAGGTTGGATGGAAGTTTTGGTGGAGGGATGTAAGGATTTGGAGATTAAATCAAAGAGGGAAGCTCTCTAATTTGGGGAAGAACACTTTAGAAAGGAAAAGAGGCAAGATGGAATGAAATGACAGGAAGAGAGGCCAACCTAGCTATAGTGGCTGCTATTAAACCCTATTTGGGCCTTGGAAAAAAGCCCAATAAGGCCTCAACTAGTCCTCTTAGTTAATTTTAAGTTAGGTTCAAGTTTGGGATCAAAAGGGATAAATTTAAGCCTCTAACTTAACCAATCTAACAAGTGGGATTAGTCTAAACTCACTAACTTAATTAGTGGGATTTGTGGGCCATGACTAACTAATCTTGGGATCCCATCTACAGTCAAGCTACCCGGGTCACTAATACAAGTCGGAACGAAACGAAACTCAAACCCGACTAAACAAATCCCGTAAAATCAATATTAAAATATAAAAATTTCCAAAATATTAAAATATAAAAAATGACCAAAATCATAATACATCAATTTAAATATTATTAAAATAATCTAAAATTCACCAATTAAGCAAATCCTAAATAATTCAAAAGTCACAAAATGACCAAAATACCCTTAGCCTAAAAAGTTGTAAAAGTCATTCTAATCACATGGTTAGGTCCCCATGGTCATGGTTAGCCTCTAGGCTTAACAGTTCTAGGGTTCACTAGCTAACACATCAAAATTATAATTCACCAATTTTAAATAGTTTTAAATTAATTAAAAAATTCTCATAAATCATAAATCATAAATCATATTATTAAATAATAAACTTTTACAAAAGTTTAAAATTACCCTTATTTTAGAAAAATGGGTGTTACAGGTGCAGGTAGAATCTTCGTGAATTTTACGAAGTCATAGTGATACCTTGGATAGTCGTACTACTATGAGCCCATAATAGATTGCGGAATAGGACTTGAGGATACATCCACAAAGAAGATTATAGACTTCTCTCAGACTCTTCAGCATGAATGTTTCTATTCGTTCTTATTTTTTAACATGATTACTTTTGTGTTTTTTCCTACTCGAGATTTGACTAAATCCTTCCATGTTGACTTCTTGAGTAATTCTTCCCGTTCTTTTTGTGCTAAGTTGTTGAAAAGTGTCTTATGGATTGGTCCAAGGAAAATTCTGAGAAATTATATTTAACCTTGTATTACGGAATCAAAGTTTTGCAGCCAGATAAATACTGGCGAGGCAGGACTTCAGATAAATGGCATCATGGCTACGTATGTTTCTCAAATTCTACTTGACCTATATCATATGCATGTTGATCTCTTTCCCTGTATTTTCATAAAAAAATCAATTCAAAAATCTTTTATGGATTTGGCCAAGATAAGCTCAAGAACTTGTATTACCTGGCATAGTAGATATGTACTGCAGCCATCCGGCATATTATGGAACAAGAGAGTTATTTGTAACCAGATACACACTGACGTGGCAATAACTTTATGTGACATAATCACGGAGATATATGGTTCTCGAGTCTTACCTAGAATACGTCCTATGCATCTTGTTTGGCCTCACATCGTTCTTAAAAATAATTCGACAAACCTTCCTGCTTTGCTTGACCCTATCGTTGTTTGAAATTGGTATAGGTTTGTTTGACCCAGTTTTAGGTTCTCGTTACCTTCTGCTCATTAAATAACTAAAATAGTTAAACCTTATAGTTATATTATAGAATATAATTAAGCTAGATTATTGGTGTAATTGTGAGGATGGTAGCTAGAAATGAGTATGTTTCTTAGAGTTGGATCCTAGTAAGATTATGAGATGAGATGAGTGCCTGGAAATCGGATTCATAGCGCTAATTAAGAGAAATTTATAGGAGTAAACGAAGAAGTATCATTGAATAGGTTATAATACTATACCTACGATCAAATGAGTTGTATTGGGAATATTGAGAAAGGAGAAGCAGTATGCCAAGCTTAGTAAGTGCGAATTCAGCTTTGATGGAGTTCCATTCCTTGGACACGTTATCTTGGGAGAAGGACTTTTAATGGATTCGGAGAAGATAGCTACCGTAGAGTCTTGGCCGACACCAACTTCGGTTGCAAAAGTTAGGAGTTTTCTCGGACTTGTCAGGCATTACCGCAGGTTCATAAAAAAAATTTCACGGATTGCAGAGCCCTTGACGCAGTTGACGCACAAGGATTAAGAGTATCGATGAACAGAACATTGTCAGAAGGTTTTGGAGAATTGAAGAAGAGGTTGACCTCAACACCTATTTTGACGCTTCCTTCTGGGTCGAGAGGATTCGTGGTTTATAGTGATGTGTCAGGTAGTGGACTTGGATGTGTTTTGATGCAACATAGAATGGTCATAGCCTACGCATCGAGGCAGATGATGGTATATGAGAAGAATTACCCTACTCATGATCTGGAGTTATCAGCGGTAACCTTTGTATTGAAGTTATGGTGGCATTATTTGTACGGAGAGCGTAGAGGCATTATTTGTACGGAGAGCGTGTGGAGATATTTACGGATCATAAGAGCTTGAAGTACGTCTTCACGCAAAAGGAGTTGAATATGAGACAGAGGCGGTTGTTGGAGCTTATGACAGACTATGATATAGACTTACAGTACCATCCTGACAAGGCGAACATAATGACAGATGCTTTGAGTAGGAAGCCTACTGTATATTTCTTGGCAGCTCAGTCACAGTTATTATAGGATCTTTATGAGCTTGGAATAGAAGTCATTATGTCGGGACAACAAGGAGTACTTGCCAATCTTGAAGTATAGTTGTTACTTAAGGATTGAATAAAGGCAACATTACCTACAGATGCAAGATTTTGAAGACTTCGCGAGAGGACAGAGGCTGGAGAGGGACAAATACTTGGAACAGAGCTTGTAACGCAGATAGTCGAGAAAGTAAAGCAGATTCAGAGTCATCTTCATCCAACTCTAGACCGGCAGAAGCATTAGGCTGATATGCATCATCGACCACTGGAATTCAAGGAGGGAGAGAATGTATTTCTGAGGATCTCACCGACGAGGGGCACCATTCGATTCAGAAGTATAGGAAAGTTGAGTCCAAGGTATATTAGACCGTTCGATATCATTGAGCGTGTAGGAGAGGTGGCATATCGTCTTGCATTACCCCCATCACTAGAGGGAGTGCATGATGTATTCTATGTCTCACAGCTGAGGAGGTATGTGACTGATCCCAGTCATATGGTCGATCACTCTGAGATCACGGTGGGACCCAGTTTATTATGCGAGGAGCAGCCGATAGGTATCTTGGATACGAGTGAGAAGACGCTCAGAGGGCAGACGATTAGACTGGTTCGTGTTGTATGGAGGCACCATTATCCGGGAGAATTAACTTGGGAGCGTGAAGATTCTACGCGTGAGCGTTATCCCCACTTATTCGTAGATACCGGTAAGTCTTAGCCTAATTATTCATATGATAAGATTTTTTATATATTGTGTTATTTTTAATTTCGAGGACAAAATTTTCTAAGGTGGGTAGGTTGTAAGCACCCTAAGTTTTGGATTTTATTTTTAATTATTTTGTATGGATATTTTAAATATTAAAGTCAATAATGGCTATATTAGTAGATTACTGTAGCTTTGATTTTTGAAGCACAACAAATATTGTTTTCTCAAATCCAAATTTGCAGTTGAACATTCCTTTGACTTTGTGCAACTTCAGGTCAACTTAGGCCAATTTGAGCCATTGACGTAATTTTAAGCCAACTTCCAATTTGCTTTTGGGACTTGACATAGATCGAAACCGTATGACCCAATATATGGTTTTGACCCATGTTGAGTCTACAATGCATATGACTAGGGTGCACTATCCAATCGAGTTTTCATGTGCTACTTATTTGCAAATGGCACATGAGACTTATTAAATTGATTTTCGGATCCAATTTGACTAGTAATGCTACTCGGACCCTAACCTAATCAACCCTACTAGTTAGAGCCTAACTAGGAGTACCAAAACCAAGTATACATATATTTAAGAGAATTTTAGAGGTTTAATTGCAGCCATATGCAATATTCCCTTATATATTTGACTTGGTTAAACATCTAACCAAAATAGGAAACCTATTAATAATAGTATGATTTGGAGAACCAAATCCTATCCAAATTAGATCAAACCAAAGTCCATACCCTAATAATATAAATACCAACCCAACCCTAACATATTCCTCTCTATTCATAACTGCCAACATCCCATGTAGCCTCTACTTACGCACGACCACAACCCCAAAACACGAAACCCTAGCCGGCCCCCTCTCTTCACAAAATTTGATTTCTCCTCGACTTTTGCGCCAATCACCACCACTTAGACGACCCTCTCAATATCCTATTCCACCCTAGAAACTGTAGGAGAAACCTTGTGGCCGTTAGAGAGGTGCACGATGCGCTACTTGGGCCGAAACTCCGTTGAATCGAAGTCTGAAACGTCACATCAGGTTAGTCAAATTGTAGATAATGGTTCATCCACTTTTTCTCATCTGTTTCTCCTCAAACCTAATTTGATAGTTACCTTTGTGTGTATACTCCATCCTCTGGTCGCCAGATTCCCTAGTTCCAAGCGGTTTGCCCGTGGCGTCGATTCTACGATAGGGTATCCAGAACTAACAAATTTTATTGCGGGCCACTTTTTGCCTATCTAAGTTCAGTTTATAATCATTTTATATTTTTATTCTGAATCTAGACGTCGATACCTTTCCGAACATATTTAAAAGTTAGATTTCGCATTGGTTTACTATTTTTAAAAATTTATGACATTTGCCGTGTCACCGAACTCTGAAAATTTCTGCTTTCCTTGTGTCCAAAAGTGTCAAAACTACATGAATTCATATTAAACTTTATATTGTGTAAGGTTTAACATTATAAATACTATTTTAACTAATTTTTATAATTTTTATAGAATTTATTAATTTTATTTTATTATTGTTTGAGAACTAAATTAATGTGTCGAATTGAGGAAGTCATATGTGGCATTGACATAAGACCTCTCGTGAAAGGGTTCCCCTATTAAAAATATAATTATAGCAATATATAAGTATTTATAGATAAATTCCATAATTTAAATATATTATTTTATTATAATTGTAAAGTGTTTACAAGAGATTTTGTTACCTATATGTACTTATATAATAGATGTAGTGTCGTAACAACATTATGACAACTAGGAGGCGTAGATACTCATATAGTTTATATATAGTATGTTGATATAGAATATTAAATATAATATATTATTATAGGTGAGCTTGGAAGGATCGACAGGGACACCGGAGTTGGTCAGACCTACCCACAGACAGCAGTTACAGGCAAGCGTGTCTTGCCTTCGTTACAGATTATTCTTTTCTATTTTTTTGTTCTTTTTGATTAGCATTGTATGACGTAGGACGTTGATACTTAGTGTCCATTTATAGACGGGTACCAACGTCATGATAGTGACATCCTGTTTTGACATTAGGTATTACGTACATACTGATGTGTCCATTGACACAATTGACCACAGGACACCGACACATTCATGATGCGAGGTTTACATGACTATTCATGGTATTGACCTCGTGTTAGCATTCTAGATTTCTTTATCAGTATTGCTTTTACTTTTGAGATGACTGTACAGACTTGACATTGCTAGATTCTAGACATGGGGATTGTGGAGAACTTGACTAATATATCAGACCTATTGTCGTTTGGACTGTTGTTTAGTGACCTTTATCTCTGTACCAGAGTAAGGGATTATCACTGTCGAGAATTGATTGTCCTTGGTGCCACGACACAGGTACTGGAGACAATACCCTGCTGAGGTGCTAGTGAGCCTTTGTGGAAGGGGTCTGGTATTCTAGAAAAGTATCTCACTTGCATAACACATAGCCGGATACAGTAGATTGCCTTAGTTCATATTTTTATTTTTTTACCTTGGCATGTATATTATGTACCTTGCTAGTCCTTTAAGGACCTGGCTATTTCCCAAGCTTAGACGAAGATGAAGACTACCCAGAGGTTTACGGTTCGGGAGCTGAGACCGGAGGCGTACTGGCATATGAGGACGAAATAGTGCCAGAGGATTTTTCATGATCATGTTATCTTCATATTTAGTCTTACTACATTATTTTCTTTTCTTTTCATCAGACTTGTATTTGATTTGTACTTTGTATCTATTTCTGTGGTTTCAAGATGTTTTACCCGCACAGACTTCATTATTTTTATTGCTGGATATTTGAGACATTTCCTTATTTATTCTTGATCTCTCTGTGGATGTGATTAGATGTATATACCTGTAGACTGTGTTGTATTTCTTGGTGTTATCATGATTTACAGCTTAAGTATTTCGCTAATGGGCAAGTTGTGTAGCTTGGCCCATTAGTGAAGTGTTGCTGGCATGTATTCGTATACCTGGTCCTACGTATTTTGGGACTGCAGCTTTACAATCACTAAAGCCTTCTACCCCTGCAGGGTAACCGCTGTAGTGCATCCTTCTGAGTCCCTGAGAGATATTCTATTACTCTCTTCACAACTTTCCAAAGATCATCACTTGGATTGCTCGTGAACCGACTCGACATGCCTACAACAAAAGCTATGTCCGGCCTAGTAGTACTTGTTGCCTATATCAAACTCCAGATGATGCTCGAGTTCACTAACTGTTTGACACTTCTCCAGGATCTGGCTTCAGCTTTTGATCACACATGTAAGGAGCATCGATCCCTGGAAGATCCAAATATCCATAACGTGTGAGCAACTTTCTACATAGTGAGCTTGTGACAGAGCAAGCTCAACTCCTATCCGAATTATTTAAATCTCCAAGATGACATCGCATCTCCCATGTCCTTTATACAGAATCTGGACGTGGGGAACATCTTTGTTCTAGTGACACATCAGTATGTCGTCTACATAGATACAAATGATGACTCCTCTATCATAAGAAAACTTTGTGTAATCACATATAATCACATATATAAGTCCCGCTGATCCTGTAGCCATTTGACCAGTTGATTAGGTCAATCTTCTTATGCCACATATTGGGATCTTGCATCAGACCATATATGGATTTCACCAATCTTGCAGACTTTGTCTTCAAGAACATGAACAAAAAATCCATCTGACTGTTGTGTGAGAATCCCTTCTGTCATATCCTTATCCAAAAATATTGTCTTGACATTCATCCGATAAAGAATTAACTTTATGAATAGAAGTCCCGGCCATCGTCATCCTGACAGTTTATACCTTAGCTACTGGAGCATATGTGTCAAACTCATCAATTTCCTGTTCTGAAAAAACCCTTCTGGCTACCAGCCTAGCCTCAAACTTTATCAACAGTTCCTGGGCCTTCACCTTCTTCTTCATCTAGAAGATTCGATGGGTTTAGCTCATTCAGGCAGATTCACCAACACCCAACTATACTTGGATGTTATAGAGTCAATCTTATTATTGACTCTCTTCTCCAGAAGCTCGCATCTCTGGACTTCATCACATTATCAGCCTCTATGTGATGGATGATAAGGTTATCTCCGAATTTTTTCGGCCTTCTCACTCGCTTTGCTAACCGTTCAGCGAATACTGGTTCAAGCATTCTCTCATCTACGACAACCTTCCCCTGGATAACTCCTTTTTTGAAGTACTTGCTTCTTCGGTACCAATAATGTTCTCCGGAACATCCGCAAGAAAAATGTTTTTGTCACTAGGAAACTTGTCTTCAAAGAATTATGTGTTGCAAGACTCAATGTTATGAGTGATACAATATAAAAAGATCTCCAAACGTAGCTTTCAACAACTTATCCAGAAGTATGGGCTTCTTGGTCTTCGTCCCTGGCTTCTGAATCTTGATATCCGGAAGCTTCATGTGCACCAGACACGCTGTAACTACCTAATCCCGAGAGAGGGGTATTTTTGTTATTTCAATAATTTTGATAATTGTATTAGTGATGGTAATATTTATTTTACATATATTGGTTATGTGTTAGTTAATTGGAATAGACCATGTGATTAGTTGGTTAGTGGACTAGCCTATTTGTTAGACTTGTGTTAGTGGACCAATTAGACTAGACATGACATTAGAGTCTAAAAATTAGAATGACATGACACATAGACCAACACTTTGGACTGGGCTCAATTAGACCCAATTAGTCATTCCATTTATTAAATAGAGATTAGTCTATTTACCAAAATAGGATTAGAAGCTTCCACCCATTAATTAGCCTTCATAACAAGCTTGGAAGGGCATATTAGACATTCTCTATTACATGGAATAGATCTAGAGGTGGCCGATCATATAGAGAGGGAGCACACTCTCTCTCTCTCTTCATTTCCATTATGCCATTTCATTCCAACTTGGTGTTCTTTTCCAATTTGATCCATCCCTCCACCAATTCCTCATAATTCCACTCCAATCCTCTTCAAATTCTCTTTATTCCCATCACTTGGAGGAGCCTAGGAGCTTGGTGGCTAGGAGCACTAGAAGAGGAGGCTAATTGCTAGAAGTTCGTGTCCGGATCGTGTCCATTAGGCTTTGCATTGGAAATCCATCTCCAAATAGGTATACATATCAATTTTTTCTCTATTTAGACTCCAATTGTGTAATTTGACCATTAGGAACTCACTCATAGGACTACCTATAGGAGGAAGAATACCCTTTATGTGAAAGTTATTTTGAGATTTGTGCCAATTTTGGAGGAATTTTGAGATTGGTGCATCAAGTGTTTGTCATTTGGTAATTTAGATCTAATTAGACTAGATTTGGTTGTGTGTCTAGAAATATGTCCACAATTAGATAAGAGTGTTTGCCATTACAAAAAAAGTAGTGAAGAAACTTTTATATCAATAAACAGCACATGTACAATCCTGGATTTTTATAGAATCCTTCGAGTACAATTTATTTTTTTTGGGAACTTTGTGACGATGGAGGTTGAACGTTGCTTCGTTTACTCCATTGACGATCTGACGACGATCGAGAGAAAACTGCAAGTCCTATTTTATTTGCAAGGAGGACAGAAATTCGGATCTCTGAAGTGTGGGTGGTGCACTATGTCTAAAATAAAGGAATAATCATTATATTTATAGCTGAATAGTGGAATGATCCGCTTCTGCACATTGGGATGGTACGCTCACAATCTGTTGGGCGCAGGGGCACTGCGCGTGAGATTTGAGGGATCAATCTATTGTAACTGCTTTATGGGCTGCATATGGGCAGCCACGTAGCGTTTGTTGAGATTCACCCGTTGCTGTAATCTTGGACGGTTATCGCTCATTCGTGACTAGGATTGAGTCAATAACACGTGGCGCGTGTGCCATGTTCCAAGATCTCGAGCTGTTGGGGGTGAAGAAGATCTCTACGCCATGAGTACTGACTGTTTGGCATAAGGGTGACCCTACGCTAGAAAAAATCTTGGTGTTGTAGAACGCCTTGGCGTGGGAGAGTCCACATGGCCTGTGCACAGTTGTTATTTAATTATTACGATAATGTGGGCTGTCAGCTCGATCTTTGAAGCATTCTTGGCTTCTAGTAGCGTAGGTTGGGGTCTTACCTACGCGAACTGCTCCGTTTGGGGCAAACGTTTCTTCGATTTTTGTACTACCATCAGCTGTACAAAAGTCGAGGCATGCTGCACTATGTTCGAAGCATTGTGATTTGAAAGTTGAACCCTATGTCAGAGGACACTAAATGTGCCATAGAAGTTGAGGCTTAGCTTTTCTAGATGGGATAGCCACTCCAGGGCATTGGGAGATCGGGGCGTAGCCATTTCCAAGGCGTAAGGAGCTCGAGAAATAGCCACTCCAAAGGCGTAGGGGGCACAACTGTTTAAATGGCGCCCTAAGTACTTGCTTTTGTGAGCGCATGAATTCTATGCTTCTACAAGACCCCTTCAAAGTTTTCAAAACTTAGACAAGTCTTTGAAATACTCCGAATAAGAAGTATTTTAAAATTTCTTCGAGTGTAGGGGTTCTCCACAAAAACCCATGCCGATTAAGCGTAGAGTACACTTTTAGCTCTCAAGTCATTTTTCGAGATAAGAGCAAAATTTCTTGGCTTTATCTGAAATGACGGCAGTTCGTTTCAAATTTTTATAGGGACACGCGTACTGGTGGCCTATAGATAGGCGTTCGGTGAGAGAGAGAACTTTGCTCTTCTTGTTTTCTTTGAAAGAACTCTCCGACCTTCATCCTCTTCTCTGACTTCTCCTTCGCCATGGCTCCCAAGTCCTCTACTATTGCTGCTGCTAAGGGAAAAGGGAAAGGAAAAGCCCCATCTGATGCAGCAGTGTCAGAGCTACTCATCGTCGCTTTGGGTCACCCTGACGTTCGCAAAGCCGTCAAGGGTAAGTTGTCACCGTTGAGCTTTAGGGCTCATCTATGGGTCATCGCTTGCGTGGATGCCATGCCCATCAAGTTGTCACGCGCTGCCTTATACCATCGTAGCGTATGGTCCTTGGTGAAAAGCTAGGTCTAGTGATATATGCCTAGGCTCCGACGCACGTGGATTCTAGTCGAAAGACTATGTCCAATGCGTCATTGTCACCATCTCTACTGATGCGCTGGTTTGACTATAAGGTTATGCCAAAGTGGTGCACTGAGGCATCCTTACGTCGTAGCTCCTGACTTGGTCTGTAAGGCCAAGTCAAAGTAAGGCGTAGAGGCTCTTCACACGCCGATGCGTAGGGCTATGATGAAGTTGGGCGCAGGGACTTTCATGCGCCTTTGTGTGCTTAGTGAACTTCATGCGCTTATGTGCGCTAGGGGAACTTCTGTCTTTTCCCTTAACTTTTATGGTCTTTATTCATATTTTGCTATGTTTAACATTTCTCCCTCTTTTGTGTAGTAACGCTGACATCACCAATAGGAGAGCTCCTTCACGGTGGGGTAGGCTCGAACTTTGAGGATGACATCCAGCGAAAATAGCTATCACTGTGGGACATGCCTGTTAGAGGATGGATATGATTGAGTTCCAGTGTTGCAATTTTCTCAAGCAAATGCTGGTGTATGGGAAGCTCCCCTGAGTGGATGGTGTGAGCGGTTATTACTTAAAGCTGCGGTACTTGTTTAGGGATGAACTATTTTGTGAAGAAGCCGAAGTCCTGAAGTTGAAGGACGAATATTTCTTTGAGGCTCAGGGCCTTAGGATGGGTATCCCTACGATTGACTGCCATCTATCGCTTTCTTCATTTGCCTTCCTTGCTACGCCAAGAATGATGGACTGGGAGCTGACTCCCAGTCAAGCCGAGGCGGTGTCCGGTCGATTCAAGGTAAAGTCTTTCGCACGACAAAAGGAAACGTTTAGGGCAATACGGGAAGGACCTTCATTCTCTTTACGAGTACTGCACCCAGGGAAGACAGCTAATAAGGTAGACTAAGAGTCTATGGCCTTCCGAGCTACAACCTTTATGACTCACATGTTGTAGGCAGACCGTTTATACCCTCCGAGGAATTTTCGTCTCACGAGTTGGACCCACAGCAACCGTGAATGGTAAGACCTTACTGTATGCATTTTGGAAGAGTACAAAATTCTACTGAAGAAGCTGAATTTATATTATGCCATCAAGGCCACTCAGTACGGGATTGAGGTCAATAAGCCTATGTTCTTAGCGCTGGTTGAAATGTACAATTCTCATACGGGCACCTTTTTTACTCCTAGTGGGGAAATGGGTTTGGCGCTCCATGAAATGTAATCCATCTCGAAGCTATCCTGGGGGTCCAAACCCTATGAAGAATACACTCCTACGGACGAGAAGCTCCTCACTTTGGGGAAGAAAGATTCTGCTATGGTAGCAGTTTACAGGGAGCTGTTGTTCCAGCATATGATATGACAATGCTACGATAGTCAATGATCCACCCCCCACACTCTTGCTTGGAAGAGGTATATTTTTTTCCAAGGACCGATGCCGCCAAAATAATATGCATTCGGTATTTGATCCGCCTCTACGTCTGATGCTATCGAAGAACAAATGGCAAAGAAGAAGGAAAAGCATCCTAATCTTGACGAGCTCAAGCATCCTACTTCTTTTGTATACTACTACTTTTATCACGATGCCTACTAGCTATCACCGAAGGCGTTGTTCGCCGCCTATATAATGGTATGGCTGCGTGATTGTGTGGTTCCAGGGGGCTTGGGCTCGTTCAAGCGAGTGAGCCAAAATTTGATATTTTTAGCTGTTTGGCTCGTATTCGGCCATAAGCTAGCTCTTCTTCCCGCCATGGTATGTAACCTACATAGGGGTTTACGATCCTTTATAGACAAGACGATAAATAATGATTGTAAGGGTGAGTTACTTCGGTCAGAACTTCCCTTCTACTACTTGATGTGGTCGCTCGCTCTGCACCACCCCTCCCTATTGGATCCAAGAATGGAGGCATCCGTCCGCCCGAAAGACGCTTTACTTCACCGTTACTGAAAACAACCCTGGTCGGTTACAGCGGTTCCGGTATGTCGGAAGGCATTGGCGAATGTGGATGGGTACGAGATTTCTAAGATATCTCCCTCGTATGTAGAATTTTCGAAGAGGCCTTTCGTTGGCTGTAATCGATACGATCGTCTCACCTGGTGCACCGGAATCGCAATGAGTATTTCTGGAACCGTACTTGCTGAGTCAGTTCGCCATCCAGTTTGGTTACAGTTAATTGCTGTAGACCATCACCAGCACCTCCCTTGGATTCAGAGGGAGTCTTCTTGATGGTGTTCGTGCTTGCCAATACTACAATACTGGCTACACCAGAGCTCGATTTGTGGCTCCCGTACGAAGATCGGAGACACATATTCTATATTCTATCGTTAAATTTTACTATTCAGCGAATACTTATCCTTCGAAATATGATCGGGAACAGTCTTCTTCTGGGAACAGGGTACGAACCTTTGGTGGATACCCTCACTTTGACACGAGTCTGCCCTGTAGTACTCAATTAGTTATAGAGCTAAAGTCAGATGCATATCCGGACCCACCGGGTGACTCCAGTCAGAAATGACCTATAGCGACCGGGACGAGACCATCGCCCCCAAGGAAGAGGCCAAGAAAGGTAGCGGCAACCTTCGAAGTAGGAAGAATCCTCTTCTGTTGTTACTTTCCCGTTAAGTAAATTTGTATTTTAGCATGGAAAGTGTCCTCTTTGCTAACTGTATTTTTCCCTTGTTCTACAAACAACCAAAGAAAAATCCAGGCATAAGCAGAAGGCGCCTAGTCCTCCATCCTCGTCCAGCCATGGAAAGTATTTGCCACCAGCGGATCCTCTGATTACTGACGAGGAAAATCCTTTGGTGGACGTGGAGGCCGTGATAGACGATGACTCGATGTTCGACTATTGGACCGGGCTGATCTCAGATTTAATGAATGTTTATCATCAGAAGCTACTTTATTCGGGTCCTTCCGGTGAGTAGATTTCTTTTTACTATAATGTGACCTTCCATGATTCTAACTCTTCTGATCTTGCAGGTTTACATGTTGGGTCTTTGTTACCTGCGGAAGGACCTGCAGTCGGGGGTGAGTAGATTTCTTTTAGTCTTTCTAAGACAATTATCACGACTATGGAAAAGTGTCGCAAGAAACCTCGACGACTTCTCTATGCGATGTATCTTCCTTATATCTTTGAGTATTTTGATGTTCTCTTGGATGACTATCCCCAGGATGCTCCACCTGCCCATCTTCATGAGCATCATAGAGTCACTCTTGTTCCCGTAGTACAGCCTCCTCCAACTCCTCCTATTGAACTATAAATTGGTAGTTCACATACTTCTCATCCTCCTACTGGTGTCACTCTTGAGTCTCTTCAGGCTTTGATGCTGGATCAGTTTTGGTCCAGGGATTTTCATACCACCCTCCAGTTCTAGGCCTTGACCAACACCATGAGGGACGTTACCTATAGTTTTGCTCACAACCTTGGTGGCCCGATTCCTATGGTTCATGATCCCTCGGTGCTTGGTTATCGCATTGATGATCGAGAGGCTCATAGATACTTTGACCATGCTACTGCTCGCTATGATCCCTACTGCACTGCTGAGTCCGATCCTTCTAGGGTGGCAGATGCTGATAATGATGATGAGGATGATGATTAAGGAGTGATATAGAGTCATTAGTCTGATCTAGTTTTACTTTAGTGCTTATGTATTAGCGATATGCTTTTTGAAATTATTTTTAGTATTTCAGTTTAGATTGGCTTGTATTAGCTCGCTATGCATCAGTTTCTTATTTTAGCACTTTATGCATTTCTAGTTATGGATTTCGTCAATGCTTACTAATTTTAGCCATAGTAGTTTTTTTCTGTACTGAGTTCTCCTCGAACTCGGACAGAGTTTTCCCCGAACTCGGACCGAGTTCTTCTCGAGCTCGGTCCCCTTGGATCACTCATGGTCAGCAGCTTATTCCTAGTCTTTTGGATCTCAAACGTTTAAAATTATGAACGTTGCCCTAGCAGAGTTTTGCTCGAACTCTGGTTGAATTTTTTTTCTATAAATAGAGAAGAATTTGTCATTTATAATCACTCAATCCATTCTTTACCTTCTATATCTATTGTAAAGTCTTCCTATTACAAAGAGCTTTCAATTTTCCTATTTCCAAGATAACTTCCATTCTTTTAGTGTCGGTGGTTTTCGATTAGGAGTATTCGAGTTGTACAAGGTTGGAGTATAAAAGTTTTCTTAGATAGGTATTAAAGTTTGATCGTGGGCTTCAGATTAAAATACGACGGTGTTGAAGTTGGCATGTTCTTCGAAGTAAAGCACGCGATGTAATCTCTATTTCAAATAGTGGATTTAACATCAAGTAGAGTTCTCGAGACTGGACTAGTCCTCTCAGAGGAAAACCAGTATAAAATCTCGGTGTCTGTGTATTACTTTCTTGCCTCTATTTACTTACTACTTTACTTCAGTCCACTAAGTATTTGTTTATATCTGCCTTTACCTACTTAAACTTTTATTGGAGATATTTTTCTGCTGCACTCTATTCATCCCCTCTAGAGGTGCCATCGATCCTACAATTGGTATCCGAGCACGGTTTCTCTCTAGTTGGATTAAAATCTCCTTGAGATATGGCATCATTATGTACTAGCAATGGTGAAGGCCAGTTTACAAATAGGCCACCCCTATTTGATGGCACAAACTACATGTATTGGGAGACACGTATGAGCTTTTACCTCAAGTCTATTGATTTTGATTTATGGTCGATTGTCATTGATGGTTACAAGAAACCACTACCTATTGTGGTAGATGGGAATCTAGTTGAAAAATCGTATGACAAATATACCAACATTCAAAAGAAACAAGCAAGTCTTAATGCAAAAGCTATCAATGCTTTATTTTGTGCTGTAGATAGAACTAAGTTTAATAGGGTATCAATATGTGTCACGTCTCACGCGGTTTGGAAACTTATTGAGTTAACTCATGAAGGAACTTCACAAGTGAATGAGTCCAAAATCTCATGACTAATACAAGAGTACGAGGCCTTTAAAATGAAGCATAATTAGACTATTACCAATATGTTTACTCATTTTTTAGATATTTTTAACCCTCTATCTTCCCTTGGAAAAGAATACAACAACCATGAAAAGATTCGAAAGGTACTTCGTGGGCTGACCAAGAATTGGAATCCCAAGGCGACAACCATTATTAAAGGGAACGATCTCACTACATTGACTTTTGAAACTCTTATGGGAAAGCTTATGACAGATGAGCTGGACCTTAAAGATTTTGAAGAGCCAGCACCAAGGGAGAAGACTATAGCATTCAAAGCACACCAGAAGACAACCACTGATGACGAGAGTGAGACCGATAGCTCAGACAACGAGCAAATGGCCCTAATGATGAGAAACTTCAGAAGATTCCTGAAGTATGAGAACACAAATAAGAAGAAGAAAGATTCTGGAGACGATGAAGAACCAATCTGCTACAGCTGTAAGAAGACATGTCATATCAAGAAAGACTGTCCTGTTGTAATAAAGGGAAATAGATACGATGAGTCTAGCAAAAGAAGGACTTCGACAAAGAATTATGCTAATACCAGCATCTGGTGTGAAAGTGAGACGAGTGATTCTGAAGAAGAAGAAAAACATCGCAACGCAGCAAATCTATGCTTCATGGCTATGGATGCTAAGGTAATTTCGAATCCTCTTTATGAAGAATTTATATTTGATGAATTTTCTGATGCCTTTACTGATCTACTAGAAGATCAGAAGAAGATGATGGATATGTACAAAAGTGCCAAAAAGAGCTAAAATTTGTACATCTAAGTTTTCTAAGCAATCTTGAAAAGCTTAGATTAGAGATAAAAACTCTTCTAGTAACATGGATGAGGTTTCTTCTTTAAAGTTTAGATTACATGACAATCTTGAAAAGCTTGCGAAGGCTAATCGAGAAAATGTCAAACTCAATGATCTCTATGAACTAGAGAAAAAGAAGTATTATATTGCTGCACAGAGAATAGATGCACTCACGGCTAAGTATAATGAAGCATGTGATGTCTCTAAAAAGTTAGAGATTAAATTGGGTAAATAGGTAGTCAAGAATGTAACTCAAGTGAACACAAATCACAAGGCTAAACACAAACACAAAACGACCAAGTCTAATAGAACTGCTTGGAGTCTTGCATTCATGTATTCATTTCCACACAAAAAGTTACACATGCCATCAAAAACTCACATACATGATCTTTGAACTTTACCTAGCACTAACACTTCAGCTACATGTCATTATTGTGGTATAAGAGGTCACGTATCACATCAACGCAAGATTAGGAAGCTTGTAGATATGCATATATATATGTATATATATATATATATATATGTTTGGGTTCCAAAAACTAACATATCCGGACCCTCAAGAAAGTAGGTACCAAAAGTTACATATTCAACTTGTGTTGTAGGTAGACCTTCCTCCTCCTACTAGAAGCAAATGGATCCTCGATAGTGGTTGCTTCAGACGTATGACGGGCGACAACACTTTGTTTGCAACTCTATCGATAAAAGAAGGCTATGTCTCCTTTGGAAACAATTTAAAAGGACATATAATCAGAATTGGCGACATAGGTACTTTTCATTCTCCTATTATTAAAAATGTATGTTTAGTAACAAAATTAAAACATAACCTGCTGAGTATTAGTCAGTTGATTGATCATGGTTATGGAATTAATTTTTTTAAGAATAAATGTTTCGTTTATGGTAAATCTTCTGGAATAATTTCCTTTGAGGGAATAAGAGAGGACAACATATATGTACTATATCTATCAGAAAGTAGCCATACAGGAAAGTGTCTATACATATCTCAAGATGAAAGCTGGGTATGGCATATGTGTCTTGGACATGCGAACATGGACACTATTACAAGATTGTCCACAAAGAAACTGGGAAGAGGTTTACCCGATATTACTTTCAAAAAAGATCTAGTCTACCCCGAGCGTGAAAAGAACAAGGCATGCAGATCATATTTCAAATCAATAAATGATGTAAGTAGCTCAAGACCACTTCAACTGTTATATATAGATTTGTTTGGACTAAATAGAGTCGCCAGTCTTGGCGGTAAGCTATATGCTTTCTTAATAGTTGATGACTATTCACAATATACTTGGGTTTACTATCTTGCAAATAAAAATGAGACCTTTTATGAATTAATGTCTTTTTGTAAAAAGGTACAAAATGAGATAGGATTTATGATTACTCGCATTCGAAGTGATCATTGAGGAGAATTTGATAACCATAACTTCAAAATATTTTATGATTCGAATGGTTTATCACATGAATTCTCTTGCCCCAGAACTCCTTAACAGAATGGCACTGTGGAGAGGAAGAATAGAACTCTTAGCGATATGGCTAGAGTTATGCTTGACCAGTATAATCTTCCAAAGTATATTTGGGCAGAAGATGTTTATACAGCATGCCATGTATTAAACAGAGCTCTTATTAGACCAATTTCCAAAAGGACTCCGTATGAATTATGGTTTAATAGAACTCCTAACATCAGCTATTTCAAAGTATTTAGTTGCAGATGTTTTGTCTTAAACATTAAAGAGAACTTAGGAAAATTTGATGAAAAGGCTGATAAAGTAATATTTCTGGAATATGCCACAAAAAGTAAAGGATACAGAGTATTCAACAAAAGATCACTTGTTGTTAAAGAATCAATAAACGTCACATTCGATGAACTGAACAGTCAACGTGACAACGATAGTGATAATGAAGATGATAGAACTCCCTCGAACAAAACACCTGAAGATAAACATACCTCGTACCTGGAAAGTCTACCGAAGCGATTGTGGTTTACACCAAATCATCTAAAAGAACTAGTAGTAGGTGATGTATCAAAATGTGTAAGTCTTGTTCAAGCACTAGAAATATTGTTACAAATGTAGCATTTATTTCTAAGACAGAACCTAAGAATGTTGTAGAGGCTTTTAATAATAAATTTTGGATTTCTGCAATGTAAGAGGAACTTAACCATTTTGAATGGAATCAAGTTTGAGAACTCATTCCCAGACCTAGTGATCACCCAGACATTGGCACTAAATGGGTGTTCAAAATAAGTTAGATGAGAATGGTTTAGTCACACGCAACAAAGCACGTCTAGTAGCTCAATGCTATAATCAAGAAGAAGCCATTGACTACGATGAGACATATGCTCCAGTTGGTAGACTAGAATCAATTTGTACGCCTTGTGCTTTTGCATGTTTTTATGAGTTTAAACTTTTTCAAATGGATGTCAAAAGTGCTTTTTCTAAATAGTTTAATAAAAGAATAAGTTTTTGTCAAACAACCTCATGGTTTTAAAGATTTCACAAATCCTGATCACGTATTCAAGCTTTGTAAGGCTTTCTACGAACTTAAATAAGTACCTCGTGCATGGTATGAGCACCTTAGTTCCTTTTTACTTGAACACAGTTTTTCAAAAGAAAATGTTGATTCTACTTTGTTTATAAAATCTTTGGGTAGGCTTATTTTATTAGTGCAGATATATGTAGATGACATTATCTTTGGATCAACAAATGAGATGCTATGTAACGAGTTTGCTAAGTATATGCAGAGTGAATTTAAAATGAGTGTGATAAGAGAACTGACATTCTTCTTTGGGCTACCAATCAAACAAGTTCATAAGGGATTTTCATCAACCAAGACAAATATACAAAAGACCTATTGAAGAAGTTTGACATGGCTAACGTTAAACCAATCGGACCTCCTATGGCAACGTCTACAAAGCTTAATATGGATAAAAGTGGTACAACATCTGAACTACGTAAGTACAGAGGTATGATTGCTAGTTTAATATATTTAACTGCTAATTGTCTAAACATTATGTTTTAAGTATGCTTATGTGCAAGATATCAGGCACGTCCTAAGGAATCACATGTGAGCGTCGTTAAGCGTATCCTCGGATACCTTAAAGTTACTTTGACAACCGGTCTATGGTATCCAAAAATCGATTCATTTGCCCTGATAGATTTTTTGGACGAAGATTTCGCTGGATGCAAGGTCGATCGTAAAAGTACAAGTGACACTTGTCATTTTCTAGGAAAGTCCTTAGTCTTCTGGTTTTCTAAGAAGCAAAATTCTGTTGCAATATCAACAATAGAGGCTGAATATATAGCCACAGGATGTTGTTGTACCCAGATTTTGTGGATAAAGCAAACTTTGGAAGACTATCAGTTATCTTACAACCACATTCCTATTTACTGCGATAACACTAGTTCAATAAATCTCACGAAGAATTCTATTTGTCATTCTCGTACTAAATACATAGAGATTAGACATCACTTTCTTAGAGACCATGTTTTATAGGGAGATATTAGTTTATAGTATGTTGACACTGAACATCAATTAGCTGACATCTTCAGTAAGCCCTTAGCTGACAATCGTTTTAACTTTATACGAAGGAAATTAGGAAATTTGGACGTTGAAATTTTATAATTAAATATTACTTGATCTGAATTCATAAATTCGTAGAAAATATTTTGGTTGTAATTCGAAAGGGCCCTTCTGACAAAAGATGTAAAAGTCTAAGCGACATGGTGCTAAGTGTCTTTGGACTACCGCTAGCTGGGATTCGGCCTCTACAACTAACCCGAAATATTCTATACGTTTTGTGTATTTTGGTTAATTAATATTAATTATTTTTCCTCAACACAAGTATTTCTAATTATACTTTGTATTAATGTTAAAACAGAAGCTGGACAGTCGGGTAAACTCGGTCCCTAGTAACCTTAGCCAAACTATTCTGCCGAACTCGGACCGAGCTCTGTCCGAACTTGGTCAAACTCGGTCCCTAGTAATCAGAACAGAAGCTGGATAGTCGGGTTCCCCTCTTTAAATACTCCCTCAAACTTCATATACCTCCTTCAAACAGCAGCCAAACCACCCGAAACCCTTACCCTAGCCACCTTACAACTCCCTCTTCTAAGCTTTTCAAGCCCTACAAACTTGAATTCGGAGCTGTCTCGGGTTTCTCTTCCATTTTATCCATTCAATTTTGGTATATCTCTACTCTCCTCTTCAAATTACAAATTATCTATGGCTCCAAAACCATCTCATTCTTCCAAAAGAAGAGAGAGTTTGGAGAGGCATCCTCCTCTAATGTCCAAGAGGAAGGATCTTTCTCACTATTTAGTCCCACCATGCCTGATGGTGACCATATTAATGACTTTATTTTTGTATCACTTGATGCTTCCAATGAATGGTTCAATGATTTTTAGCAACGGAAAGTTTGTCCGGGAAGTCCAATCAATTTTAATTTGTTTCCCGATAATACAAATGTCTTTGAATACTTCAACCTTGAAATCCTAGTTCAATCTAGTTATCCTATTTATTCTAATACAATTCGCATGTTTTATTGTAATTTTACGGTCACTAATGGCACGGTTAGATCAAAGGTCGGTGAGATTGACATTGAGTTTGATGTCGATGATCTGGCAGTTATGCTTCATATTCCCAATGTATGGGTAGCATTAGTAGATATCACCTCACTTCAATTTCCATCCCACATGACGTTTGACTCTTTTCGTGATTCATTATGTGTACATAATCCACGTCCCAAAGGTAGTGTTTGCCCCAAGCATATGAACGACTACTTTTATGACTTGCATCGAATGGTGTTTTCTACTATTCTTCCAAAACAAACTTCCACCGATAAGATCACATACTTAGAAATCTCTGCCATTTACCATCTTCACTTCCAAGTTTCTTTTAGTCTTCCTAAGACAATTATCGCGGCTATGGAAAAGTGTCACAAGAAACCGCGACGACTTCTCTATGCGATGTATCTTCCTTATATATTTGAGTATTTTGAGGTTCTCTTGGATGACTGTCCCCAGGATGCTCCACCTGCCTATTTTTATGAGCATTATAGAGTCGCTTCTGTTTCTGAAGTACAGCCTCCTCCACCTCCTCATGTTGACCCATCAGCTGGTAGTTCACATCCTTCTCATCCTCTTACTGGTGTCACTCTTGAGTCTCTTCAGGCTTTGATATTGGATCAGTTTCGGTCCATGGATTTTGTACCACACTCCAGTTCCAGGTCTTGACCAACACCATGAAGGACGTTACCTACAGTTTTTTTCACAACCCTATTGGCCCTATTACTATGGTTTGTGATCCCTTGGTGCTTGGTTATCGTATTAATGATCAAGAGGCTCAAAGATACTTTGACCCTGGTGCTGCTCGCTATGATCCCCACTACACTGCTGGGTCCAATCCTTCTAGGGCAGTAGATGCTGCTGATGATGATGAGGATGAGGATGATGATTGAGCAATGATATAGAGTCATTAGTCTGATTTAGTTTTATTTTAGTGCTTATTTATTAGAGATATGCTGATTGAAAGCATTTTTAATATTCCAGTTTAGGTTAGCTTGTGTTAGCTCTCTATGTATCAGTTTCTTATTTTAGCACTTTATGTATTTCTAGTTATAGATTTGTCTATGCTTACTAATTTCTGCCATATTACTTTTTATTTGTATTGAGTACATTTTCAAATTATGTCATTTTGATTATATGACAAACGTGGAAGAAAATTGGTTTGAGATTTTTTTGCTAGATCTTACAATGTTTAGAGCTTGATCATTAATTGTGGGGGAGCAATCAATACGCAACAGAGCTTGATCATTAATTGCAGGGGAGGAAATCAATATGCAAGCTACTTCCGTACCATACCACAACCTACTACCAATCAATCTGAATAAAATGCTAAAGTATCAATCATACTTTTGTCAAATTATCAAAATGGAGGAGATTGTTGTCCCACGTAGACATGATCAACCTGAAAGAACGTGTAGGCAACTCTAGAGGGGGGGGGGGTGAATAGAGTTTGTGTCGATAATCACCAAATAAAAATTAACTCTATATCACCTCCACAAAAAGAACTATCAAGATAGTAAATAAATCAGAAATAACTGCGGAAGTAAATAAAGATCAGAAGAGCATTCGCAGACACAGCAGTTTTAACTTGGTTTCCCTCGTGGAGGACTAGTCCAGGCCTGAGAACTCTAGCTCAGGATTGAAATCCACTATTTGTGAAATAGTGTACAACCACGTGCCTTTACTCAGAAGAGCATACCAACTTCTTATAGATTCGTAGGTGGTGAAACTTGGAATTGTCCAGGTGACTTTTCTTTCACTCTTGCACACAACTTCTAGCTGATATCGCACTGAGCACCTTGGGCTAGGGAGAGTTGTGGCTTAGGAGATATGGAAGAATGAGGCTTGGAGTAGTAGAGCTTAGAAAGCTTGAATATTTGAAGGTAAGAGATGATTTGAAATGAAAGAATTCAAGCTCTATTTATACTACTCTGGGAGGCAGAATTCGGCCAGAATTCTGCCCCAAGAATTCAAATTTTTGAACGTTGGACAGCTTGTAGCAAGCAGGCCCTAAAAATCAGGGTGCTGGAAATCAGGGGACAGAGTTCGGCTCGAACTCTGTGTGGGGGCAGAGTTCGGCCCGAACTCTGCCTCCTAGGTGGCAGAATGGCCTTTGGGCCTATGGGCTTTATTTGGCTTGGTGGATCTTGGGCTTTGGTTCAGGAATTGATCTGTTTGTATGGTAGAGCATGGAGAGATATGCCTAGGGGTTGAGATGACTCAGTGCGACTCAATGTACACATTCTCCTAGACTCAATAAATTGAAGATTACAGACTTGGAACAAGTAGGAAAACCAAGAGCCCTTTCATGACGCCTTTCTTCTGATATTTGAGCAGTCCTGAAGACGTATTTTTTTTTGACAGCAGTCGTCCAAAGATAAACATATCTGAAAATTTGAATACCCGATGCGAGGCCCCGGATAGGTCGCTAGGCGGTTCAGAGAAATCTTTTTGTATGACGTCGTCTTTGGTCCAACATTAATTCTTCATTACCTATGTCCTGTTTAATCATGTTTGATCATGCTTACTGCATGTCTACAAATACATGTTAGGCCAGCAAAATATGTTGCAGTACGATACAAGTATAGCAATATAATATAGGACAATTAGAATAATGCTAAGTTTAAGTAGCAACATGATAGTGAGTATATGAATATTAGTGACATTTGTAGGAGCGTAAAAAGTGCTTCATAGAGTGAGTCAAAGAAATGGAGTATTCCACTCAAATTGATCCACTTTACGCCTAAGGCAGGCTAGCCACTTTTACGCTGGACAAAGCTGTCAAGTCTTATATTTAATGCAAAGTCTGACATGAAGATTTAATGATGGCATATATCACAGAATTCGAAGGGATTTGTTTTACACAGAGACCAATATTGTCGTTTAGTATGTGGACTGAGCTATTTTATGCTCTCAGTATGACTTTGTTTTCCATTGATTGTAAAAGTACAGAACAATTATCGGAGGACTGAACTTAGACTCACAATACAAACTCGCTCGTACAAAGAAAGCCTAGGGACGAAAACCTAGGTACAGCAGTCCAAGTACGATTGTTTATTTTAGATTCTGGGGGGTGACGATAGAGGCTCGGGAAAGCGACGGCCGCTCTGCCTTACTCCTTGGACGATCGGTACGCAGCCTTGACTCGGGGAAGATCTGCTTGGTCGTTGACGAAGAAATGCCTTCTTGCTCTCTCTCTGATTGCTCTCCTGGCTTCTCTCTCTCTGTGTATATTCTCTCTCTGACTATGGGGGAAGTCTCTCTGTGTATACGTATTCTTCTCTGGTTTCTTTTTGTATATCTCTCCATATGCTACAAGGGAATGACACCTTGCTATTTATTAAAGTGGGATATGATTGCTAGGGTTGCCAATGATTAGCTCTTGGAGATGGCGGTGGCTTGGGGATTGATCAATCCAGGCCGTTCGTTTCTGATTGTGACGAATCAGAACCATTAAGGGTAGATTACACCAAATCCCCATTAGCAATCAATACTGATTGGCATAAATCTTCCTTATAATGATTCTCTCATATCTGCGAATAAATCAAATTTATTCTCCTGCCACGTGCCCCAGATCACTGGGATTCGACCCGATCTTGGATTGCCATAAATCTGGGAGATTGATCGGTTGAGGACACGTGTCCTGAGAGCCAATGGTGAGACTGGAACCGCATGCAGATTGGGCCGCATGAGATTTGGGCCGCATGAATTTTGGGCCGCATAAGACTTGGGACACGTGTCAGGACTGTCTGGGCAGTGGCCCCCTCCTTCAGACTTCTGAACCATATGATAAGCCGTATGAACCGTATAATGGTGTGTCTGCTTGAGCCGCATGGGCATGATCTTCTTGAGCCGCATAAGGATGATTCCACTCAAGCTGCATGGGACAGCTTCACTCTGAACCGCATGGGAAGTCTTCAATTCGAGCCGTATAAGCACACCCACGTGGCAGGGCCACGTGGCATTTTGTTGTTCTCGGGGGATCGTGTCAGAGATTTCTTTCTCTTCCCTAGAGATTCATCATCATGACAGAGTCATAATTACCTGCTTTGGTGTCAGGTCTGTCAACTTTTCAGAGGGGTCAGCCGTCAAAGCAATTAATGCAGCATGGATCGGAGGGGAGCACTGTCACGCCACGTGTCTTCTGAGCCGCATGGAATGCCTCCGGCCGCATAGCTTCTTATGCCGCATGACTCCCTGAGCCGCATGCGTTTTCTGAGCCGCATGGGTATTTCTTGGCCGCATGAGTCAATTTCTTTAGTATTTTCCATGCTTCTACAGGACCCCCTTCAAAGTTTTCAATTTGCAAAATTGAAATACTTTGAATAAGAAGCATGGCTGGATATTCTTCTGGCCGCGCATGGATATCTTGGCCGCATGGAAAGTTCTGCCGCAGGGGCGTCTCAGCCGTATGGATGGCCCAGCCGCATAGAAATTTCTGCCTCCCGACCATCAGAGTCGCATAGTTGCTATCAGCCGCATGGTCATTTAAACCGCATAAGCTCTTTGCCACGTCATTATGCCATGCGTGTGGATCTTTCTGGGACAGGATCCCAAGAGCTCAGTCTTTAAATGGCTGGTTTGGCTCAATAACCGAAGAGCTGATCGCGTTTGTACGAGGCGTCGGTCCACAGTTCTCCGTCAATAAATAGAAGGGCATTTGGACGGTCTTCTCTCTTAGACTATTCTTGACTCAGATTTTTGTCGTATTTTCTTCCTCTGATTATCAGACAACAATGGCACCCAGGGCTTCTAAGGCTGTAAAGAAGGCTGTGGCGAGGAGTAAGAAATCGGCTTCGCCCTCGACTGTCGTGCCCCCCGTTCGTTTTGATGTTCATATTGCCGTCGAAGGTAAGGATCAGGTAGTCGATTTGAAACCCTAGCAGTGCCTGCTTCACTGCATGCTTCATGTACACGACTTTGACGTGAACTTCTCAAACTACATGGTCCGCATACGCGTCCTATGACTAAGCCGCATGAGACTTGTCTAAAACGAGCCGCATGAATATTTCTGACTGTTTTCATTTTCTTCGTCTTTGGTCCTCGCAGTATCCCCACCGAATGTTGAGACTGCGGCGTCAGAGGAGCCGCAGCCTCCTGTCATCAGCCAGGGATCTTCCTCTGTTAAGGAGGAAGTGAAGAAAGAAGAACCTGCACCTGAGGGGAACGGCAACTCTCCAAATATCGAGACTGTTGAGGGTGGCAGCGCTGGGAACCCTGTTTCTCCTATTCTGGACGAGGATGCTCTTCACTTGCATCCTTCATATGTGAGGTGGTTGAGGGAATGGTACATGCGCTCCTGTAACTAGGATGTAGGGGCTTCTCGTAGATGTTTGTCTGTAGTCTTTTATTTTGTTTCACCTTTCTTCTTGTCTTCATGAAGAACTCTTTTGACTTGCTTGCAATCGTGTGGATGTAACCGATTTCTGAATGAATGGAATATATATTTTTGCTTCACTCTTTTGCTTTGTAATAATCCTTTTATCGGGTCATTTTGCGTGGACCCATTGTCCCTAACATATCCTGGTTTTGGATACGGACAATAAGTTTTAAAAGAAAGGAACCAATCATACTGACTCAGAGGTGCTGAGGACATGGTGAGCATGAGGGTCTCTTTGACAGGGGGCTAATTGTTCAAGAAGCTGACAGGGTTACTCAAGCTTCGACTGACCTGGAGGCTGTCTTGAAGAAATTGGAAGATGACTGTCAGGTGCTCCTGGATTTGGACAATGAGGAGCGGTTACTCCAGGAGGCCGAGCGTCGCGCTCGGCAACGGATTGAGCGGGAGACCACCTCAGTGAGAGATCGCCTCCTAGAATTGAGTAACACTGAAATGTAGTTGGCATTTTCTTTTCCCTTCTTTTTCTTTCTCTTTTCTTTTTTTTTTGAAAGGGACGTGGTCCCGAAATATGTAATGCTTCTTTTTTTCTTCCTTCAAATAAAGAGTACTTTCAATTCTACCCTTCATTTGTATTGCTTGTTGTGCCTGTGATATTGTGGTGATGTTCTCCCCCGCATAGGGGATATATTTGTGGACCTGTTACCCATGGCGTACCTTGGTTTTAGGTAGAGATAACAAGTTTCGGTCAGGATACCTGAAGCAGCCATAGCAAAGTGGTCGTGGGTGCTCTTGGTATTGAGAAAAGAATTGCCGTAGAGTAGCTGGGCTCCTGGGGCATGATGAGGTGATAGGTTTGTGTTAAGAAATTTAGCTGAGGATATTTGTGGGCCTATTATCCTTGGCATACCCTGGTTTAGGATACGGGTTATAGGATGAAAAAGAACTGACATACTTGCTCAGAGGTAACGAGGACATGGCAAGTAGGAAAGTTTTTTGAACGTAGAGTCTTCCTACTCAGAGGTAATGAGTACATGACAGGAGCGAACTCGACGGAGGGTATTGGTGGTCAACAGAGGACATTTGTGGTCAACAGAGGACATTTGTGGTCAACAGAGGACATTTGTGGTCAACAGAGGACATTTGTGGACCCATTACCCTTGGCGTACTCCGGTTGTGGGTACTGGTAATAGGTCGAAAGGGGATCATCATACTTACTCAGAGGTAATGAGGACATGGCAAGTATGAAGGTTTCTTTGACGGGGCCTTCCCATTCAGAGGTAATGAGGACATGACAGGAGTGGGCTCAATGAAGGGGGTACGTAGAATAACTCAGAGGTAATGAGGACATGGAAATTCTATGTAGGGGTGATTTATTTTTTTTTTTTTGCGGAAATGGGACGACTCAGAGGTGATGAGGACATGGTCGTCTTGGAAATTTGTGGATCCGTTACCTTCGTTGTGCACTTGGAGTGCAGGTATTAGATCATGAGGGAGGATTTCTTGTAGGAAGAAAGTTCAGCGGTATGATTATACATGACTTTCTTTTAAAAGAGTGACCGGGATGTAAGTTCAGGGGTACCGATGGGCACATAACTCGACAATCCATGAATGTTGGAATCAAAGTGTAAGTTCAGAGGTACCAGCAGGTACATGACTTAGGAATTTGGGGTATGTTTATGGAAGAAGGGCATGAGTTCAGCGGTACACGCGGGTACATGACTCGAAAATCTGTGAATGTTGGAATCAAAGTGTAAGTTCAGAGGTACCAGCAGGTACATGACTTGGGAATTTGGGATATGAGTTCAGCGGTACAAGAGGGTACGTGACTCGATAAGTTGGAAAATTAGAGGGTTGAGTTCAGTGGTACCAGCGGGTACGTGACTCGATGAGTTGGAAAATTAGGGGGTTGAGTTCAGTGGTACCAGCGGGCACATGACTCAAAACTCTGGAAAATGTTGTTTAAACATAGTATTTCTTTAGGAACTTGCCGTTGACGGGCAACATGAGCAAGTCTCCGTTCTGCTTGGCGAGGCGGTAAGCACCATTGGAGAACACGGCCTCGATGATAAATGGGCCTTCCCATTTTGGCTGGAACTTGCCGGTGGTCTTGTGAGTCATGACCATTGGCCTCCTGACTGCCAAAACAAGATCGCCCACTTGGAATGTTCTGACTTTGACCTTTTTGTTGAAGGCTCCTGAGATGCGTGCTTGGTATAATTCGATCCTTTGCTGAGCTAGGAGGCATTTTTCATCTAAGGCCTCTAACTCTTGTAGTCGACGTCGGTAGTTATCATCCGTTGTCAATTGATAAGTGAGGGCGACTCGGAGTGAGGGAATCTGAGTCTCTAATGGGAGAACTGCCTCACTCCCGTACACCAGAAAGAATGGTGTATTCCCGGTGGCTGTTCGAACCGTGGTGCGATAAGCCCATAAGCACTCGCCGAGCTTCTCGTTTCAGTCGCGTTTGTTGGAGGAGACAAATTTCTTGAGGAGTTTGATGATTGTTTTGTTGAATGTCTCTGCTAACCCATTTGCTGCCGGGTTGTATGGTGTCAAAGCGACATTCTGAATGTGGTATTTGTCGTAGAATCGGTAGAATGCGTGGCTTATAAACTGCGGACCATTATCATGGATGATCCTTCGGGGCAGTCCAAAGCGGTAGATGACGTGGTACTTCAGGAAGTTGATCACGTTCGAAGTCTTGACTTCG
The DNA here is from genome assembly GCA_029216955.1 of Iris pallida. Taxonomy (NCBI): domain Eukaryota; kingdom Viridiplantae; phylum Streptophyta; class Magnoliopsida; order Asparagales; family Iridaceae; genus Iris; species Iris pallida. The sequence goes on along the minus strand of JANAVB010009596.1, from coordinate 28,561,506 downwards.
GTGAGTGGGACAGCTTCTGCCCATTTTGAGAAGTTATCAGTGATCGCCAGTATGAAGCGATGTCCTCGGGAGGAAGGTGGGGTGATTGGACCAATGATATCCATTCCCCATGCTTCGAATGGCCAGGACGCCACTGTCGGATGTAGAAATTCGGATGGTTGGTGAATGAAGTCTGCGTGGACTTGGCAGGCCTTGCATTTTTTGGCATAATCTATCGCATCAGCCACCATCGTGGGCCAGTAGTAGCCCATCCGGCGAAGGCGATCTTGCAGCTTAGGGCCAGGCTGATGGGCCCCGCAGACACCGTCATGAGCCTCTCGTACGGCTTCTTTGGCTTCTGCATTCGACAAGCACCGAAGTAGTAATCCGTCGTAGGAGCGACGATACAGCATTTTCGTCTCTGTATCGTAAAAGAATCTGAGAGAACGCCGTCTGATAGAAGTAGCCTCCTTCGGGTTCTCGGGTAGGATGTCGTAGACCACGAAGTCTATGAATGGTTGTCTCTAGTCTGGCGCTTCGTCGATCATCTGAGCAGAATAACTCGCCATGGCTTGAACGTTGTTCTTGGGGCAGACCAGCTCACGGCCGATTACATCGATCGAATGATGAGAGTGGTTTGGCACTGCTAGGGAAGCAGCTAGGCCTGCTAGGGCATCAGCTTCGATATTTTGGAGTCTGGGGACGTGTTCGATGAAGAATCCCTCGAATGATGAGATAATGTTGATCGCTATTTGGTGGTAAGGGATCATGTCTTCATGGCGGACTTCGTACGTCCCCCGGATCTGGTTGACGATTAATTGCGAATCGCCGTATGCTTCAAGGTATTCTACCCCCAGTTCTCTTGCGAGTTGGAGGCCAATGACCAAAGCATTGTACTCGGCCACATTGTTAGAGCAGGGTTCCGTGAGAGAGTAGGCGCGATTGATCACTAGCCCGGTAGGAGAGATCAATACTACTCCGACTCCGACGACGATGTTTCCTTTGGGTCCGGTTCTTGAAGCGCCATCGAAGAATATTCGCCATATGTTATCGTGGGTGGTTGTATTTGAATCGGCGACCTCATCTGGGATTTCTTCGTATATTCTGGATGATTTCGATCCTGGATGGGCTACCAAAAAGTCTGCCAGGGCTTGACCTTTGACAGCCTTCTGCGGGACGAAGACCATATGATAGGGGGACAACAATATCGCCCATGTGGCGAGGCGGGAGCTGAGTAACCCTGGTTTGGTCATGAGGACCCTGAGAGGGTTGATTCGTGAGATCACATGTATGGTTTGCCCCGTGACATAGTGCCGCGTCTTTCGAATGGCGAATACCAGGGCGAGGCATTCTTTCTCCACAGCGGTGTATCGGTGTTCGGGCCCGACCATCATTCAGCTGAGATAGTAAATAGCCTGCTCGTTGCCTGCATCGTTGTTTTGTGCCAGCAGGGCACCGAGGGAGTGTTCCATTGCTCGTACATAGAGCAGGAATGGTTTTTCAGGGACCGGGGCCACCAGGACTGGAGGATTTGATAAATATTCTTTGATGTCATCGAAAGCGTGCTGGCATTCCTCGTCCCACACGAATGAGACTCCCTTCTTCATGAGGTGGGTGAACGGTCGGCATCGCCTGGAGAGGTTGGAAATGAACCTCCTGATATAAGCTAGCCTCCCTTGGAGGCCTCTAAGTTCACGGAGATTTCTCGGGGGACCCATCTCCATGATTGTCCTCGTTTTCTCGGGGTCTACATGGATACCCCGTGCAGTGATGATGAAGCCCAAGAACTTCCCACTGGATACGCCCAAGAACGATTTTGTAGGGTTCATCTTCAGATTGTGGGCTCGTATTAAGTTGAACACCGTTCTCAGGTCTTGTAGATGATCTTTCTTACGGCGACTCTTGACGACGATGTCGTCGACATAGCATTCCACTGTTTTGCGAAAATGTTCTCTGAAAATGATACTCATGGCTCGCTGATATGTAGCGCCAGCATTCTTTAGACCGAATGGCATGACTGTGTAGCAGTAGGTGCCAATCGGGGTTCGGAATGAGGTGTACTTTTCGTCGTCGGGAGACATCTTGATTTGATTGTACCCCGAGAACCCATCCATGAATGACATACGTTCAAAGCCGCATGTATTGTCGATCATGATGTCTGTGATAGGAAGGGGAAATTCATCTTTGGGGCATGCCTCGTTCAGGTTGTGGAAGTCGATGCAGATTCGAATCTTCCCATTCTTCTTTAGGACGGGTACTATATTGGCGATACCAATCAGGATGTTGCTCTTCACGAATGAAGCCGCTGGCTATTAGCTTGTTGACTTCGGCTTCGATCGCGTCCATGACGCCTGGGCGGAAGCATCGTTGTTGCTGCTTGACTGGCTTTGCATCTGGCCGTATATTGAGTTTATGGAGAGCGATGTCAGGATTTAACCCCGGCATGTCTTCATAGCTCCAGGCGAACACATCAATGTATTCTCTGACAAGTTCTAACAGCGACTCTCGTTCTTCGTCAGTTAGGCTTTTACTGATAAAGATCGGTTTTGGAGAAGATTCGCTACCGAGATCCACTTGTATGACCTCATCTTCAGTAGGAGGTTCTCTCCGTTCGAACCGTTTTTCCCATTGTGCGTCTAATTGCTGGGCCCATGGCTCTAGCTCAAGGATTTCGGGGATGTCTTCGTCTTCCTCGTAAGCGTCGGTGAATGCCATGTTGACTGACATGACTTGTCTGAACACATCTCCGATGCTGGTATCTGAGTCGGAAGTCGGTGATCCGGTTGAATGTGACTGCCAGTCGCATTCTTCATCTGAGCTTTCAGGGGTCGTAGTAGGCGTTACATACCCTAAACCGCATCGGGTTTTATTATAGTAGTTCCGTGGTTTGTCCGCCGGGGCTGGCATCTTCAAAGGTAATCGTCGTCCAGTACCGTAGTTCAGTCCTGGCGTTGTCTCTAGATCATACCCCTGTTTCTGCATGAGATATTTGGATTGAGGGCTATAGAGATACAGAGACAGTCTTCCAGCATCTGACCCGAAGTTGACTTCTTCCATGGCGAGGGGATGCGGGTTGTTCGTCCGGCCGAAGATGATTGGGTGGTCCCCTCCCTCGATTATTCGGTAAGCGTCTTCTACTGGAGTAAGTTGGATAGCGGTGTACACATTTGTCACCTGTGTATGTAGGTGAGTGCCTATACCGTGTTCCATAGCATACATTGTACATAGCTTATTGAGCTCGGTGTAGTTCAAAGATAACCCTTTATTTATGAAGTAAGGTATCTTTTCTAGAGGGATTACATCATCTGCGGAGGGAGCGTCAGTGTGGGCAGCCACATACTTGGCTAGCTATGGTTCCTCTTCGGCTACCCCCTGTGTGAATAAAGATTGAGAGGGCGTCCTAGTCAGCTTGATCTTCAGAGGTTCAACTGACGGAGCGGAGCGTGGGGTTGTCGGTAGACTAGCAACCCCCAGTTTGGCACTTGATGTGGAGCGAGGGGTGGCTGGTTCGCTTGAAGTGTCAGACCTCGCATCGAGGTGACGACCTTTCTTAGGCAGGCGTATCGTCAGAGGCCTATCGGAGGGATTAAGCTTCTCTGTTTGGGATTGACCGACTCTCGGCAATCTGATGGTAAGTGGCCCTGTCGTGGGTCTCGGTACCTGGCCGGACCTTGGCAGCCGGATTCTCAACTGCTCTTCCTGTGCCGAGAGGCTGATCGCGGCCTTACGCAGCGTGGCCGTAAGGGGTGCAGAATTGCCTGGTTTGCGAGCCTGGAGGTGGATCGTCAGAGGCTCTTCTGATCCCGTGGTTGCTTCAACATCAGTTTGTTCATTTCCTCCCTCAAGGTGCCTCTTCGACTTTTCGTATAGGCAGGAGTCCGAGTAATAAGATTCGACCCCTTTGAAGGGATCGATGTCAGCAAATTCTGTCCTCACGAAGCCGTGCTTGTCGACATATTTGAAACATTGGTGTAGCGTGGAAGGCACGATCATGTAATCGTGTATCCAAGGGCGCCCCAAAAGGATGTTGTATGAAGTGTCGGCATCTATGACGTAGCAAGTGACTTCTGATTGGAGATCGCCAATCTGACATTTCAGACGGATCTTTCCGATTGGGTAGCTCCTGCCCGAATTGAACCCGCTGATGGCGGTGTTTGTAGGGGTCAGGCGATACATCGGGATACGAAGATGATGCAGTAGTCCTTTTGGAATGATGCTTATGGAAGACCCAGGGTCAATGTGCATCCGGTCCACCTTTATGTCGTCGATGTAGCCTGTGTAGTATAATGGGCGATCGTGTAGATTAGTCTTGATGAGCATGTCTTGTGGAGTGAAGACGATATTGGGCATTGCTCCCGTACAGGCACTATTTTGGAGGTCTGCGGGCTGATTTTCTCCCGTGAGGTTGACCTGAGCCAGGTACGCGTCGGTATTTTGAAGTGTATCGCTCAAGGCTGTACGGACATCCTTCGAGAGCCTCAGGAGTTCATATAAGGACAATTTGGCCGGTGTATTGGCCAATTGTGCCAAGATGTCGAAGTTGTAGGGCCTCTCTAGCCCCTGGGATGTTTCCTTTCGGAGGGATTTGTCGAAGCGAGTCTCCTTCGGCCTAGGCTTGTCGGTCGTCGAAGGCTGAGCCGGTCCCGGAGCATCTGTGGTAATGGGCGGATGATCATCAGCCGAGTTTTTCGTCACAGGTTGAGATTGTGCTCCGGATCGAGTAACAACAGCCGTGACTTCCTCTTTATTTGCTGAGGTGGTACGGCAGGATCTGACTTTTCCACTTTTCTTTTTAGAAGATGGAGTGGACTGAGTTTCCTCGTGGACTAGGTCCGGATGGACCCACATGATTTCCCCTCGTGATGTGGTGAGAGGTACTAGACCAGCAGCTTGAGCAGGCAGGAGATTAGCAATCTCCATCGTTGCTAGAAGGATGGGTATAACCCCATCCTGGGTCTCGGTTGGAGGAAAGCTGCCGAATTGTACGGACACCATGTTGGCTGCCACGGTTACCTCCTCGAAATCGATGGCCAGAGCGTTCGAATCGATGAGGTTCTGGATATATCGTTTCAGTTGGTAGCAGTCGTGCGTAGCATGGTGGATGTAGCGGTGGTAATGGTAGAACTTTGGGTTCTCCAAATCAGTCGGCCGAGGCTCCCGTCTTGGTGGAGGAAGCTAAATCCTATCTCCTTGTATGAGCATGTCCAATATAGGCTTGACGTGACCGTCTTCAAAAGCGTAAGTGATTTGAGGCCATTGTTTGTCCGCAGGTTGCGACTCAGGCTTCTGGGCTGTATCGGCTACCATAGCCTGCTTGCCTCTGTTGTTCCGGTTGTTGGAAGGGCTACCCCCATTGTCGTTGGTGGTGCTGGGACGCTTGCCTTTGTTTTCTCCCTCTGAGATATGTAATCCCAGTTGGCGAGCCTTCTTTAATCGTTCTTCGGCACTTGTAGCACTAATGATAAAAGCCTTCCAGTCCTTGAATTGACTGTCGCCCATCCAGAGACTGATTGTTGGGAGTAGTCTCTTTTGGCAAATTTCGATCAAGGAGGAGTCCGGGTTGCCAGATGGTAACTTCATTGCGGTTTGACGAAACCGCTCAATGTAATTCCTCGTCAGCTCTTTCTCTCCTTGAATGACGTCCATGAGGGTAGACATCATGACGTCCTGCCCTACCTCATAGAACCTCTCCAAGAACAGGCGTTTGAAGCCAGCGAAGGAATGGATGCAATTGTCCGGCAGGTTGTGGTACCAATCGAACGCGACTCCTTCCAATGCCCCAATAAATAACTGCGTGAGGATAGCGTCATCATGGGGGAGATGGTCGGTAGTGACCTCAAAGTAAGTGATGTACCGACTTGCTGAAGTCTTGCCATCATATGGGTTGATATTGAACGGCTTATATCTTGGTGGAAAGGGAACATCCCTCCATTCAGCAGGATATGGTTGCCGTATCCGGAGGTCTTGAGAGTTTTCTCTGGCGTGGAACATGGCTCGAAGCTCTTGAACTTCTCTTCTTACTTCTCGGGTCTCATCTGTCGCAGTCGGAGCCGTTACTTCGGGAGGATTATTGCCCGGGTTTGGTGCCTCCGAATTTGAATCTACGTTGATTGGGGGACCCGTGCTTGTCTGGCCAGGTGTCACCCCCTGCAGATTAGGAAGCGCCGCTTTGATCTCGTCTACAGACTTGACCAAGGCGTATAATTTGGCCTCCAAAGTGTCGATGCGCTGGCAATCACCGGAACCGCTTTGATTGCTGTCTGTCATGAATACCGTCTTCACATGAGGAGTGACGGAAGAAGTGGTGGAGGATGTACCCTCCGAGTCGTACCCGTGCATCGAGAAATCATCAGGATATGTGGGGTTGTTCTCTTCAGGTTCAGACTTGGAAGGAACACTACCCCCGGCATCGGAGCTTGCTTCGTCTAGGATGTCCTTGGGGACGTCGGTATCTGTTGTATCCGTCGGAGGATTTGCTTCCTCCAGTCCGTATTCCTGGAATGTCGGATTGTCGTGGATGTTTGGAGGAGTGCTACCCCCAGTTCCGACGACCCCTAATGTTGCAGACGACGAACTTCCTACTGCAGCAGTTTTCGTCTTCGAACGGGTGTGTTGAAATACTCCAGTGGAGGATAACCCTTTAGACGACGGTTTCTTAGCTACAGTAGTTGACACCTTTGGGATGGAGATGCTCGTTTTCTTCCCTCTTCCCTTAGCGAGAACTTTCTGTGCGGACTTGCAGGAGACAACATGAGGTGCCTCATCTTCTGAGCTCGGGTGATATAGTCTTTGGAAGACGGATGGCCGATCTTCCGTTACCGCCGCGTTGCTGCAACAGCAGTTGACGATGATCTGGGTGCATTGATGTCCGTGTGAGGGCTCTTTACACCCCGAAGCTTCTTCTCTTTCCTTGCGTTTGTGGAGGATAACCTCACGCAGGTCAGAGGAACCACTTTGTCTATTTACCGTCGGAGGCTGGACTTGAGTGGTTTTATACAACTTTCCATCAGAGGCCCGCGTGATAATCAGTGGGACACCCCGATAGTCAAAGGTTGGGGCAGTTGTCTGGACTTGATGAGCCCGCGCTGTCCTAGACTTCCTCCTTTTAGCACTTGTGGGTGCGTAATAGGAGGAGTCTAAGTCGAATACCACAGAGTCTGGATTATCATCCAGATAATGATCAGAGTCAGGACCGTATGAGAGCCGGTCGAAGACTGATCGAAAGAAGCGTGGGACGGATGCTATGCGGCTAGCATTGGGTACCGTGCAGGCTGTCTGCATGCGGCTGTCTTTTGTTGTAGGATGAGTCTTTATGCGGTTAGGAGTCACGACCGTGCAGGCTGACCGTATGCGGTTGGCATCTGTGGCCGTATGGGTTTTCTGCAAGCGATTGACTTTAATAGCAGCATGAGTCTCATCCGTGCGGTTGGCAACTGTAGCCGCATAAGTTATGCGACTGACAGATATGGCCGCATGAGTTTTCTTTATGCGGTCGGCGGTTGTAGCCGCATGGGCTTTCTCCCTGCGGCTAATACTCTTCTACGGCTCGGACCGCGTAGAGTTCCTCTTTGCCCCTGCAAGTCCAGCATCATAGTGTTTTCTTCTGCCGGACTTGGGGACAGCAGAGTTGTCTACGGTCTGAAGTGGGGCCGCAGGGGAGTCTTTCTCGCCATCTTGAGCAATAGAGAGCACCCCATCAAGGGCTTGCGGAGGAGCAAATGATTTTGGCCTCCACTCTTTGCGAGCCTTTATGGTGCGGGTGCACTTCTGGACCGGGCCAGTGCTACCTTTAGAGAGCATCTCTTCGAACGCCTGTTGGTCGAAGCGTACGACCATCATCTGTTGTGTAGAGCCAAGTTTGGCTGCGTCCGATTGCGTCACCAACTCCTCAGCCGTGGAGAAGTTAGTCTCCAGCAGAGTCGCCATCGTGTTTGCCATTGATTGTAAAAGTACAGAACAATTATCGGAGGACTGAACTTAGACTCACAATACAAACTCGCTCGTACAAAGAAAGCCTAGGGACGAAAACCTAGGTACAGCAGTCCAAGTACGATTATTTATTTTAGATTCTGGGGGGTGACGATAGAGGCTCGGGAAAGCGACGGCCGCTCTGCCTTACTCCTTGGACGATCGGTACGTAGCCTTGACTCGGGGAAGATCTGCTTGGTCGTTGACGAAGAAATGCCTTCTTGCTCTCTCTGTGATTGCTCTCCTGGCTTCTCTCTCTCTGTGTATATTCTCTCTCTGACTATGGGGGAAGTCTCTCTGTGTATACGTATTCTTCTCTGGTTTCTTTTTGTATATCTCTCTATATGCTACAAGGGAATGGCACCTTGCTATTTATAATAGTGGGATGTGATTGCTAGGGTTGCCAATGATTAGCTCTTGGAGATGGCGGCGGCTTGGGGATTGATCAATCCAGGCTGTTCGTTTCTGATTGTGACGAATCAGAACCATTAAGGGTAGATTACACCAAATCCCCATTAGCAATCAATGCTGATTGGCATAAATCTTTCTTATAATGATTCTCTCATATCTACGAATAAATCAAATTTATTCTCCTGCCACGTGCCCCAGATCACTGGGATTCGACCCGATCTTGGATTGCCATAAATCTGGGAGATTGATCGGTTGAGGACACGTGTCCTGAGAGCCAATGGTGAGACTGGAACCGCATGCAGATTGGGCCGCATGAGATTTGGGCCGCATGAATTTTGGGCCGCATAAGACTTGGGACACGTGTCAGGACTGTCTGGGCAGTGGCCCCCTCCTTCAGACTTCTGAACCATATGATGAGCCGCATGAACCGCATAATGGTGTGTCTGCTTGAGCCGCATGGGCATGATCTTCTTGAGCCGTATAAGGATGATTCCACTCGAGCCGCATGGGACAGCTTCACTCTGAACTGCATGGGAAGTCTTCACTTCGAGCCGCATAAGCACACCCACGTGGCAGGGCCCCGTGGCATTTTGTTGTTCTCGGGGGATCGTGTCAGAGATTTCTTTCTCTTTCCTAGAGATTCATCATCATGACAGAGTCATAATTACCTGCTTTGGTGTCAGGTCTGTCAACTTTTCAGAGGGGTCAGCTGTCAAAGCAATTAATGCAGCATGGATCGGAGGGGAGCACTGTCACGCCACGTGTCTTCTGAGCCGCATGGAATGCCTCCGGCCGCATAGCTCCTTATGCCGCATGACTCCCTGAGCCGCATGCATTTTCTGAGCCGCATGGGTCTTTCTTGGCCACATGAGTCAATTTCTTTAGTATTTTCCATGCTTCTACAGACTTCTTTTACGCATGGAGACTATACGAGTTTTTACGCTCAAGAGTCGACGTGTGCATAAAGTTTATTTGGGCTACTTTTACGCTCAAGGTTATTTAACAACCACTTTACGCGGGAAGTCCATGTCAGGGCTATTTTACGCCTAGTCTACTACTTTACGCTCAGGGTATATTTGGGTTGTTTTTACGCCCTATTCTTCTTCATCAATTTGGAACGTGGTTTGCCTACATGGCTTTCATGCCACACATCCCGAAGAACGTGTGTACGTGCATCCTATTCTTACTGAAATGATGGGACACGTGTCAACGTATGTAGAGGATGACTTCAGTCATGGGTGGCAATTACTAGCGTAAAGACGGAACTTTTGCTGAGTTTTTACGCACAAGAGCCCAAGTCTATAAATAGACTTATTTTTCTCACATAAAAGACAGAGAGACAGGAGGAGAGAAAACATAGAGATTAGAACTCAGAGATTTTGATTCTCCAGAGCATTCTTCTTCAACCTTTCTTTCAGAACAGAGTGAAGCAAAGCAGGAAAGCATTCGGCCTCGCCATCAATGCCCAAGTGCGTCGATACCTTTCTGGTGACTTAGTTCTTCCGGTTGTTCATCTTCAAGCAGTGATGTAACGCCCCAGTCCCAAAATACGTAGGACTAGGTACGTATCCATGCCAGCTGTATTCATACGAAGTATACTCCAATATATGGAAGCCTCGTATAAATACATAAGCTGTAAAATGCAGTAGAACCATAACTAATCTCATCCACACAGAATAAATGAATAAAAGATATCATAATATCAACTATGAATTGTCTTGGTACAATATGTTGGACGGAGACAAATCCACTACCAACAAGTAAAGGAAAAATACATGATAGAATAAATGATTTTGGCGAGCGAAGCGAAGACGATCCAAGTGCAATCATCCTCGAGAAATAACAATGAACACGGTTAGAGCTAAAGCACCTGCGAAAGACAAGAGCACACACCTGGAGAGATAACCAGGTCCTCAGAGGGACGTAACAAGACACATAATATCATGCCATATAAACTGAATAAATATTGCTCAAATAAATAAGTCAATTGAATTTATAACATGGTCCAATACGCACCTACTGAACGAGCGTACCATCCCCCCAACCAAACAAGGACAAGAGATGGTAAACTAATTCACGGTAACGTATCTTCCCATGCTATGAATCCAATATGGTATCTGGACCCCAACAAGGTTCAATACCTTCTCATCGAAGTAGTAAGTCACACCTACAACCAAACAAGGACAAGATGTGACGAAGTAATCCACGACAAGTTATTGTTCCAAGCCACGGTCAGATACAAGTACCCAAACCAAAAGTACTCCTATCTAACGGATAAAGGTACCTAACCGTTCTAAGTGAAATGTAGTTAAGAACAATCCTTCCTACGCATGGGCCCTGGCTAAATAGGATCGGCGTAGTCCCCCTTGGGCACCAGAGGCCCCATCAGTAAGAGCATGACGTTCCGCAGAATCGTCAGTGGCCGTTAGTAATCTTGGGTCATCAACCCCGTATCTCCAACGGAGAGTCCGGGTCACAAGGGAAGTGCATCGAAGCCCATACGCTAAGGAATTGTCCTCCCGCCCAATACCTACTGTGTTGTATCCACAACACAAAACCACTATAACCGCTAAGTCAAACTAGCATGCAACCTCTATTAGCGGTTATTCCTATCGCACGGCTTGTACGTACTGGTGGCCAGCCAATCACGCACTTCCGTGTTCTACATGCGACACACAACTTCGTGTTACAACGTGTCAAGGCCAATGAATGCAACACACATGGTGGTCCCTTAAATCTAGGTTTAATTTGTAAGAAAATAATACACAGCAGGAAATATAAATGAACAGTAAGTTCTAACAATTATGCCATGTGTCACAGTTTATTTTGCATAAAGAAAATAAATAATGCATGAAATATGAGCTAAAATAATTAAACAGCGAATGACAAGGTGTCTTGCCTGGTAGGGCACCTGGTGTGCTGCGATAATCATGGTGGCACGATCTGCAACTTTGGTGTAATAACTACACAAGGGGACCTCTGATGGTGGCACGGATCGTGTCATTGAGTCCAGAAGGGTCAATTTGGCTAGGGTGGACATAAGGTAGTACGAAATTGGTAAAGGAATAGGAAAGATGGGTTGAATCACGAGATGAAAAAAATCGTAGGAAGTCAAATAATAGAATTGGTTTAAGAAATGTTTTTATAGAACTTGAAATACAAATTATTAGTCTTTCAATTAAATACAAAAGAAAACCGAAAGTCATTTTTAAGGCAAAAGCTCTAAGTTTGTCAAAATAAGTTTTTGTAGGAAACTATATATTTTCCTTAGCCAAAAAAAATTAATAAACTAGAAATTTATAGTATAATTTGGTGACTACTTTTATTGACCAATATATCCTTAGAAAATACAAAATCCAAAAGGAAAACAAATAGATAAGCTAGGGCTATAAAATAGATTTTGTCAACGTACTATTTTTGGTAAAATCTTCCTTTGAGAATATTTGGAATAATATTTTCGTAAAATTTTTTAAAAGTAATAATGTTTGCAAAGAAATGGTTTTAGCAATAAGAGCAAATAATCATAATAAAAATACTATGAATAATAATAATAAGGTAAGACACTTGTAACCATCTATATAGTAATAATAAAACTAGTAACAATAATTTATATGATGATAGTAATAATAATAGTAATGATAAAGAAAAATAATAAACAACACAGATTCATTATAATAATAATAATAATAACAATAATAAAGATAATAATAATAATAATAATAATAATATTAATAATAATAATAACTAAAAGGGGAAAAATAAAAATTTACCAACACACACAAAAACGTTAAAAGTGCTCACACAAAGCAGCAGTCTGCTGTTCGTCAAAATTTGCAAAGAGAAGAGGAGGAGGGAAGGAGGAGAAGGGTTGGCGGAGGAGCGGAGCGGTCGACGGACACGGGTGAAGGGGGCGGCCGGATCTTGCGCGGTGGACTGCAGAGGCGGAGATCGGGCGGTGGCGCGAGGGTTTGGGAAGAGGGTTTCGAGAGATGGACGGTCGGTCGGGCTCCAAGTGGGCGCCGGCGGTGGCTGGGTGCGAGTTCAGGCGGTGGTCGGCGACTAACGGAGGGAGGAATGTGAGGCGGAGTGGCTGAGGCGCTGGGATGGACGAGCCCAGACGGATTTGGCGGCGGCAGATCGGGTCGCCAGTAGGCTGGCGCCGGGGCGGCGACCTCGCGGCAGAAGGGAAAGGGGTTTGGCCGGCGATGGGTTGCGCGGCGTACGGAGGAAAGTCGGGGAGAGGGTTTCAGCGATCGATGAGCGCGGCGGAGCTCGGGCGGACAGCTCGCGGTGGCGAGGCAGCAGAGAGGGGCGGATGGCGGACGGAGTCGCCGGCGGACGCGCGGCGGGCGGAAGTCGACGCCGGCGTCGGGAAGAGGTAAGGTTTTGGTCGTTTTATTTTTCCTTCCCTTTTGTGTGTTGGTGTTGATGCTGGAAGGGTGGCGGTCGTGGTCGGGTTCCGGCCAGTGGCCGTGGTCGAGGTTTACATTGGGATGGTAGTGGTGGTGGGTGTTTGCGATGGCTGATGACGATGGGCTGTTGGTTCCTGGGTAGCGACAGCGGCCTGGGATGGCTGGCCGTATGGTGGTGTCGGGGGCAGGTGGCGATGGTTGGCGTGGTGATGGCGGGGGTAAGTCTCGTGGTGGTGGCTGTGATGGATTGGGGTCGGCCATGGTGGCGGTGGGAGATCAGAAGGAGATGATGGTCGGAGATGGCAGCATGGGTGACGGCAAGGTGGAGCGGGGAACGGATGGTACGGCAGGGAGATGGGTACGGTAAAGGAGATGGCAGCGGACAAGACAGGATAGGGTTTAGGATTAGGACTGGGGTTTGGGAATTTATTGATGTCGAGGTGTGTCCGACACGGGGAAGAAAATAAATAATGTACGTGTAAAATAATGGAATAAGATTTTGGATGGACACAGACACGATGCACGTAGAATTATGGAGAAATTTGTGGAAGATGAATTGTAGGAAAAATAATGGAGGAGTACCTGCCTATTTATAGGATGTGGGAATTCCCATTTGGATAGGATTAGGAATAGATTTAAAACCCAAAATAGATAATTCATGTATTAATTTAAAATCAATCAAATCCAAATCCAAATCCAATTAAATCTAATTTAATTCCCTTAGTTTAAAATCAAATCAATAATTCAAATTCCAATTATAGATATTAACTTAATCTATTTAAATGTATCCATGGAATCAAATCAAATTTAAATTGTCACAAATATTTCAAAAATATGTTTTCCAAAAATACTATAATAATTAATTTCGAAAATTACATTATTTAAAATAACAAATAAATAATTACGAAAATATATGTTTGTACAATTAATATTTACATAGATATACTTTTCAAATTTACCATTTTATAGGGAAAATTTATTTATATTATAACTATATAAATAAAGGCTTTTCATAAATGTCATAAAATTGAAAATAATAGCTATTAAAAATAATAAAAATAATGTTTTTCAAAAATATGTACGTTCGCACATATTCGCACTCGACGAGCAAGAAAAATAATTTCGTGCGCGACGTACAATACGATTACGCGACGTACAAAGCAAAATTTTAAATCGGTACCAAATTTAATAAAAATAAATAGTAGAAATTTAGGGGTTTTACAAGTGATCTTCATCATCATCGTATGGTCCAAGGAACAAAGTGATCATTTACAGACCATAGCAATACTTTCCTAGAATCAAATTTGTACTTTTTGTACTTTTTCTCGTTTTATTTTCAAAAGTCAATTTTCCTGGCATTTTGTTAAGTGAAACAAAATGATGACTCTGCTGGGGACGACCTTCTCCTCTGACGAGGAGGCAATTGCTCAATACGATGATGTGTCGATTGGATCGACAAGGAAGACTATGGTTGTACACTTCGACCAGACTGCTTATGAAGAGATGCTCCGAACTGGGGGTGGTTCTCGCTGCTCCAATGTTCAAAAATCTCGCAAAGCACGAAAAGTTTGGATTCCTAAATCCAAAATAGCTTCTGATCTCTCTGTTGCTTCTGATGGCAAGGGAATTCTTCCCACTCCTGTCGTAGGGGCTCCCGTTCGTAACGAGACAGTCCTTACTTCAGCGTTGCACTCTAAGTATGGCAATTTATCTTCCGTCCGTGACGGTGAAGATAATCAAGTTTCATGCCCACTGCGTAAGAACCAAGTTTTACGCCCTGTGCATAAAAATGATGTTTTATGCCCAGTGGGTAAAAACCAAATTTTACGCTCAGTACATAAGAATGAGTCTCCCATTTGTAATGAGGCAGACTCTAATGTTTGTGCTTCTGAATGTAAGAATAAGTCTCCCGTCTATGACGTGGTAGAAACACATAAATTACGCTCTTCGCGTAAAGAAAAATCTCACGTCTGTGACGTGGTAGATAATCAATTTTTACGCTCTACGCATAAAGGTAAGTCTCCTGTATGTGACAGTGTAGATAAAATTCACAACGATATTTTTACATCTAATATGAATGTACCTAAATACATACAGCGTAAAAATATTGTTGGTAAAGCTTCAGTTCTACACCAACAACCTTCTTATACTGCTCTACGCAAAGTACCAAACCTACAAATTACACGCAATGAAAATGGAGTCCTTCGTGCTCAAAAATCTCAAGATTTACGCACACAACTCCAAACGCGTAGAAATGTACAGTTTGGTTCTGCGAATGCAGTAAGTAAACTTCTTTATACACAAGGGACTAAACGTTTTTCTATCCCAAATGTAATGAAGAAGATTACTCCCTCTACTCCTTCTGATTTACGTGAATTGCTAATGCAAAAGCGTAAGAACAGACAATCTCCGGTGACATTCCCCCAAGAGAAACACCATTGTGAATATCACCAGGTTATAATCAACTGTTGTTGTTCGGCTTCAAAACGGTCAGTTTTTGATCGATTGAGTTTTAATGTGGCTCAACAACAAGCTGATGACCAAGAACATGAGCTGTCATATGTGTCAGTCAACATGGCATCTCATACTAACAGAGGACGACGTCCAAGACAAAATACGTCCCAAACTCCAGGTCAACAATAGTTCAACAGACTTCTTGATTCCTTTGAGGGAGTATATCAGAATACTCGATCAAGAAGACAAAGACAATTGCAGACTTCTGATTCATAAGCTGGGGGTACTCAATCTTTTGAATTCGAAACTGATAGTCTCGATTCATACTTCTATACTAATCCCTCTATATCTTCAAGAGAGGTTGAATCCTACGCTATTGGAGATGAACCAGAGACGTCATCTGCTAATACAGAACAATGCCTCACTACCGTTGAGCAATCATTGAAAGACATGCTTAACATGGTGCAAAGCATGCATCAGATAATATTGAATCAACAAACTGCTCAGCCGGCAGTAATAATACCGATACCAGTAGCAGTACCAACTCAAGATAGTCAAGGGCCTGATATACCTTTGAATATTCAAGAGCCTGCTGTTAATCAAAATTCTGCATCTCCAGATCCTATTATTCCAGAAGATGTACCTTCTCCGGTGGGGATTACAGTACATCCAACAACCATTCAATCAAATGTGCTTCCACAAACTAGTGAAGCCATTCAAGCAGTACGTGAGCTCAAAGCACAGTTTGAAGTTTTGAAGCACAAAGATCAGCTCTAGAGGTTAGGGATTAAGCAACCTTATCCTCCTCATTGGAATGATGTACCCTTTCCACCGAAATTCAAGCCACAATCAATGGTATTGTTTGATGGAAGGGCTTCTCCTAGTCAGTATATCAATTATTTTGATATTATGACTATACATCTGCAGAAAAATGATGCACTTCTCACTCGAGTATTCATTGGGTGCTTGACGGGTTCAGCTTATGACTGGTATCGTAGTTTACCTGACAATTGCATTTTGTCTTTTGACGAATTTAAGGCAATGTTTCTCTTCCGCTTCTATGAAGGAGGTATGGACATAAACATGTCCTCCTTAATAGAAATCAAACAAAAAGAGAAGGAAGGTACTCGGACGTTCATCGAACGTTTCCGACAGGCTACTCTAAAGATGCCTCCTGGTATTCCAGATTCAGCATTAATTGATACATGCAAGATGAATCTGCGACCATCTATTGCTGTTTTCACGGGTTCCCAATTCACAGATTGGGCTTCGTTTATCATAGCAGCAGTTTCTGCTGAGACCAATGGTAGGTTGGCTCATAAACATGGGATGATTTTTGCCTCAGAGGATAAAGGAAAGAAAAGTAATCCTGGTAATAATTCTGGTAATCGTAATATAAAAGGAAAAGATACCCTCATGGTCAATCTTTCCAAGAATAAAATGACACCGAATAATCAGAAATTTTCCAGGCCAAAAGAAGAATACTCTTTTGACGAAAGTGATATCCCAGGGATATTCCAATGTTTGGTGAAGAGTGGCAAACTCCAGATTCCGGAGCCAAAGAGGCCTAATGAGGTGAATCTGACTGACAATCCCAAATATTGTATCTATCATAGATACATTAATTATTCTACCAGTGCTTGCTATGTCTTGAAGAAAAAAATCCAAGAGCTGATAAATGGTGGTGCTATCGCTTTAACCAATGATGACCATACGGTTACAACCAATATGGTTTCTTTTCAATTTGGAGATTTTCCTCCACAGCAAGTCCCAGATGGAATTATCCCAATCCCGAAGGCGACGATGAAGATTGTGAATATCCCGCCTGGCAGGAAAGAAAGTGAAGGATTGTTGCCTCTCACATTAAAGAATGGTGAAATTATGTGGGTACATCCTGACTTAGTACCTGAAATGGAAGATGAAGGTAAAACTTCAAAATCCAAGAAAGGTAAGAAAGTCAAAACCTGCAACATGATTTCTCATGATATTCCAGATCTTGACGATTCAGATCATCTATGGGATGGCACTCCTTTGGAAAATAGACTGAGAGGACTGAACATATGTCCTCTAAGTCTAGCTCCTCCTACCAAGCTTAAGCTTACTCATCAGCAGTGGCTAGCCATGAATAGTGTTCCCTTATACCGGGCACAACAAGTCTTCGCTGCTTATGAAAAAGCTCCTACAGGGATTTTTCCTCGTATCTCGAATCCTTCTCCTCCCGTAGCTACGGAGACGTCTATTCCTCATTCTCCTGTAGTTACAGAGATCTCTTCTTCTTCCTCTGTGGAGCCACCTGTTGAAAGTCTACTGCCTATTCATTTATACGGTCAGCAATCAATCATTCTCATGAAGAAGATGGGCTATGACTTTCAGAAGGCAGAAGGTTTGAATTATAATAAAGGAATACGACTTCCTTTACAAATTCAAAATCAAAAATCTACTATTGGATTGGGTTCTGAAGTTCCTCATAACAATCCTTACAAGAAGAAGGCTAAAGGAGGGAAGACTAAATCCTATAATATGGTACTTCCTTCTCCTGAGTCCGAAGAAGAAACTTTTGCTGGTACGAGATCTGGGAAAGAGTACCACAAAGATTATGAGGGATCTTCCAAAAAAGTAGAAGACGTAGTGGAAATACTACCAGCTCAACCTTCTCATATTCCTGCTAAACCATCTGTGGTTGAAAAGGAGAAACAGAAAGCAGTACGCTTTGACGTTCCATTGAAGTCTAGTTCCAGTCAGGGGGTAGTGATAAAACCCTACAAATTTGATATTCTAGCTCAGTTAGCCAATACTCCGGCTAGACTATCTATATTTGAGCTGCTTCGTCTTTCTAGAGAAAGCAGGAAGACTTTGAGTGAAGCTTTACTTCAAGCAGATTCATGCTTGGCTCAACTCAAGAGTCCTGATAATACTCCAGTGTTGTGTCCGCAATGTCATAGTATGATGGAAGCAATTCCCAACATCACCTTTACACAAGAAGATATGCTGTTGAAGCATAACAAACATGACAGGCCTCTGTGCTACACTGGGTATATTGGATCCACTAAAATTGACAGGATTTACATTGATGCTGGGTCCTCAATTAGCATAATTCTTCAAAGTATGCTAAGACCCTTGAGGATTCCTACTAGTGATCTGACTTACACTAGTACTACAATAGTTGGTTTTAACTCTGGCAAGAGTAAACCACTGGGGAAGATTCGTCTAAAGATTCAGATTGGTGATCTTCGAACTATGGTAACCTTCTATGTTATCAACTTAGACATATCCTACAATATCCTTCTGGGGAGACCGTAGATTCATGAATATAACATCGTGCCTTCAACTCTCCATCAATGCTTCAAGTATATGGATTCCCAAGGGGTTGTGAAGACTGAGTTTGCTGATATCAATCCTTTCAAGGGTGTCGAAGCCTATTTTTCTGATTCAAGGCTTTATAAACAAGAGCATGTGAAAGAGATATCAGACATAGATGAAGATCAATCATCTACTGAAGATCAGTCTATTAATAATGATCTGCCAGAAGAGCAACCTTTGAAGATCATAGTCAAGGGACGAATCCAATACCAACCTGTCAATGATCAACCTTTGATAATCAAGGTTAAAGGAAGAACTCAAGCTTTATCTGAGGAATCAGTAAATGTTTCTGCTAAGAGCCAAGTTCAACCTTTTATGATCAAGGTCAAAGGGCGTACTTCTTGTACGAATGATCCAGAACCACCATTGATTGTCAATCTTGGCAAATCTACGCAGAAGACGGATGATGGTCCACTAGTGATTAATCCGAAGCGTAGCAATCAGATTATAAATGATATAAATATTGATCATTCTGTACTTTTTGATATCAATGAAGATTTCCTTTTCGAGTATATGGCTGTCAAGTTTATTGAAAGAATGACTTTATCTTCTGATAATCAAAGTCATCAATATAAAGATGACACAGAACCAGAGAAAACATTATACATTGATCATAAGGAAAATTCATTTCCTTCTCATGTCGATGTTGGACCTTATGCTCAAAAGTTCTTAACGTCTTCTCCCTATCTTCTTCCTGTAGTTGCTCCATCGTAAGCTTGTGTAACTTATAGACGTCATGAAGAATCTTATTTCGTGGTTCCGTCTAATAAGAAAAACAAGTGCCAAATTGTGTTTGGCCTAGCTAGAAATATCCCTGTTGCTCAGACAGATGATCAGAAAGATAAAGATAAAGGAAGAATCCAAATTGACAAATATAATCAACAATCTATCAAGATCATCCAGAATATGGGATACGATTTGAAGACTATACAAGGTCTCAATCAAGGCAAGGATAGATGACTACCATTATATGGTGATCCATTTTACCAAAAGACTCGTCATGGATTGGGATATGATCCGTCCTACATGTTTAATGACGATATACAAAAAGAATTCTCTTCTAGCTCTTCACAATTATCAGATTCAGAAGAAATCCAATTTATCGAATCTGATACATCTCACCCCTCATATGTTAGAGGAGGTTATTATGATGAATCTGAGAAAGTATTTTCAGCTTACATGGTTCAAACTGATGGTGAATCCGAACCATTTGAGAATGACCCTTGGGCTCAACAAATGGACACTCAGTGGGAACTTCGTTTTGAACAGCGACAGCCACCTACAGAGGATGAGGTTGTCCAGATTGATGTTGGAGATGGAACTACGTGCAAACCAATATTCATTAGTAAAAACCTTTCTGAGGATGAAAAGGAAGAGTTGATAAAACTGATCAAAGAATATATTGACATCTTTGCATAGAGTTATAAGGATATGTCGGGTCTAGATCCTAAAGTTGCTACTCATAAACTCAATATTTTGCCTAATGCCAAGCCTGTAAAACAACAGCAACGACGCTTTAGACCAGATATGATGGATATAATTGAAGCAGAAGTCAAAAAGATGATTACATGTGGCTTTGTTCGTGAAGAGCAACAGCCGGATTGGGTTGCCAATATTGTTCCTGTTATGAAGAAGAACGAAAAAGTTCGAGTTTGCATAGATTATCGAGATCTTAATACGGCTTGTCCAAAGGACGAATTCCTACTTCCCATTACTGATGTCATGATAGACAATACATGCGGATTTGAACGTATGTCTTTCATGGATGGATTCTCAGGATACAATCAGATCAAGATGCATCCAGAAGATGAGAAGCATACTTCTTTTCGAACACCCCTTGGGGTTTATTGCTATACGGTTATGCCATTTGGTCTTAAAAATGCCGGTGCCACGTATCAACGGGCTATGAGCAACATCTTTCAAGAACATCTACGGAAGACAGTTGAATGTTACGTAGATGATATTGCTGTTAAAAGTCGATCAAAAGATGATCACATTCAAGACTTGAAGACAGTATTTGAATTGATGCGTCAACATCAATTGAAAATGAACCCTACTAAGTCTTTCTTAGGGGTTTCCAGTGGCAATTTTTTAGGATTTGTCATTACTTCTCAGGGTATCCATGTTGATCCTGATAAAGTTAAAGCAATCCTTGAAATGCGTCCTCCTCGTAATCTGAAAGAACTCCGTGGCTTTCAGGGTCGTATTGCTTATATCAGGAGATTTATATCTAATCTCTCTGGGAGATGTCAACCTTTCTCCCGTCTATTAAATAAAGGTGTATCTTTTGTCTGGGATGAAGCGTGTCAGAAAGCCTTCAATAACATTAAGCAATACCTTACAAATCTACCTGTTCTGGTACCTCCAGTGGTAGGAAGACCATTTTTGCTATATGTTCGAGCCTTGGATCATTCACTTGGCGCTCTTCTTGCACAGAAAAGTGATATGGGTCATGAACAGGCAATTTATTATCTTAGCCGAATGATGGTTGGAGCTGAACACAGGTATACACCTATAAAAAAGGAATGTCTGGCCTTGGTTTTTGTTGTCCACTTCCCTTCGGGGCAATTTATTATCTTAGCCGAATGATGGTTGGATCCCAGCCTTCAAGTGCACTTCCCTTCGGGACTATATCATCGGTTCCAGTATCTTTCACCCGAAGTTCAGATTCTGTACAGGTGGCCCCTTCGACTGCTACATATGCTCTAGTTCTAGTGGGTACTCTGAACATGGCACCTCCGATGATGCCTCTTTCCGTGGCTAAAGATGACGAGTATACCAGGTTTATGCTTGAGACCTTCTACACCATTCTGTATCGGGCTGTAAATGGAGCTTTGGAGCAAAAACAACCGTTTGTGATTGCCAAAACTGTGGCCTTGACTCTGCTCTTGTCGCTACGTGCTCGGGCGGGTCAGGAAGCTCATGTGTATATGCTTCAAGCATCAGTTGAGGAACTGGAGCATCATTTCTCCGAGCTTCAGAGGTTGTAATCCAACGATCACTCTTCCTTGATCGCGAAGGAAGTATCAATTTTATCGGCCGAGGTTGCTAAGACTCGCTCGACTTACGCTGCTGACCTGAAGGCTCTTGAGAGAAGCATGAAGGAGGTCCACCTCAAGGAATTAGAACTCCTATCTGCTGAGGATACCAAGCTTTCTTCCTAAACTGTCACAACGAAACATTTGGAAGCCGTTCGGAAGAAGATTCGAAAACTTCAGGAGAAAGAAGCTTTGTTGGAGGATGATGCTCACCAGTTGAGTGAGGATGTTGTATCCTTTCGACATCAAGTGGAAGCACAAAGCCGAATCAAAGCAAGCTTGTTAGATCAAAAGGCTGCATTGGATACGGTCCCCGCCAAACTTGCTGCCTTTGAAGATGAGGGTATTGCAAAAAGAGGCCGCCAAGCTTGTTAGATCAAAAGGCTGCATTGGATACGGTCCCCGAATCAAAGCGAAAACTGTATCTCTTCGCCGTCGGATTGAAGAGCTGAGCACCGAGCCTTCCAGTAGTCTTTTTTTGCATATTTCCTTTCCTTCTCTTTAAAAAGAGAAGATTTTGCTGTAATTTTTGTTTTGCTTTGAACAAGAAATAAAATTTTACTTTCCTTGTCCACTTTGCTCCTTGTGATATTATCAATTTTGACTATAACTATGACTTCATTAGAGAACTTTTTATGGTTCTACCATCCTTAGCATATCCGAGGTTAGCTGTGGATGGTAAGTGTGGATGTTTCAACCAGAGGTTGTATGGACGTGATGAAAGAAGATTTGTGAAGTCGGAAGTATCCTACTAAGAGGTAACATGGACGTGGTAAGATAAGACTCCATGGGAATATTAAGAACAACTCAGAGGTAATATGGACGTGGATGTTTTATGAGTAGAGTGTAACAATGCAGGGGTTGCTGAATGAGAATGTTTACTCAGAGGTAATGTAGACATGGTAAACTTTCATTTTAGCGTCATCTTACTTAGAGGTAAGATTAAGCTCTACGGGGATGTAGGAAACAACTCAGAGGTGATATGGACTTGAATGCTTTCTACTAGAGAAATGATAAGGGAATATCTTGGAGCAGGTGGACTCCATGAATATATGATAATTACGGGGGGGGGGGGGGGGGTTGAACTCGGTTGTCGAATTCATGGATATTTACTGGAGATATAGAAATACATGTTGATAAACTTCAAATGTAGTATTTCTTTAGGAACTTGTCGTTGATTGGCATCATGAACAAGTCCCCATTAGGTTTTGCTGGTCGGTAAACACCGTCAGAGTATACCGTCTCTACGATGAAGGGGCCTTCCCACTTGGGCTCGTACTTTCCTAGTGTTTTGTGAATCATCACCATTGGCCTTCTGACTGATAGGACAAGGTCATCCACTTGGAAAGTCCTTTACTTGACTTTTTTGTTGAAAGTTTCAGAAATATGAGCCTGATAAAGTTTGATGCGTTGTTGAGCCAAAAGACATTTTTTGTCAAGTGCCTCTAGCTCCTGTAGTCGGCGACATTGATTATCTTCGCCTGTCAACCTGTTTGTAATTGCCACTCATAGCGAGGGAATCTGGATTTCGAGACGAAGGACCGTCTCGCTCCCGTATACCAGGAAAAATGGTGTGTTGCCCGTTGGGATCCGTACCGTTGTACGGTAGGTTCACAGGCATTCCCCTAACGTCTCATCCCAGTCGCATTTGTTAGACGACATGACTTTCTTGAGAAGTTTGATGATTATTTTGTTTAAAGCTTCAGCCAATCCATTCGCCGTCGGATTGTAAGTAGTCGATACCACATTTTGATTGCAATTCTTATCACAGAACCTGCTAAATGCATGGCTTATGAATTACGGACGGTTGTCGTGGATGATCCTCTAGGGTACCCCAAAACGGTAGATGACGTGGTGCTTGATGAAGCTGATCACCTTTGAGCTCTTTACTTCTGACAGAGGTACTGCTTTCGTCCACTTAGAGAAGTAGTCGGTAATGGCCAAAATAAAATAATGCCCTCTAGATGACGGAGGGGTAATAGGTCCAACTATGTCCATGCCATAGGCTTCAAACGGCCAAGTGGCAACCGTAGGGTGTAGGAACTTCGAAGGTCGATGGATGAAGTCTGCATGTAATTGACATGCTCGGCATTTTCTGGCATATTCGACAGCGTCTGCTATCATGGTAGGCCAATAATAGCCCAAGCATCGGAGTCGATCATGTAGCTTACGACCAGGTTGATGAGCTCCGTAGGTACTGTCATGAGCTTCCCAAAGAACTTCAGTCGCTTCATCGTTTGATAAGCAACGGAGGAGAAGTCCGTCGTATGAACAGCGATAAGACATTTTAGTTGCCATATCATAGTAGAACCGGAGAGAACACCTTTTTATAGACACAGCTTCCTTTGGGTTGTCTGGAAGGATTCCATAGACTACAAAGTCTATAAACGGAAATCACCAATCCTTGACGTTGACACCGGTGTCTGCCGATATAGCATGGTTTAGACACATGCATAAATTGTTTATGGGGCACACCAGTTCTCGGCCAATCATCGTGACGAAGTGCTGAGTCCCCGGAGGTGTGAGCACACTGAATTTTAGGGTTTATTTTAAATTTTTTCTAAATGAATTATTTTCAATTAATATTTTTACTTAATTATTTTTTTATCAACAAATGTTTTTTTCGTGACTTTGATTTCTGGAGCGTCAGAGATGTCAATCTCTGAAAACTTCCATCATGAGTTTGTAGTAGACAAGATTATCTTCATTTTGATATATCATGTCCCACTCAAATTTGTTCTCTTGTATTCTTTTTGCATCACACAATTTTCAGATCAATTTAAGCCATTTTAAACACTCCCACTTTTATTTATGATTATCATATGCACATTGCCATAACTTTTAATTTAGGAGCACAAGACTAGTTGTTTTCTTAAAACCAACTTCACATGCATGATCTAGTCAAGACACCCTACACCCATGACCATTGTGTCCCACTCAGACACACCATCTTGTGCTTTATTTTTATCGCACAATTTTCCTGACACAACACCCAATCTTGATTCATCCCACGGAGTCACATTTATTTCCGACTTAAATTGGGGACACCATTATGACCCAAACCTGTCGACCCAAGATATGGACACGGCCCACATTAAACCTACTACCCACATAATACTTGTGCCCCATTCAATTGAGCCCCTGTATGCTACTTATTTACCCGTGATCATAAGTGGCTAAATTTAAGCCATTTATTGCACCAAACCCGATTTTGACCCGACCCAACTCATTTGAACCAAACCCAAGCTTCATGTTATCCCTTATGAATACCCACACACTCATTCGCCTACAAAACACCAAACATCTAGTGTACCACTCAAATATTCAATGGACACCCCCTTTGATCAAATTCCTAAAGAATGACCTCATCTAGACTATATTTAATCTTGGCCCTTGTTTCTGCCTTCATAAATCACCACCACTAATCCATTCATACAACCCCCTATACCCCTCATTCAGCCGGCCCTAATCCCAAAGCTTTTTTTTTCTCGCTCTACTTTTTGGAGAATCCAATGGTACAACTCTCCCTCTCTCTCACTACCAAAATACAGTCAATTAGCGACAGCACATTAGCGACAGATTTTTTCCGTCGGCGTTAGCGACGAATTTGCGATAAATAACCGACGGAATACCGACGACTAATCGATATGTTTTTAATTTTATTTTAAGGGGGAGAAAAGGTCGTGCGTCCGTCGGTAGGGCGTCGGAGACATAGCGACGGATATGTAGCCGTCGCTATACAGTCGACTATTTGGCAGGAATTATTGGAAGAAGTGGCAGGACAAATCTTTGACTACGTAGCGACGGATAGTCCGTCAGCAAGTATCAAAAAGAGCGACGGACTAGCGACGGTTATTATCCGTCGCTAGTCCGTCGCTAAATATACGACCCAGACTTAAATTGAAACGACGGGGGAGACTTTTCATTCCCCAGAAATTTCACTCTCTCTCCTCTCTCTCTCTCCCGCGGCTTCGGCGATCGGCGGCGTCCTCTCCTCTCTCTCTCCCGAAGGTAATCCCCCCTCTCTCTCTCTTTTTCTTGCGGTGGTCGGAGGGACAGCGGGGGCGGCGGGGGCATCGTAGGCTGGGGGGCGACGGGGGAGGCGTTCGGCTGTGGGAGGCGGCACGTGGGAGGCGTTTGGCTGCGGTGACGGAGGAGACGGGGGCTGGGGGAGCGAGGGAGGCAGGGGCGGGGGGGTTGGCTGCGGGGCCGGGGGAGGCGGGGGCTGGGGGGCTGGTGGGGCGGAAGGTCAGCTGGGGGGGCAGAGGGTCGGCTGGGGGGGGGGGGGGGGGCGGAGGGTCGGATGGTGGGGCGGAGGGTCCTCTCACATTTCGTAGATACAAGCTTACATACATATATATATATATATATATATATATATATATATATATATATATATATATATATATATATGTATACATACAAAAAAAAAAAATATATATATATATATATACATACATATATATATATATATATATATATATATATATATATATATATATATATATATATATATATATTTTATATATATATATATACATACATATATATATATATATATATATATATATATATATATATATATATATATATATATATATATATATATATAAGCTTGTATCTACGAAATATATCGACAACCCCAAACAAGCGTATATATCGACAACCCCAAACCAATATATATATATATTGGTTTATATATATATATATTGGTTTGGGGTTGTCGATATATACGCTTGTTTGGGGTTGTCGATATATTTCGTAGATACAAGCTTATATATATATATATATATATTGGTTTGGGGTTGTCGATATATTCGTAGATACAAGCTTACATACATTTCGTAGATACAAGCTTACATACATTCATAAATGTTGTTATCGATATATTTGTAGGTCGTATAGCTTGAGCACGTGTAACATAGTCATGTAGCTTGAGCACGTGTAAAATAGTCAGCTCTTGGAGCATGAGTCATGACGTGATGAGCTATCTCGACACAAACTTTGGGGTTAAATATGCCTTGTTATTTGAGGCGAGAACTTGTATTTGCTTCCAAACAAAAATTCCCTCTACACAAACATTTATTGTGTTGTTATAGTGTCCCAATACACACGATCTCAATACTTCAGTCCCTCTTATTGAAACAGAGTCATCGCTATAACCAATTGGTTGCTTGCCTATTGATTGTTTCCAACAATTTTTTTTGGAATCAAGGTGATATAATAGAAGCACTTCCCTTCTGAACATTCTTGGCACAAGTATAACTTGGAATTCTCTTGAGACAAGTGAGACGTTCTTGGTGTTTTCCTTTTGGCACAATAGTTTTGGTTCCAGTTCCAGTATACCTGAATATGAATTTGCTAAACCCCTAGCATTTCAGAAGAGAAGTTTCATTTGTATGCTTGTTAATTAGTACTTCCTCTCTAATGTAGGGATTTGGTACCTTAGTATTAACTGATGTAACTTTTCTTTGACTGTTTAAAGGCTTATAGATGGAACTTAGTCTTAGCTGCTGCAACTTTTGTTTTTGATGATTGGTACTCTATGGTACTTTTTTACTACAGCTCATGAATTATACAACTTGTAACTTGGTTGCTCTTGTTTTCAAAATCAATCTCTTGAATTAGTCTTTCAAACATTGACCTTGCTCTTGGTTGTCCTTGTTATCAAACGCATCTTTGCTAATCACTTTCATGTAGTAAAAGTTTAGGCCACCTCCATATCCTGATCTCCACTCTTGAGCCTTGATGATGCATGATGCATCCAGGCTTCTACTTTGATTTAAGGATTCCGATTGGTTCTTCCCCATTTGCTGTTAGCTTATTGAAGTTGTTGGTAAAATTTGCTTCAGCTTATGAGTGTACCTTTTACAAAAATACCGGTAGCAGTTTCTGAACAAACGCTTTTTTATTTTTTTAAAATTAAAAGGTAATGTTTATCGGTTCCGGTATCGAACTATCGGTATCGGACTATTGGTTCTGGTATCGAACTATCAGTATCGGACTATCGGTATCGGCATCTGTATCGAACTATCGGACTATCGGTATCGGTATCGAACTATCGGTATCGCTAGCGGACTATCGAACTATCGGTATCGAACTATCGGTATCGCACTATCGGTATCGGTATCACACTATCGATATCGGACTATCGGTATCGGTATCGCACTATCGGTATCGGTATCGAACTATCGGCCTATATACCAACGGATCCACCAGTTACATGATTATATACTAATTCTGTTTAGTTTGTCTTACGATACAGATTTTCACATCCAATCTGTGATGGATCGTTATTTCGTTGATCGTACATGGATGTACAAACGACAACACGAGAGTAGAATAGGTGTGAGTGACGATTTTCAGGCAGGCATAGAAGTATTTTTTAAGTATGCCATGAGCAAAGCTCAGTATATGGACGGTAACAAAATCAAGTGTCCATGTCGTAATTGTCGTAATAGACATTACGAAGAAGTGGTGAGTGTAAGAGATCATTTGACCCGTAAGGGTTTCGTACGTGATTACGGCCTATGGTCATCGCAAGGTGAACTATATACGGAAAGACAGGTTGTGAATGCTTTTACTTATGCTTTTGATGATAATGCTGCAACGAATTTTGTCGTCGAAGACGACGAATGCTCTGTTGATCATGGAGACCTGCAGAACCTTGCACGAGATATGGTGTACGACACGGCAGGGCCTGATTTTGATCCGAAGGATCCTAATCCCGGGACAAAGGAGTTCTATGATATGCTTCAGGATGCAAAAACTTCTTTATATCCTGGTTGTGAGCCTCATTCCGTACTGTAAGTGACGATGCAGTTGTTGAACATAAAGTCCGATTTTAACTTGCCACAAACTTGCTATGACCGAATTATACAACTAATCAAGGAGGTGTTACCGAAGGAATCAAAAGAGCTTCCAAAAAACTTCTACAAGTTGAAGATGATGGTCCGACAACTTGGATTGGGGTACGAGAAGATAGATTGTTGTCACAACGGATGCATGTTGTACTACAAGGAGAACGAGGATATAGAAAGTTGCAGCTTCTGTAATACGGATCGTTACAAGCCAGTCAGGGGAAAAGGAAAGTCAACTAGAAAATGACGTCCTTACAAGTATATGCATTACTTGTCGACCACGAAGTGCTTGCAGAGGATGTATATGTCTCAGAATACAGACATGACGTGGCACAACGAAGAACGCACAAAGGATGATGGATAATTGTCACATCCTTCGAATGGAGAGGCGTAGAAATATTTCGATTTACGTCATACAGATTTTGCTGCAGAGCCTAGAAATGTACGTCTGGTGGACAATTAACTAAGCCGATAGCATAATACACATTGAGCAAGGAAAATAGATTAATAATCTGCAAGTGGGTATCTACTTTAAAATTTCTCGACAGCTATGTGTCGAATTTGTATAGATGTGTTGATCTCAATGAACGCAAGCTAACGGGAATGAAGAGTCACGGCTGCCACGTATTTATGGAAAGATTACTGCCCATTGCTTTGAAAGAGTTGTTGCCTTCTGCTATATGGGTTCCGTTGGCCGAACTATCTATATTCTTCAGGGATATTTGTTCAACTAAGTTGACTGTGCAACACATGGTTGAACTTGAGGAGAAGATTATCTTAACAATTTGT
Organism: Iris pallida; assembly: GCA_029216955.1. Taxonomy (NCBI): domain Eukaryota; kingdom Viridiplantae; phylum Streptophyta; class Magnoliopsida; order Asparagales; family Iridaceae; genus Iris; species Iris pallida. The sequence goes on along the minus strand of JANAVB010009596.1, from coordinate 28,532,235 downwards.
AAGTTGGAGAAAATATTTCCTCCTGGCTTCTTCGACAGCATGGCACATCTACCGATTCATCTAGCATACGAAGCCCGTATCGGTGCATCTGTTCATTATCGATGGATGTACCCATTTGAAAGGTACATAAAAATCGATATAATTTAAGTTGAATTTCAGTGGGTTTTAAAATTCATTCTTAATTTTCAAGATAATTTGTCTCTCTAGATACCTACACCATCTAAAGAAGAAAGTTGGCAACAAGGCTCATATAGAGGCTTCGATATGCGAAGCATATCTTATCGAAGAGGTGTCAAACTTCTGCTCTATTTATTTTGATACTCATGTTAAGACAAATCGAAATAGACCTCAAAGGAATGACGAGGACGTTGAGGATGGAGGTATATTCAATGTAAGGGGCAAGCCTGTTGGGGCTAGTAAAAAACGGTGGTTGACTGACGACGAGTATGATGCCGCTCATCGATATGTCATGTTAAACTGTGACATACAAGAAGTAAGTGATTTGGAGAAGTAAGTCAGTACACTTGCACTCGTTATAATCTCTAATTTGATGAAGTAAGTGACTATACTTATATATTCTTATTCTCTCTAACAGTGTATTTAGAGATGAAGTCAAAATAAGGACACCCGATATTACCGATGAGGGACTTCAAAGAGAGGTTGATTGTACATTTCCGTTATGGTTTTGCAAATACGTAAGTAACTGAGATTATAAATATATAATCTAAAACATTTAAATTATAAAAATTTGTTTACAGGTTTTATTGCCTGAAACCACACTCACTAATGAGAGTATTCGTTATCTGGCATTGGGACCGAAGAAGCAAACAAAGACTTGGCCAGGATATGTCGTTAATGGCTTCAGGTTTAAGGCAACTCAGAATGCCATAAATGTCAAATTTATCAATGACGGCATCAGTACCAAGGATTCCGGTGTTTGCATAAGAGGCACCATCTATGACGATGAGCCGGACTTTGACTATTATGGAGTGCTTCGGGATATTGTAGATTTACAATATACTGGTCCATATGATATGCATATTGTGATGTCCAAATATGAGTGGTTCGATACGACACCAAATATCGGTTAGAGAATCGATAAACAATTTAGATTTGTCGATATAAATCATCGCAGGAGGTATAGAGGGTCCGATACATTTGCGATAGCAAGTCAAGCTGTTCAATTCTACTATACAGGCTACCCAAGGCGTCGTAGAGATCGATTTGACGGATGGGCAGTATGCAAGATTAAATCTAGAAGTACATTCAACGTTGGAGACCTAGCATACCAAGAGGACCAGATCAAAAAGTTCTAATACTTGGGACAACAGTCGGATACAATGGATGTTGAAGATATTATTGAGGAAAATAGAGGGGAGGAAGAGGTTGAGACAGAAGACTTAGCTGTCAACCAGGAAAGAAAGAGGCATCTTGTCCCAAATATTGAGGCAGAAGAAAAAGAAGAAGAAGAAGAAGACGAAGAAGAAGAAGAAGAAAAAGAAGAAGAAGAAGAAGAAGAAGAAGAAGAAGAAGAAGAAGAAGACGAATTTGATGGGGATGAGGATACAGATGAAATCGAAGATAAGGATAATGATGAGGATAAGGATGAGGATGATGATTAAGACGAGGCCGAGGATGAGAACGAAGACGATGACGATGATTAGGTTAAATATTGTTGTATATTAAAAATACTTCCAATTACGTGAATTAAGTTTGACCTCATAAAAGCAATTACGTGAATTCATGTTTTTTTTGTTCGATCATTTACTTATTGTATGATTTTCTTTTTGCAGATGGCACTCCTAGTCTTTTTTGTCGCGGCGGCACTCGTCTTCCTGCTGGTGGTATGTATATTTTAGTTTAGAATTTTATATTCATTTACACTTATATATTGTTAATTTTGTTTATATGTTCTATTTACAGGTCATGATGGCTGGCCGTGGTCGTGCTGCTGGTGGTGGTCGTGGTGGTGGTGGTGGTGGTGGTGGTCGTGGTGGTGCTGGTGGTCGTGGTCGTATTCAATCTTCCCAAGATATGACCCCATCCAGCGAACCCGACCCGGAGAGTACCCGGGCACAAACGCATCCCGTCGTCGATCGACAACTTTATCGAGGCACGAGTCCGGATCTGCAAGCGGATTCGTTCCGCTATCTGACCCACCAGCGGATCCACTAGTGGATCCACCAGTTACTGCACAGTGGGCCCCGGAGTACCTCCATACTCGATTCCATCCGGTTACTGAAGAGTACATGCGCGGACCCGCGGATCCTCTGACGGCACCAGAGAGGCCGAGAGGCGAGTTCTGACGAGAGCTATGGCCCACGGGAACCTCGTAAATAAATTTAAGATAATTTATTAAATTTCTTTCATTTTTTCAAGTTAATAATCCAGTCATTGCTTCTTTGAAGGTTTTTTCCGTTTAATGTTGCCAGGACTCTTGGAGAAATTATCAGGGCTAACTTCCATGGTCCCTACCTCAACTTTTCGTCAGTGCCCCCAAACTTGAAGTACATTTGGCTCGACGAGTTGAGGGTATATATCTATATCTTCTGGTTAATTATTAGTTACTCTTTAATCAACAATTTTTTAAATTACGTGATAATTGAATTTGTATGTTAGATGACGTTCTGGTGGCTCCCCCATCGCGAGGATGCGATCCGCAGGACCTACAGAAGCGCTGCCTCGAAGAAGATACGGGATAGGATTCATGACCTGAAAATAGGGCAGACGAGACCGAATTGGATTCGGCAGGACTATTATGAGGAGCTCTTAGATATGATGGATACTTCTGCCTACAAGGAGAAATCGGAGAAGGCGAAGGCGAACCGACGGGCTACGGGGCTTCATACGGGGGGATCAAGGTCCCACACAGCGGCGCTTGCAGATCTGGTGAGATACCGCAATTTCATTTTACTATCAAATTCGATATTATTAATATAGGGAGTTAATTAAATTCTACAGAAAATTCATATGCAGACCCAACAGGCCGTGAAGGAGGGAAGGGCACCAGAATCGGTCACCGTGCACGATGTGTTCCAGCATACGCACAAGAGGCGGAAAGGACGGGACCTTCATCGACGATAGGGCCAAGGAGACCGATGTAAGTACTGATGTTTATGATATTTACGTTAGAATTAAAAGTATTCAGACTATAACTTAGATAAACTTAGGATTCACACTATAACTTAGTGAAACATAGGATTTAGATTACAACTTAGGTAAATCTTATAGTATAAACACATTCCTTTGATAGGCTGCGTATCGTGAGGCCCTTAGTCGGGCTCAGTCAACTGCTGCCAAGGATGTCTGTGAAACGACGCCCGCCTGGACGCCCTCTTCTATTGCCGCTCGCAACGACTTGTTCGTAGATACCGTCGACGACTTTAAGAAAGGGCGCCTGTAAGGCGTCGGCTCCATAGGGGAGTTGCACACAATGACTCAGAGATTTCCACCGACACCGCCTCCTCCAGCGACCTCGGCAGACGATGATGTGAGGTCGCAGCTTACGCAGCTGCACGAGGCAGTGTCATCCTTGTGGGACCAAATAGCTACGTACTTTTCGCCTTCGTCTGCTGGTGCCGGTCCGTCTGCTGCTGGTGCCGGTCCGTCTGCTACTGGTGCCGGTCCGTCAGCTGCTGGTGTCGGTCCGTCGACTGCTGGTACCGATCCTTCTTCCGTCGGTCATCTTTCTTTCAACCCTGCTGCCCCTCTGGTACCGCCTCTGACTGTGATGGCACTTCTTGATCTCATGTCGCCAGAGCAGCTACGCCTACTTTCGGGCAGTGTCTTCGACGGATTGCCGTCGTACCTAGTGGAGCAGTATTATCGTCGGTCGCAGGAGGGATTACCACCACCGGACAATCGAACTCCTCCTGCTCCTTGAAGTATTGTATATGAATATTTGAAATATTTGTGGGAATTTTGTAATATTTGTAGGAATTTCGGATTATAACGACGGATATTAAGTTTATGATTTCAGGATAATTGGTGTCTATTTTATATTGGTTTGGGTTATTCATATTTGTGATTATATATTGGTCTATGTGATTCTTGGATAATTGGTGTGCATTAAATTCGTATGTGATTTATAATGGATTATATATTGGTCTCAGTGATTGTATATTATGATTATATATTGGTTCGATGTTCGGATGTTGTGTGAACAGGGAAAGCTCTGCAATTTTTTTTAAAAATATCTCAGTTAGCGACGGACTGGTGACGGGTTAGCGACGGATAACATCGATTTTCGACTACATGTCGACGGAATATCCGACGATAACTGGAGAATTGGAAATATTTCCAGTTAGCGACGGATTGTCGACGGCCAGCCGACGGAATATTTTGCATGGCGACGACTTGTCGACGGAATATCCGTCGGCAAGGTTCTGGTGGTATGAAGATGTACAGAATGTTAGCGACAGATATTCCATCAGGGATCCGTCGCCATGGTCGACGGATTTGCGTCGGACTATCCGTCGCCATGGTTCTGGAAATACAATTTTCGACGGATTTGCGTCGCAATATCCGTCGCCATAGTACTGGAAATGCTTGACATTTCCAGAACAAGGTCGACGGATTATCCGTCAGGGATCCATCGCTAATCCGTCCTTATATAGCGACGGCTGTCGACGGAATAGTAACGGAACGATACCCTCTGATACACTATTACGACGGTTTATCGACGGACTATCCGTCGCTAAGCGTCTATAGAATCCATACTAACTACTTGAATTTGATGACAGACCGTCGGCAAGTCGTCGCTAATGCAACGAATAATGACGACGGAAAGCTGTTGCTATTCCGTCGCTTGACGACTACTTAGCGACAGATCTATAATAGCGACAAGCTGATTGCCGACGGATTTTTTTGACCAATATCTGTCAGTGATCTGTCGCTAATATATAGTAGCGACGGATGGGCGACGGATATGGCCGTCGCTAAAGCCACATATTTTGGTAGTGTCTCTAATTTTCTTTTTCTAACCACAGCTCAATTCCTCCACTTCCATAGCCTTAGTCGAATACTCACTCTCCTCCTTTTCACAACATCACCCTATCTCCATCACCTCTCCCCTACTCCTACAGCCGACACCATCACAACCATCATCATCTTCTCCCTCACCATCTCCATTTAGCCGAGCAACACCCTCACCCTCATCTTCATCATCAACATCACCATATCTACCTTATTTTCATCCAGCCGACCCCATGGTCAACCGCCACCCACGACTGTGTGCGGCCCCGACGAGCCACCTCACGGCTGTGTGCGGCCAGCAGCAACGACATCTATACAGCAGCTGCAGCTTCCATACATAGGCGCGTGCACAACGTCGTGTGGCAACAGCGACGATCGCCAATATGCTACCACGACCACCCCCATAACCCGTGCGACCTCCGACCAACTACCCTATGCCATCCTCGTCCTCCCCGATGAGCCACATAGGCGATTCGTGCGTTTCGCACGGAATCCCGTCCTGACGTGCGCGAAACTGAATCCAGAATTTTGTTTCAGGACAACAACTTCGCATGCATTTTCTGGACAATTTGACCATTGGATTAACGAACTCGTTCCTCCATCACAATCTCAGTTTATACCCCTTCACTTCCATCAAATTTTAGCCATTAATTTGATCGTTTGATAGATTAAAATCGGCCGCCAAGTTGACCATTTAAATTGTGTATATTTTGGACAGTTTTGTGGAGCCAACTTCGTCGACTCTTATCTCTGCCGCCGTAGCTCTGTTTGGCGTGCCACCGATTCCTGTGCACAGCTGGTATAACCATCTTCTTTTTCCTCAAGTTTTGTTTCATTGTGAGCTTGTTTGATTGGTTGAATTTGACGCCAAAGTTGGCCGTCCGAATTCATAATTTCTAACTTGTAAAATTCTATTTTTGGATCCGGAACTCCGAATTCAAATTCTGACACGACCAGTAGACTCGTGGCGTTGTTCTGGCACAAATTCATATAAAGTTTGTTAGATTTGGAGGATGCGGACCCTGACACGCATTTCGGTACAAAGTGGTCTCCACAGTCCGAGTCAATGGACCATTTTGAGATTGGCTCTTCGAAATCCAATTTTGGATATACTGTTGAGTTTGTATCGTCATTCTGGACTCATTGATATATACTTTGCTAAATTTAGTGGACATTGGCTCCGGCACGTATTTTTGTGCAAACCAAAATTCTAATTTCCTTGTCAACGGACCATTTTGAGATCGGCTCATCAGAATCCAATTTCTGATATACCGTTGAGTTCGTATCGTCATTATGGACTCGTTGCCATATACTTTGCTAGATTTAGTGGACATTGGCTCTGGCACGCATTTCTGTGCAAACCAGAATTCCAATGTCCTGGTCAACGGACCATTTTGAGATCGACTCATCAAAATCCGATTTCGGATATACCGTTGGGTTCGTATCGTTATTTTGGATTCGTGGACATATAATTTGTTTGGTTTAGTGCACTTTTATGTTGGCACATTTTTCGATACAAAATGGGACCAACACGGATATCATTTTGACCGAAAATTATCTGCTTTCCCTTGTGTCCAAATTGGACTTATGGGTAGGCTATCGTAGCTAATTTGACCATTCTGAACACGTTGATGATGTTCGTTTAATCATCCGACAACGTTTGTAGATATTTTCTTTATGTATCACTATTATTTATAAAAAATTCTTATTATGTTCGTATTTCGGAATTCATGCAACGAAACTGAGATCAGTCGATTCCAGTGATCTCACATTGCTGAAATTGACAAGATGACCATGTGGATCGCTATGATAAGATTGTTAACCTTACAGTTGATCATCTTGTCTTGATTTGTGTGTCGTAGGTTTCCATATACGAATAACGAGGTGCAACTTGATATTTTAATAATCTACAACTTGCAATTCATATTATTATTAGCTTATATATATATATATATATATATATATATATATATATATATATATATATATATGGTTTTGTAAAACTCTAAATAATTTTTGGGTTTCTAGTATTACCTAATAATATTTTGTAAATAAAATTATAGTTTCTAAATATTATAAATGATTTGTAGATAGATATGCATTTGTAATTATTCTTTTTCCTGAAATCGTAAGTCACGACTATTATAGTCGTTTGCTTTTCCGCATCTCTATTATCGTGCCAAATTCTGATTCTAGACTGTTATATATTAAACTAGACTATTTGGACTATTCTGGACTCAGTGGAACTGCCTGTGCCGTCGTTTGGGACCATCTTTTGGAGCTCAGTATCATACCTATTCTATGTCGACATGCTCGTGTCGTGCACGTCGACTTCCAACTAAATTGAGGAGAGTACATTCTTTGATAGTTTTTATTGTCTTGATATCTGCTATATCTGATTCAGTTGTAGTATTTTACTTGATTCCCGACACGATGGTACACGGACTAGTATAAGTAGGATCCTGTCATGAGATGTTATTCCTGGACTTTCCTGGTATATGGGTGCATTGTTCGATCTTGTTTCCTGTACTTGTATAGACACCGATTTGGGAGTGGGCTGGCACCCTACTTTTAAATCTCGTGTCATGACGTGTCATGTCCGGATCCATTATACTACTCGGGGATGGGGAGTTATTAAAGGTTATGTGATCAATACCCCTCATGTAACTATTCTTGTGCTTGCTTCACCCTCACTGCACGTAGGGTGTAGCGAGATCTTATACTTCTTGTGCTCATTTTCCATATTTCTCGGCTAGACCCTCCAGATGCATTTCTTGTGATAGTCGGTCAAAAAGAACAGCCCGATCCAGTTTCCTAAGCTGATCACTTGACGCTCTAGTATCTCGAGGCACTGTTTATGTTTATATTATACATCAGATATTCCTGTACTGTTCTACATTCCAGTATTTCATACCCTGACATGATATCCAGTTTTATATATCCTGTTTATATTCTAGTCTTGATATTTCATCTTGTATTCCATTATAATTGTCTCTTATAGTATTTGTCAATTCATTTGGAACTGCTGTTAATTTTTGTACTCATTCCAATCCTGACTGGATACGTTGATAAATATTAGGAATTGTTATGCCCTATATTATTGGACTATATGATGACGCTAGCTGAGACAGATCTCGTCATTCTTTCACAGTGAGTTGTCTTCTGGAAGCTCTAGGCCATTCTTTCTTTATTTTAGGTTCATATTTCATTTTCGGTTATGCCTCCGACACATTCTTGTCTCATATATTCATTTTGTAGATTCTAGTTGTTTTAGTGATACTGTTATCTCTTCTTAGTCTTATCTTCTTAGATGTTGTGTTTATAGTACATATTATTGTTATAGATCACCTAGATGTTGTAGATAGTTATTGGATACTTGACAGCGTTCTACTGTCGATACCGTAGCGTAGGCTGGGCATGACCCATGTACTCGTGCCCAAATATCTGGGTGCAGGCCATGACACATTTTTGTGGTGGCCCATGCAGGTCAGTCTTTGCAATTAATGCAAAGTTGTGGTAGTACTTAGGCTTAGTCGTACTACTGCGAGCCTGCCCTAGGATTAGATTAGAATCATGGAATATTTTAGGATTTTGGTACTCAATCACATATTAGAATCTTTTGATAGATTCCAGGGTTGACCCCTGAAAATCTTACTTCGAAACTATATTAAGTCTATTTTTACTCCTTTTTGCTTATCTTGATTTTCGAAACACCTGTCCATTGTCAAACCCTATTCTTGTACTAAGATGAGTCTTATGGACCCCAGATAGACCTAGAAAGTAGAATTTGAACTTATATACCATTTAGGTTGAGATTTGTTTTAGAATGTATTTCAGGAATTTTTAATTTTGACCTGGATAATATCTTTGGGACAACCCTTGAGGATCTCACTCTAAATCTTACCTCGAAATCTGTTTTCGTTTGTCTCTATTTACTCTTCCTTGATTTGTTGCTGATTTTGATTCCTGATGTTCGTTGTTGACTTTGATCTTGCATCCAGATAAATTTTAAGGATTGAATTAAGGTATATCCTGATAACGTATGTGATGATGATGGTGAGGATGGTAAATGTCTGTCTTATTTATGGAGTTTAGAATTTATCGCAGTCATACTAGCTAGCATGACAAGGACATAGAGCCTGATTTTGGATATACTTATCCTTGTTATGGAAATTAGAATTTCTTACAGCCATACCGGTTGGCGTGGTAAGAATTCTAGATAACATGATTTTAGGGTGTATACCTTAGTTATGGACTCTATCGTTTATTGCAGCTATGCTTACTGGCGTGGCAAAATTTTTGCCAACATGATTTCAGGAAGACGTGTATAGTTATCAGATTATATCTTGAATTGGTTCACTTCGTTATGACCAAATAAGCAATGACAAATTCTTATCATCATTCTTCCCTGTCTTGATTAACTCTATCCTATCTAGATCCTCAACTAGGATTATAGGTTCTCTAGAACTCCCCAATAGGATTGCTTTCATATTATCTTTTCTCGGCAAAATTATTTTTGTATTTCATCTTTCCTATGATTTGAATAAACACTTCTTCGTTAACCTCTTGGGTATTTCTAATCGTTATTCTTGGTAACTATTGGAATGCCTTATGGATTGATCAACCCAGTCTTAGGCCCTTGCTACCTTATATATTAAATGGATAACCTCGTTAATGGATTTCATAGTATAACTATAATATGTTTGTGATTGTGATGAGTGATCTTCCTAGAATTTGATTAGGTTAAGCTTATAGGACAGATATGAGTGACTGACTATAGTGGACTTAGAAACCATTAAGAAGGATTGCTTTGATAGAATAAATTGATGATAGGGTATCGAAGATGGAGTGATGAGATATTATAATACTGTAACAACAGATAGAGGACTTGAATCTTGTGTTTAGGGTTTGAGTGTTGAGCATTTGTAGGACTTTGATGACCAAGTACTTATTGGTTACCTATAAGCTAATTACATATGATTGGAGGGTAGATCGATATGTGGAATGATATAGGGTAAGTTAGAAGGAGATATAATATTTCATACCAGATCGGGAGATATCAGTGAATAGATGATCACAAGGGTAGCAGATTGAGTACAGTAGCCATAGCAAATACATGCTTTAGTTTGACCTATTGGATTATCTTTAATTTCGTTGACGAAATTCTTGTAAGGTGGGTAGGATGTGAGCCCCATGAATTTTAGGATTTATTTTAAAATTTTTTTAAATGAATTATTTTCAATAAATATTTTTATTTAATTATTTTTTATCAATAAATGTTCTTTTTTGTGACTTTGATTTGGAGCATCAGAGATGTCAATCTTTGGAAACTTCCTTCATGAGTTTGTAGTAGATAAGATTATCTTCATTTTGATATATCATGTCCCACTCAAACTTGTTCTCTTGTATTCTTTTTACATCACACAACTTTCGGATCAATTTAGGCCATTTTAACCACTCCCACTTTTATTTATGATTATTATATGCATATTGCTATGACTTTTAATTTAGGAGCACATGACTAGTTATTTTCTCAAAACCAACTTCACATGCATAATCTAGTCAAGACACCCTACACCCATGACCTTAGTGTCCGACTCAGACACACCATATTGTGCTTCATTTTTATCGCATAACTTTTCTGACACAAGACCCAATCTTGATTCATCCCACGGAGTCATATTTATTTTCAACTTGAATTGGGGACACCATTACGATCCAACCTGTCGACCCAAGATATGGACACGGCCCACATTAAGCCTACTATCCACAAGATACTTGTGTCCCATTCAATTGAGCCCCCGCATGCTAGTTATTTACTCGTGATCATAAGTGGCTAAATTTAAGCCATTTATTGCACCAAATCCAATTTTGACCCGACCCGACTCATTTAAACTAAAGCCAAGCTTCATGTTATCCCTCATGAATACCCACACACTCATTCCCCTATAAAATACTAAACACCTAGTGTACCCAATCAAATATTCAATGGACAACCCCCTTGATCAAATTCCTAAAGAATGACCTAATCTAGCCTACACTTAATCTTGGCCCTTGTTTTTGCCTCCATAAATCACCACTACTCATCCATTCATACAACCCCCACACCCCATCATTCAGCCGGCCCTAATCCCAAAGCTTTTTCTTCTCTCTCTACTTTTTGGAAATCCTATGGTACAACTCCCCCTCTTTCTACTTTTCTTTTTCTATCCACATCTCAATTCCCCCTCCCCCATAGCCTTGGCCGAACACTCACTCTCCTCTTTTTCTCTACATCACCCCATCTCCATCACCTCTCCTCCTACTCCTACAGCAGACACCATCACAACCATCATCATCTTCTCCCTCACCATCTCCATTTAGCCGAGCAACAACGTTGCCCTCATCTTCATCATCAATATCACCATCTCTACCTCCTTTTCATCAAGCCGACCCCATGGCCAATCGCCGCCCACGACTGCACGTGGCCCCAGCGTGCCACCTCACGATTGCGTATGGCCCCGGTGAGCCACCTCACAGCTGTACGCGGCTAGCAGCAACGACAGCTATACAACAGCAGCAGCTGCCATACATAGGCGCATGTGCAACGTCGCGTGGCGACGACGATGATCGCCAAGATGCTACCACGACCACCCCTATGACTCGTACGACCTCCGAAGAACTCCCCTACGCCATCCTTGTCCTCTCCGATAAGCCACATAGGCGATTCGTGCATTTCGTACGAAATCCCGTCGTGACGTACGCGAAACCGAATCCAGAATTTTTTTCGGGACAGCGACTTCGCATGCATTTTTTGGACAATCCAACTATTGGATCGACGAACTCTTTCCTCCGTCACAATCTCGGTATATACCCCTTCACTCCAATCAAGTTTTAGCAGTTAATTCAAACGTTTGATAGATCAAAATCGGCCGCCAAGTTGACCATTTAAATTGTGTATATTTTAAATAGTTCTATAGAGCCAACTTCGTCGACTCGTATCTCTGCCATCGTAGCTCCGTTTGGCTTGCCACTAGTTCCTGTGCACAGCTAGTATAACCATCTTCTTGTCCCTCAAGTTTTGTTTCATTATGAGCTTGTTTGATTGGTTGAATTTGACGCCAAAGTTGGTCGTCCGAATTCATAATTTCTAACTTATAAAATCCCAATTTTGGACCCAGGACTCCAGATTCAAATTTTTACACCACCAGTAGACTCGTGGCATCGTTTTGTCACAAATTCATATAAAGTTTGTTAGATTTGGAGGACGTGGGCCCTGGCACGCATTTCGGTACAAAGCGGGCCCCACAATCCGAGTCAACAGACCATTTTGAGATCGGCTCATCGGAATCTAATTTCGGATATACCGTTGAGTTCATATCATCATTCTGGACTCATTGACATATACTTTGCTAGATTTAGAGGGCATTGGCTCCGGTACGCATTTCAGTGCAAACCGGAATTCTAATGTCCTAGTCAACGGACTATTTTGAGACCGGCTCATCGGATTCCAATTTTTGATATACTGTTGAGTTCGTATCATCATTCTAGACTCGTTGACATATACTTTACTAGATTTAGTGGATATTGGCTCCGGTACGGATTTCTGTGTAAACCGGAATTCTAATATATTGGTCAACGGTCCATTTTGATATTGACTCATCGGAATCCGATTCCGGATATACCGTTGGGTTCGTGTTGTCGTTCTGGATTTGGGGACATATAATTTGTTAGGTTTAGTACACTTTTATTTTGGCATATTTTTCGGTGCAAAGTGGGTCCAACACGAACATCATTTTGACCCAAAATTCCCTCTTTACCTTTGTGTTCAAATTGGACTTATGGTGTAATGTCCCAAATTCGTGATACGTATTTAGTGTACGTATACGTATTTTGGACCCATATTTTATTTAATCATGATTAGTTATCTTGGTTTATTTTGTATTGGCTTGGTTTATTTCATGATTCATTTGGTTTAAATTTGTTAGAGAGAGTTTATGGGCCTTGACTTGGTTCACCTTGGTTTATCTTGGCTTGGTTTATTTTGGGTTTGGCATGGAGAACCACCACTACCCTACCATAAATATCAATTTCCTTCTCTCTCTCTCCTCATTTATTTTCTTCTTCATCTTCTTCCTCATTACTCTTTCCTCTCCACCAACCTAGGCAAGTTGCATCTTGCTATCACTTGAGGGCTACATTTTATTTGTCTAATAGCTTTATTAGCTCATTTTAAGCAACATTAGAACTTGAGTTTTCTTTATTTGGAGCTTGGAATTTTGTAGATCTAGGATTGAAGTATTTTCGGATTTTGGTGGTTTTGATCTATAAAACTTGTTCATTTTCATGTTTTGATTGTTCCATGTGGTAGAGAATTCAATTTTACACAAGTTAGAACCTTGAAAAATCTAATTTGGTTTTGTTTTGGTCAAGATATGAAGATTGGAATTTTAGGGTTCTTGAGAGTTTCCTCTCGGCCTGGAGAAGAAGACCCTCCCCGGCCTGCGCTCTTTAGCACAGGGCTGACTTGCGCTCGGCCCCTTGGGCTGAACTGCACAACCACCCTCTCGGCCAGCGCTCCTTAGCGCTGGGCTGACCCGCGCTTGGCCCTCTGGGCCGAACCGCGCACCCTCCTACGCAACCTGATCCCTGCGCGCTTGAATCCAGCGCAATCTGACCCTCGCGCAATCCATCCTCTGCGCAACCCTACCTAGCGCAGTTGGCTCCAGCGCAATCCAATCTAGCGCACTTGGCTCTGGCGCAGTTCGACTCCAGCGCGCTTGGCTCCAGCGCAATCCAACCCTGGCGCAAACTGTTCTTCTAAACCCTATGCGCAATCTAACCCTGGCGCAACCTTTTGACACGACATTGATATGAGCACGATGTGAGCATAGCATGGTTAATGTATTGAATTCTGTGCGCAACTTGATAGTGACCCGTGGTGGTGCACTCCATATAAGTGAATAGCATAGTTTATTGAGCGTCGTTGCGACGGCTCTATTGACATGATAATGTAATATTGACCTGGACACCGTGGGTGACTTGTGAATGTATTGATAAATGAACTAGTGTGTCTTGCATCATGTCTAGGGCATGGAACCCTGAGTACCACGGTCAGGGGTACATATTGAAATAAACTAAGGTTAATAACTAGATTAATTCACTAGTCATGAAGAGATGTTCCCCAGTTACAGGCGACCCCGTTATTCCGGCCGTAAATGTTTGGACTTGTAGCCTGCCGACGAGTAGGGCACATTTCCAGCCCATTGTCATGTGGGGCACTCTCCATTGTCACTTTAATGATTGAACTCTGTTGTCACTCTAGTGTATTGTACCCTCCATTGTCACTTTAATGATTGAACTCTCTAAATTGTCACTATAATGTTCGCCTAGATAACCTGGGTAGCTGCAGGGCCTGTGACTACTTGGAGCATCTCATTGCATCTTGCTAGTAACTAGGATTGTGATAACCCTAGTTAGTTAATGTAGAAAGCCATAGGCAATGATTGGCCGTGATTGATTGGATGGAGTCTAGTCCAGTATAGTATTGTCTAGAAGTGATTGATTGCAAGATTGTACTAGAATGATTGTCACTCCAGATTGTTACTATAATGATTGTACTCTATTGTCACTTTTATCATTGTACTATCTCTCGTTTTTACCTTAATGATTGTCACCTTTAGCAATAAATGATCAGAGACTAAGTTTTGTTCAGGCGAAGGGTTACAATCTCGGTCCTTGTTTGGTTTAAGGATTGTAACCTGGCTTCTGGAATAGTACCTCCGTCTTCGCTTCATATATTGTCCAGCTATATTTTATTTAGCATGATTCTCCAGTTGTCTTATGTCAATGATGCTTCACTTAAATATTTTCTCTGATTGGGACAAGTGCATTGGTAGTGCACAAACCTCAATCTGTGTTACTTATTATTTTCTTGCATGTTGAATGCTAATGATTTATTGGTTTTAGTCCTTAAGTGAAGCCTCCTTTGTGGTACTTGCTCTTTTTGGGGTCTGACCCAGCTGGTTTTGTATGGCCAGATACCGGAGCAGCACCAAAGGATCTCCCTGCTTTCCAGTCCGATGGTGATGACCAGGCGTAACCAGGGCATCGAGTGGGTTTCTTTTGTTCTCCCACTGTAATATTGTAAATTATTCTTTTGAGGCGTTTAGCCGACGAGCAAGTGTTAGCTCGATTGCAGCTTTTACTTATTGTCTGCCTACAGGCTGTAACATGATTGACAAGCCCCGGGGGTTGATCATGTATGACTGAACTCTTGCTAGTCCTCACATTTTGTAACGACTAGCTTCATGATCATTCCGAATATATAATGTATGGGACGCCTTACTATTGTGTATTTGGTGGTCTGACATCTTGTAACTATTATTAGTTGGTTGAGATTGAGACAATAGGCTATTTTATGACCTTAAGAGACTGATGGATTGTAGTGAAACCCTCACATATCTAGACAGCCGTGACCGTATAGCGGTGTGGATTCCATTCCGTTATACGTAGCTGGCTATGTCTGCCCCCGCTCTCCAGTGTTCTGGTTCTGGGGCGTGACATATGGGTAGGCTACCCCAGCTAATTTGACCATTCTGGACACGTTGGTGACGTTTGTTTCAACATCTGACAACGTCTGTAGATATTTTCTTTATGTATCACTATTATTTATAATAAATTCTTATTATGTTCATATTTCAAAATTCATGCAACGAAACTGAGATCAGTCGATTCTAGTGATCTCACATCGATAAAATTGACAAGATGACCATGTTGATCACTATGATAAGATTTTTAATCTTACGGTTGTTCGTCTTATCTCGATTTGCGTATCCTAGGTTTCGATATACAAATAACGAGGTGCAACTTGATATTTTAATAATCTACAACTTACAATTCATATTATTATTAGCTTATATATATATATGTATATATATATATATATATATATATATATATATATATATATATATATATATATATACAATTGGTTTTGTAAAACTCTAAATGATTTTTGGGTTTCTAGTATTACCTAATAATATTTTGTAAATAAAATTATAGTTTCTAAATATTATAAATGATTTGTAGATAGATATGTATTTGTAATTATTCTTTTTACTTAAATCGTAAGTCACGACTATTATAATCATTTTCTTTTTTGCAACTCTATTATCGTGCCAAATCCTGATTCTAGACTGTTATATATTAAACTAGACTATTTGGAATATTCTGGAATCAGTAGAACTGCCTGTGCCGTCGTTTGGGACCATCTTTTGGAGCTTAGCGTCATACCTATTCTGTATCGACAAGTTCGTGTCATGCACGTCAACTTCCAACTAAATTGAGACGAGTACATTCTCTAATAGTTTTTATTGTCTTGATATCTGCTATATCTGATTCAGTTGTAGTATTTTACTTGATTCCCGACACGATGGTACACGGACTAGTATACGTCGGATCCTGTCATGAGATGTCATTCCTGGACTTTTCTGGTATATGGGTGCATTGTTCGATCTTGTTTCCTGTACTTGTATAGAAACCGATTTGGGAGTGGGCTGGCCCCCTGCTTTTAAATCCTGTGTCATGATGTGTCATATCCGGATCCATTATACTACTCGAGGATGGGAAGTTATTAGAGGTTATGTGATCAATACCCCTCATATAACTATTCTTGTGCTTGTTTCACCCTAACTGCACGTAGGGTGTAGCGAGATCTTAGTGTTCGCTTTCCATGTTGCCTGGCTAGACCCTCCAGATTTCTTATGAAAGCCGGTCAAATAGAACCGCATGATCCAATTTCCCAAGCTGATCACATGGCGCTCTAGTATCTCGAGGCACTGTTTATGTTTACATTATACATCAGATATTCCTGTACTGTTCTACATTCCTGTATTTTCATACCCTGACATGATATCCAGTTTTACATATCTTGTTTATATTCCAGTCTTGATATTTCATTTTGTATTCCATTATAATTGTCCCTTATAGTATTTGTCAATTCATTTGGAACTGTTGTTAGTTTATGTACTCGTTCCAATCCTGACTGGATATGTTGACAAATATTAGGAATTGTTATGCCCCATATTATTGGACTACAGGATGATGCTAGCTGAGACGGATCTCGTCATTCTTTTACAGTGAGTTGTCTTCTGGAAGCTCTAGGCCATTCTTTCTTTATTTTAGATTCATGTTTCGTTGTCGTTTATGCCTTCGACACATTCTTGTCTCATATATTCATTTTGTAGATTCTAGTTGTTCTATTGATACTGTTATCTCTTCTTAATCTTATCTTCTTAGATGTTGTGATTGGTGTACATATTGTTGTTATAGATCACCTAGATGTTGTAGATAGTTATTGGGTACTTGACAGCGTTCTACCGCCGATACCGCGGTGTAGGCTAAGCGTAGCCCATGTACTCGTGCCCGAATATCTGGGTACGGGTCGTGATAAGAGGTGCTGCTAATCAGGCAGCAAGGCTAGCCAGAGCGTCGACCTCCTAATTTTGTAACCGTGGCACATGTTCTATGAAGAACCTGGTGAAGGTAGAGATAATGTTTAGGGCCGCTTTGTGATAGGGAATCGGGTCTTTGTGGTAGACTTCATACTTTTCTCAGACCTGATTAACGATTAGTTTTGAATCGCCATAGGACTCGCGATATTCAACCCCCAGTTATCTTTCCAACTGAAGTCCTATAATAAGGGCGTTGTAGTCCGCCATATTGTTGGAGCATGACTCTAGGAAGGAGTAGGCACGCTAGATGATCAAGTTGTCTGGAGAGACCAAGACTACCCCTACTCCTGCGATGATTTGACCTTTATGGCCTGTTCCCGAAGCACCGTTGAAGAACATCCGCAAGACGGAGTTCTCTTCAATGATATTGGATTCCAACACTTTGTCTGGAATATCTTCGTAGAGTTTGGATGTTTCTGGTATCGGGTGTGCAGCTAAAAAGTCGGCCAGTGCTTGACCTTTGACAACTTTTTGTGGAACAAATACCATATCATATGGTGATAGGAGTATTGCCCATATAGACAATCGAGAGTTTAGCGCTCCTGGCTTCATCAACAGGACCCTGAGTAGATTGACTCGGGATATGACATGGATTATTTGACCCGTCACATAGTGGCGAGTCTTCTGAATAACATATACCAGAGCTAGGCACTCTTTCTAGACAGTGTTGTACCGGTGTTCGGTCCCAATCATTGTCCTGCTTAGATAATAGATGGCTTGTTTACGGCCCACGTCGTTGTTCTGGGCCAGCAAGGCACCAAGAGAGTGGTCCATTGAGCGGACATAGAGCAGTAATGGTTTATCCACTACTGGAGCTACCAACACTGGAAGATTTATGAGATAAGCTTTCATATCATCGAATGCCTTTTGACACTCCTCAGTCCTGACAAAGGAAACTCCCTTCCTCATAAGTTTGGTGAAGGGTTGGAACCGTCCAGAAAGATTTGCTATAAATCTTCTCATATATGTGAGACGTCCTTGTAGGCCTCGAAGTTCTCTCAGGTTCTTCGAAGGGCTCATGTCAAGGATAGCTTTGGTCTTTTCAGGGTCGACGTGGATACCTTTCGCATTGATGATAAAACCAAAGAACTTGCCGCAAAAAACCCCGATGAAGGATTTAGCTGGGTTCATCTTGAGTTGATGTGCCCGCATGAGATCAAAAACTGTCCTTATGATCCTACAGGTGATCACCTCGAGAGAGACTTTTAACAGTGATGTCATCAACATAACATTCGACTGTCTTGTGAAGATGCTCGAAGCCACACGTGTTGTCGATCATCACGTCGGTAATCGGAAAAGAAAACTCATCTTTCGGGAAAGCCGAGTTGAGGTTCCGGAAGTCAATACAGACTCGAATTTTTTTTGCTCTTTTTGGTAACGGGGACAATATTGGCTACCCAGTCTAGGTGTTGTTCTTTACGAATAAACCCACTAGTTATGAGTTTGTCCACATCCTTCTTGATGGCATCCATGATGTTAGGACGGAAGCGTCGCTATTGCTGCTTAATAGGCTTAGCATTAGGTAAGATGTTAAGTTTGTACATTGCAATTTATGGGTCCAAACATGGCATGTCCTTATAACTCCAGGCGAAAACATCGATGTACTCCTTGATGAGTTGCACCAAAGATTTTCGATCTTCCTCTGTCAGACTTTTGCTGATGAAGAAGGGTTTAGGGGAGGATTCGTCCCCCAAGTTAATTTGTTCAGCTTCATCTTCAGTGGGGGCTCTTGTTGTTCGAAACGAGATTCCCATTGAGCTCACAGGCATTGAGCCCAGGGTTCTTCTTCGAAGAATTCTAACGCTTGATCGTCATCTCCTTCGAGAGGGTGTGCAGATGTCATATTGACCGACAACACTTTCTTGAAGTTTGGGCCGATGCTGGTGTCGGAGTCCCAATTAGAGGCTTCGGACGAGTGGGAATGTACTATAGTTTCATCCTCTGAAATTTCTGAGGTTATTGTAGGCGTTATGTAACCTAGCTACTTCCCATCGAGTAGGGTGGTAATAGTCTTAGAGGCTTTCCCTTTGGAATGGGAAGTCATAGTGGAAGGCGTCGACCTTTATCGTAGTTCAAGCCTTTGTTGCTTTTCAAGTCGTAACCCATCTTCTGGATGAGATACTTTACTTGGTTACGGTAGCGGTAGATATGTATTATACCATTATTGGGCTCTGGTTTAGCTGTAGGGAGGTCTTGATGATTTTCCACTTTGTCGAAGATGATGGGTTTTTTGTCCTTGTTTCGAGGCAGAACTATATAACAGACTCCTCAGTATGGGATGACTCAATTTATATTGTTTACAGTCGTTACTTGCGTTTGTAACGATACTATGGCATTATTTAGAGTATACATAGCATTCTAATATGGAAGATTAGAGTAGTTCAAAGGTAGCATTTTATTAATAAAATAAGGGATCTTATCCCGAAGAATTACATCGTCAAGAGAAACTGCATTAATATTGGCAAATATGTAATCTCCTAGTTCTTCATCCGTCAGAACTGGAGCAGCCTTTGGAGGAGGTATAAGAGCCTTTCACCGTATCTTGGCAACCAATGGAGAGGATGTCCTGGTAGGAGGAGTTTCTGGAGACCTTCTCGAGAGTCTGACCCTGATAGGTTCCTAAGCCCGGCCTAGGAGTTTGACGACTAAAGGAGCCGGAGTCTTCCCATGCAGCTTGGCCATGAGAAGAGCTAATATCGGGAGAGGCTTTCCCTTGAGTCGCACCCTCAAGGGTTCTTCTGTTACTACCTAGGCTTCTGCTTCAGCCTCGGCTTCGGCCTCTACTTTATCATCAGCATTGTTGGCCTCATCATCTAAGTGGATTGACTTGTAGAGATCAGCATTAGTGAAGAACGCCTCAATACCTCTAAAGGGATCGACATCAGCGAACTCCGTCCTGACAATGCCACTGCTAGATACGTATTTCATATACTAGTGGAGGGTAGACAGCACCACCATATACTCGTGTATCTACGGACGTCCCAGCAAGACATTGTAGTTAATGTCAACATCAATAACGTAGCAAGTCATCTCTGTCTGGAGGTCGCCAATGTGGCACTTCAGACGAATCTTGCCTAAAGGTTCATATTTTTTGGCGTTGAAGCCGCTGATTATGGTATTAGATGCAGTCAACCGGTGCACGGGTATCCTCAACGTCTGGAGCAAAGTTTGAGGGATAATGCTAAGGGAAGACCCTGAATTAATTTAAATCCGGTCCAGCTTGATAGCACCAATGTACCCTATATAATACAGCAGTCTGCTATGCTAATTATTTTTTAGCAGCATGTCCTGTTAAGTGAACGTAATGTTGGGTATAATTTCTCCTACACTATGGCAGTGCAGATATACGATTGGGTCCTCTTCGGACTGCGGGGCCTGACTGATGAAAGGCTCTTTCAATGCTTCGTATAGAGCATCCCGAGCATCTTTAGAGAGTCAGAGAAGCTCAAACAGTGATAGCCAAGCTGGAGTATTGGCGAGCTGCGCCAATATGTCGAAGTTGTGGGGTTTAGTCAACCATGAAGCACCATCTTTTCACAGAGGCTTGCCAAACGAGCCTTATTCTGTTTCTGTTTATCTACGACTGAAGGTTGAGATGGACCCTCCTCTTGGGCAACAATAGTGGTGACAAGAGGTGCCTCCTTAGTCGGAACCTCCTCTTGTTGTATATTCTTCTGTGACCGTGTCATCACTGGAAAGGCTTCGTCCAGAGAGGCAGTGACCATTCTGCAAGACTTGGTCTTCTTGTCCATAGTTTTGGTGGTAGGACGTACCACCGTTTGAGTCAATTCCAGAGCTAGGTCAGGGTGAACCCATATGAACTCACCCGGACGTGTGGTGAGTGGCACAAGCCCACTCATCTTGTCACGAGTTTGTGGAAGGTTGATTACTTTTATTGTTGCCTTTGGGACGGGGACGATGCCCTCCTGAGCCTTAGTTGGCGACAGGGTACCAAACTGAAGGGACACCATGTTTGCTGAGACTATCTTATCCTCGTAGTCAAGAGAGAGAGGACATTTGCATTGATCATGCGTTGTATATAGTTTTTCAGTATATAACACTCTCGGCTTGGGTGCCCAACAAATCGAAGGTAGTAACAATACCTCGGATCGCCAACCCTATCCACCTCATCAGGGTGCTTGGGGTCAGGCAACTTAATCTTGTTGCCTTGCATCAGCACCTCGAAGAGCTACAAAGTATCTTCATCATTGAAGGAGTAGTCCTTCTTCTGTTTTGGTGCAGTTGGTGGCTTCTGGACAGGGGCTGATGCACCCTTGGAGGTATTAATCGTCAACGCCTACTTCCCCTTTGACTCACGCCCACTGTTGTTGCTGTTGGAGGGGCGTTTCCTTTTGTCATCAAACGAAGGGAATTTGAGTCCCAAGAGACGAGCGTCTCGGGCCTTCATTTTAGCGCTCTTGGCCCCAATTATGAGTGCGGTCCAGTCCTTGTTCTGGGTAGAATCGACCCAGAGTTTAACTACCGGCGTCATATTCTTCCGACAGTAGTCCATCAACACCGGTTCAGGAATACCGAATATTAACCTCAGACATGCTTGACAGAAGCGCTCAATATAAGTGCGAACTGGCTCTTTCTCCTTCTGGGTGATTTCCATAAGGGCGGACATGGTCATATCCATTCCGCCATCATAAAACCGAGAGCAAAAAATGTACTTCAGATCCGCAAAAGATGGATATGCAGTGATCAGGGAGGCTACAAAACCATTCATAGGCTAACCCCTTTAATGCCCCCGATAAATAGTCTCATCAGCAAGGCGTCGTCATTTGGCAAGTATCCCATCATAGAGGCGATGTATGTCAAATATCAGCGAGGTGACTCTTTTCCGTCGAATGGTGCCAACGTTTGTCATTTATACTTGGAAGGATAAACCACATTGTTCTACTCGGGAGGATAGGGCTGCCAGATCCCTAGCTTTTGATGCTTCTCTACTTGTCCTTTGCCTCTATGCGGGTGCATATATCCCTTACGAGCTCGAACAGTTCTTTGGTTGGGGCGGGAGCTGAAGGCCAATGTAGGGCATGTTGGTTGGTCCTAAATGGAGCTGATGACCCAGGCAAAGTGGACAGGTCAGTCTCGGAAGGAACCTGTTATGGTGGCATATTTGATTCCCCGTTGGCACCCGGGTCCAGACTTGTAGAGATCGGAATCATGGCAGGAAGTTGGGTAGCCATGGCCTTCCAAATCTCGAACAACAGCTGTGTCAAGGACTGCATGGAGGCGGAGTGAGTTTTAAGGCCCCTCTCCAAGGTATCTATACGACGTACTAGATCCGGAGCGAAGCATCTTTCTCTTCTTCGTTTCCACCCTCAGTCATGTAAACAGCCATGACATGGGCTGAAGTGGATGGGATGGTTGACATTTCACTTTCGGCCTCGCTCTCCTGCTGGAAGTTCGATCTCACGGCTTCCTCCTCTGAATCCCAGAGTTGGCTACCCCTAGCCGCATTAGTGTCAGTCCCCCGACAGATGTCCTCCCCTTCAAATGAGGGATTGTGGTGGATAACTGGAGTCTGACTAACCCCAGCCGGTACCGCTGATGCTGCCATCACCTTGGATCGGGTATTCTAGAATATCCTGGCATTAGGGATTATTGTTTTATTTCCTTTTGGTCAACTTTTTTATGAACTAGCCGAAGCCAGAGGATTATTGGTTTTTTCCTGGGAGCAGAAGAACTGGAGATGATGTAGCACGAGGCGACCAAGAGTTTTATAACTACCACTTTCCAACGTAGGGGTATTTTGGTAATTTTTTAGGTTGATTATTTTTTTATATACATTATTTTATATTAGTGGTTGCCTAGAATTATATTAATGTCAGTTAGTGGCTAGACAATTAGATTTTGCAAGTGTTAGTGCTAATTATTATTAGTCATGACCTTAGCAATTAGAATTAATTAAGTTTAGTTGTCATGAAAGGAATATTCCTTTTAGTTGTAGAGATTCCTTACTTTAGTTAATTAGATTCCATTCATGACAAATGGAGAGGGACAAATTTGACATTTTATCATGACCCAAATCCTACTATAAGAGCCATGCTTTCATTAGGGTTTACTCATTTCATTTGTCATTCAATAGCCACATTCTTTTCCAAAATTTTCTCTTCCCAAATTTCTCCAAATCTCTACCAATCCCTAATCAAATCCTTTTATTTCCAATCAACTACAATCTCCATGGAGGCATATGAGTTTGGAATAGCAAGGAGGACATTGGAGGAGAGCTTTGCTAGGAGGAGTGTGTCCACCCTTGATTTTGTGTCCTTTGGAAGAGTTTCATTGGGAGTCCATCTCCTAATAGGTATAAATTCTTATTCCCATCAATTTTATTGTTAATTTATCATAATAAATCTATAGGGACTCATCCATGGCTAAGAACCACCCTTAGGGAGAAGAACTAGGTACTAGAAGGCCCTATAGTAATAGTTATATGAGTTTTTGTGGCTGAATCAGGGGAAATCTGAATTTGTGACCACCAAGTGTTCGATACGTGTCCCTAAAGGAATTTTTGTATCCTTTTTGAGTCAAGATTGGGTGTATGTATCCTAAATAGGATACGTGGTGTTGTGTCATGGTATCTCATGATACACACGATTAGATTTGGGTGTATACATGTGTTCTTTTGTCAAAAACAACCTAAATTCATCATAATATTCGTCCTCGTTTTTAGTAGCCATAGTAACTTAGAAATGTCATAAGTCCTGGCGCAGGACTCCGATTAATCTTTTTTTTTTTAAAGAACCGTATCGAAGTTAGATTTCCAAATATAAATATTAATAGGCCAAATTCATTTTGGAACTTTCTGTAAAACTGTTTGAGTGTCAGGTGTCCGAAAGATGAACACGTTTCGGTGTTTTCGCGATTTCGGGAGCTTTCGAACACGAAAATACGATACGTTTGAAGTTTCAGATAGCTGATACGAAGGGCTACGACATACTTTACTCCTAGAATTTAGTAAATAGGTCTAATAGGTACAGTATTGGTTTCAAGTAGAAAACTGACTATACGAGATAGGCATTTTGTGTATCTTATGAGCTTATGTAGTATGGATATCAAGTGAATATAGGTATCATAGGTTATCAAGTATATGTATGATATAGTACATATATATATATATATATATATATATATATATATATATATAAATATATATATATATAAAAATATATATATATATATATATATTTTTTTTTTTATATAAATATATATATATATATATATATATATATATATATATATATATATATATATATATATATATATATATATATATACATGTATCGCTCTCCTAGGGTTTGGCGACGGCGATCCTGAGTCTTGATTCCGTTCCACCTCGATTCCGGCTTGGCCTTGGCCGGGCCGGCGTCTCCCACGTGTGAGTGGACCTCTTGGCCATTCACACAGATGACATCGCTGCCCAACCCGACGTTTGCGTCGGTGGTGAAGGGAACCACTGTCCAGTCTCCATCGATCGCAATAAGATCACCATCGTTTTCAAAAGGAGTCCCTGTGATCTCATTTTCTGAGGAGGAGGAAAATATTCTAGCAGATCCTTTCAAGTTTGCATTGATCGGAAAATTTTCTCATAAACGGCCATCGTTGGATGCGATCAGAAAATCCTTTGAGGAGTTTAAACTTAATGGAGCAGTCAAGGTAGGTCTTATTGACTCTAAACATATTCTTATTCGTCCGTCATTGGAAAATGATTTTCTCCGGCTTCGTTCTCGTGATATTTGGTATGTTGCTCGGGCTCCGATGAGGGTGTTCAGATGGTCGAAAGACTTCTCAGCATTGAAAGAATCTCCAATTACTCCTATTTGGGTTTCTTTTCCAAATCTTCCTATACATCTCTTTGATAAGAATGCTTTATTTTCTATTGCCCTTGGCATTGGCAACCCTTTGCGATTGGATAAAGCCACAGAGGATCTTACCCGTCCTAGTATTGCTCGGGTATTTATTGAAGTGGATGCTAGTAAACATTTCCCAAAATTTGTCCGTATAAGCTTGCCTCATGGTAGATCGTATAACCAACATGTTGAATATGACTATCTTCCTAAGTACTGCATGGGTTGTTTTCATCAAGGACACTCAAAAGAAGAATGTAAAGTCCAGAAAGATAAATCTTCAACTGCTGCTACTAATAAAACTGTGGGTCTCGCCTCTGAAGCTATCAATAAAGGTAAGGGTTTATTAATCTCTGATCAAAGAGCCAATGAGAATAGAGATGCATCAACGTCTTCTCCGAATATAGAAGTTTGTGAAAGAACTAAGGAAGACTTGGCTAATATTAATGACAGAGCAGTGATGGCTCCTCATCCTGACGCTCTAATTAGTACTCTCTTAACTGCTGGGCAAGAGACAGCTCGCCCCCAGTTGATGGAACAGGAAGTAAATATACAGGTTGCAGCTTCTGGGGATACTAATCACACATTGACAGAAGACGACAAGAATGAGAAGAATAATCAGGATGATACTCTGATTGATACTGGGAAGCCTGGGGAACAATTAGAACATACTGAGGTACAGGAGGAGGATGGTTCTGATAGGTCTTCTACGGAAGAGGGTGAAATTTTGAAAAGTTGGGCGGACGAAGTTGATACAGAAGCTGTGCAAGAAGACCCAGGGGATTGCAATGCAGCTCCAAGAAAGGGTAGGGGAAAGAATAAAATTTACCCAACTCCTAGTGAGCCAAGACACACAAGATCGACGTCGAAAGGTCCATCAACAACTTCCTCCTCCAAAATCATTAATGTTTAACATTCTTCTGTGGAATGTAAGAGGAATTGCTAATAAGATGACATGTAAAAGACTTAAATCTTTATGTCGTATTCACAAAATTATGGTTCTAGCTATCATTGAACCGAAGGTTACTCCTCAGCAAATATTCTCTTTTCAGTTGAAGTTAGGGTTTCAATCCTCTGTTTCCAATTCCAAAGGAAACATATGGATTATGACAAGGCAGGCAATTGACATGGAGGAAGTTGACTCTCATGACCAGGTCTTGAGTGTGATCCTATCTGGATCGGTTTTCCCATTTCGTTCTCTAGTATCAATAGTTCATGGTCATAATAAAAAGGAAGGTAGGAGGGAGCTTTGGGATAGATTGCGAAGAATTCGAGTTCAATTCAATCTTCCTTGGATGGTGGGAGGCGATTTCAATGTGATCTCTTCTGTTGATGAAAAGTTTGGTGGATCGCAGCCGTGCACAGTGGGGATTAGTGAGTTCTGCAACTTTCAATTGGGAGCTGGCCTAGTTGATATTCCTTACACAGGAAGTTGTTATACGTGGGTGAAGACTGAGGAAGGTCCTAATAGGCAAGGTTCGAGGCTTGATAGGTGGCTGTTGGATAGTGACTGGCAGGAGTGGGCTCCTTTAACTTCTTGTGCGCATCTTAATAGATGTGAATCTGATCATTGTCCAATTATTATCACTCTGAAGAGCAGAAGTGACTCAGATAAAAAGTTATTCAGATTCCTTAATTTTTGGATGTCCCATGAGGAATTTCTACAGATTGTGGTCAAAGCTTGGTCCTCGGTGGATAATGCTAATAGTATGGTGAGGATTGGCCTACGTCTTGCAGCTGTTAGGAAAGCTTTATCTCAATGGAGCCACACTACTTTTGGGGATATTTTCCAGGAGGTTAAAAAAGCAGAAGACCAAGCTTTATCAGCAGAAATTGCATTTGAAAATGATAGCTCTAAACGGGAAGAATGGATGAAGGCTAAAGCACACTTGAAGAAGAGAATTAGCTATGAAGAATCCTATTGGAGACAAAAAGCTAGAGCAAAATGGGATTGTGATGGTGACAAAAATACTAAATATTTTCATTCATGTGTTTCAGCTACTAGAAATCGTTTATACATGCATAGCTTGGTGGCAGAGGATGGAACTCTCCTTACTTCTCTTCAGGACATTCAAGCAGAGGCAAATTCTTTTTACAGTAAGCTTTTTATTCCGGAGCATATTGATCTAAATCATGATTTCCTTTCCCCTATTCAGTCATCTATTACTGTGGAGGACAATGCCTCTCTTATTTCTAAACCAAATATGGAGGAGTTGGTCGACACTCTCAATAGTTTGGAGCAAGATAGCTCACCAGGGCCTGATGGGTTCTCGGGGAGATTTTTTAGATCTACTTGGGATATTGTAGGCAAAGATATATTGGAAGCTGTTCATATGTTCTTCGATGGATTTGCATTTCCTCGATCTATTTCTAGTACTCATTTATTGCCTATTGCTAAGGTGAAGGATCCAAAATTGATATCCGATTATCGTCCGATAAGCTTGTGTAACTTTATCAACAAGTTATTTTCTAAGCTATTAGCTCGAAGACTATCTCTTATTCTGCCTCGTCTGATATCGCCGGAGCAAAGTGGATTTATTAAAGGGAGAGAGATCATTGACAATGTGGTATTAGCTCAGGAGCTAATTAGCATGATTCACCATAAATACAGAGGTGGTAATGCAGCTATTAAGCTTGACATGAGTAAAGCTTATGATCGTGTTCATTGGGCTTTTCTGATTAGAGTTATGAAGAAGATGGGTTTCTGTAATGAGTGGTTGAATATGATTCTTCACTTATTAGACAATGTTTGGTTTTCGACTCTGATTAATGGGAATGCGTCGGGATTCTTCAAAAGCTTATGTGGAATTCGACAAGGTGATCCTATATCTCCTCTACTGTTTGTTATTGCTGCTGAAAGTTTGAGTTGTAATCTAAACATGCTCAAGATGAAAAGGAATTTTACTCCGTTTTATTCACCTAGTGGGTGTCCTATTATCACGCATCTTGCGTATGCAGACGACTTGATCCTTTTTTCAGGTGGGGAGAAGAATAATATTCAGAAAATGATGAAAGTGGTTGGGAAATATGAAATGGTGTCGGGGCAGAAAGTTAATAGAAATAAATCAGCTATTTATCTATCCAAACTCATTTCGGATGATAGAAAAGAGGATATCAGATCATCATTTGGATTTATGGTGAAGGATTTGCCAATGATTTATTTGGGGGCTCCTATGACTGCAGGAATTCGTAATGCAGGTATGTTTGAAGAACTAGTTTCTAAAATCAGACACAAGATTAGCGGATGGCATAATAAATCTTTATCTATGGGAGGGAGACTGATTCTTTTACAATCAGTCCTTACTTCAATCCCTGTTTACACATTGGCTTCCTGCAATCCTCCTAAAAGTGTTATTAAACGGGTTGAAGATATGTTTCAAAATTTTCTCTGGGGTTCGAAGCTTGGATGTGATAAAAGAGTTTGGGTCTCGTGGATGAAAGTCACGTACCCTATTGAAGAAGGTGGCTTGGGGATAAGACGTTTGCAGGATGTGTTAGATGCTTTATCTATTAAACTCTGGTGGAAAATTCGCACAACTTCTTCGTTGTGGGTGAAGTTCATGCAAGCTAAATACTTTCCTAATGTGCAGCCATCTCTGGCTACTGTCACAGTCAGTTCATCGCATATATGGAAGAGAGTTCTTAATGGGAGGGATATGGGTGATAGACATATTACTCATGATCAAGAGAATATGGAGAACTTCATCTGGTCTCCAGGTCGATCAGGTATGTTTTCTATTACATCTGCTTGGGATAGTATTCGTGATCGTAAGGAGGAGGATAATAGATTCAAAGAAATATGGGGATCATGTATTCCGGCCAAGTGGTCGGTTCTTCTTTGGAGAGTGCTATGGGACAGATTACCTACTGATGATAATATTCAGAAGATTGGGTTTCAGATAGCTTCGTCTTGCCACTGCTGTGTTAATCCGAATGGAGAAACAACTTATCACATTCTCTCTGAAGGAGATCTGGCAAGACAGGTATGGTCATTCTACACTGGAGTCTTTGGAGTGCAGGATATCACTAGTTCTATTGAGCAGCGATTTCAGTCTATGTGGACAAGAAGACACAAACATATGAAACAAATAACTGTTGGGGCTATAGTTTGGGTTCTCTGGAAAAACAGAAATAAGTGGAGATATGAAGGCTTTACATATGATACTCAACAGTTAATATTTGAGGTGAAAAGACAAATCAGAAAACGAATGGTGATCTGCAGTCATGCTAAGCTCCCGGATGCTTTAGTTTGAACTTTTGCTTTGTAATCGAGCATAAAGCTCATCTTTTTTTGAGATGGCACTAAATGAAGATGAATAAATAGTTGTTGCTAAAAAAAAAAAAAAAAATATATATATATATATATATATATATATATATATATATATATTATTGTTAGGTAATATGTGTTAGTTAGTTTGTGTTAGTGTTGATACAAGTGGTTATCAAGTGGGCCAAGTATAAATAAGTTATGTGTCAAGGTATTAAAGTTTTGGACAAGGTACTAGCGTGATACTTGGGCACCATAAGGATATTGATATCATGACACTCAAGTATCATGAGTAAGGATAAGTGAGTTTTTGGACTTGAGTAAGTTATCCTATTTGGTATCAAGTATTAGTATTAGAGTTAGTTGGATAAGTATCTAGAAGGATAAGGTATTGGTCAAGATACTAAGATATTGGGTATTAGAACTAGGTAATAGATAATATCAACATGTCAATGCCAAGAGTAGGATGAGTGAGTCCATGCGTGTATGATTGGTAGGGTATGGTATGCATTAGGTATCCTGGGGTAATTTGGATAGGTAATGGAATAGAAGGGTATATTGATATATAGGTATATAGGTAAACATATTGCTATAATCTATAACTATACATGTCATAGGGTAAGGATATAGATATCTTGGTATCAATTTTAGGTAACCTAGTATACATATTTATGCATATATGTATCAAAGATCGAAGGTTAGGTATATGTACATATAGAAATAAGATACTAGAATACATGTTATGCTACATAGGGTATATGTAAGGTAGTCAAGGTATGGTGAAAATTGTGGGATACTTAATGAATTAAGGTATCATGACATATCATAGTATAAGGTTTGTCAATTATTAGGTAGAACATGGTATCCTAAGGATATATATATATATATATATATATATATATATATATATATATATATATATATATATATATATATATATATATATATAATATAATATATATATAGTTAAAGTAATTCTAAGGGTAAAGGTAAATACCTTAGTAGCAAGGCAAGTCATGGATAGAGCTGTCAAAATGGGCCAAGCCCGTTGGACCGGCCCGCCCCGCCCGCCAAAAAGGTGGGTTGGGCCAAGCATTTAGGAGCCCGCCAAACAGGCGGGCCTAGGTTGGCTGGCCCGCTAGTAGTCCGCCCCGCGGTGGGCTAGCCCGCGGGCCAAGTGGGTTGGCCCGCCATCTATTTTTTTTTAAATTTTTTATTTAGCACGTATATGAGATATGTATTATAAATGATAAAAATTCTCATTTAATGCAAGTAATGACATATAAAATATTAAATTTGGTCATTTATTTACATGAATGAAGGTGTTTTAAAGAAATATCTACTATTATAATGTTTCTTGTATTTTACTTGTAATTTGATGCATATGAGAGTGAGTAGAAAATATTATATATATAATTTTTTTCCTTTTAAGAAACTAAACAATAATTAAAAAATTAAAAAAAATTAAGCGGGCCGGCCCGCCTAGCCCGCGGCCCGCCGGTGGGTTGGGCTGGGTTGGAATTTTTTTAGTCCGCCAAAATGGTGGGTCGGCCCGCCCCGCCCTGCCAAATGGTGGGTTATGGTAGATTACGGGCCGGCCCGCCCCGCCGGGCCGTCTTGACAGCTATAGTCATGGATATTGATAGAATAGTAAGGGTACAATATCATATATGTATTTTATATAGGTATCAAATAGATACCAATATTATAGGATACATAGGAATATAAATATATATATTTATACGTATAGTATAAGGGGTATATTATACCATGTGGATATGGTACATGGGTATCTTGGTGTACTATGACATGTAGGATGTATGGATATATACATATAGTATATGAGTTAGAAAGTAACCTAGTACCAAAGGTAAGTGTAGACAAACATATGTGAGGCTATAGTGATGGATAAATGGTTATCGATATGGGTCTATAGTAGGATATATGGATATATATATATATATATATATATATATATATATATATATATATATATATATATATATATATTATATAGGTAAAGGATAAATGTTTAGATATAGGTAAATGTCATATTGGTATATGTTATGGATAGGTAAAGGCAATGATATATGTAATAGGCATTTGGTGCATCCATGGATATATAAAAGGTAAATTGGCTAAGTTAATCCTAGATAGTAGGTAACTAGTAGAGATGTAAGATATATGTATTGATACTTAGTAATATTAGCTAGTATTTGAGATACCAACGAAGGTATTAGGTAAATGTGTGATACGGGTTAAGATACCGTGATACGAGATAAGGTAAATAGCTATAGGCCAAGGTATTGCTAGAAATTATAGATAGAAGTATATATTAGGGTAATATATGCTAGAAAACTTATTATTATAGCCTGGAACGTGGTATTGGCCTAGTATTAACTAGTAGTGACTAGTTTGACCAAGTTAGTACCTAAGAACCAAATAGTGACTTGTTAAGACCTAGTATAACTTTATAAAACTTGTAAATAGGTAAAATCAACCTATAAACTAGGAAATGACCTAGTTTGACTGTGTTAACCTAGATTTGACCTAGTTTGACTTCTATGATCTAGAATTGACCTAGAAATCGCATTTTAATTTTGATATCAATGATTATCACTCTAAAACACCAAATTGATATTGATATGTCATATTAGGTCTTCGAGGTACCGTATCGGATACCGTTGATACTTCACACTGGATCTCAGGCGAGTACATTCTCTGATAATTTTTTATTTTATCATATCTTCTATGTTTCTTGTATTTAGTGTAGATACTCATAATTTTTTGACACATTGGTTACGAGGATTGGTATTGTCTGGATCCCATCATGAGATGTTATTTCTTGTATATCTTGGTGTATCTTATGCAAGCCTTGTTGTTGTTCTTGTGTATTGTATGTACACTAATTTCTGCGAAGGCTCGTGACCTTCTCAGAGAATCCCGTATCGTAACGTGCCATGGTTGGATACACTATACTAGTTGGGGACGGGGGAGTTTTAGCGTAGGTATGTGATCAATAACTCCTTGCAACAAGTTTTGAACCATGAATGGTGTTAATCATACACTGCACGTTTGAATAACCAGGCCATAAATTTTTGTATCAAGTTCCTAAGTCGGTCACACGTTGAAACTAGTGCTCACTCACATAGATCGTATTTTCTTGATTCTTGTACATGATATATCATATTTTCATGCTCTTACACTTATTTACAGTTTTTACTTATATCTTTCTATGTTCATGTACATGTCGCTGTCCTTATATGTTCTTTCTATTTAGTACTACATAGTCTTTATCATTTTTTAGAACTGTTATTAGAGATGTACTTCGCTCGAATCCTGACTGGATATATTTTTCCTAGATAATTTAGATGACGGTTGTCATATCTACTATGGCCCACATGATGTAATAGACGTAGACCATGAGACACTAATTCAGGAGAATTTAGTTCCAGTTGAGGAGGCTTTATTAGTGACTCAGTTAGACTATATTGTACAAGATTTGTCTCCAGTCTTATGACTCTGACATGTTACTATTTTGGGGACTATTGTTATTGGATATTGATAACTCTTAGACTCATTGTGGACTTGTATTATGTTATGTTGGACTCCTGGATACTTCATATCATGTCGTTATCTTTATCGTGCCATTTATCTTCCTTTTAGTTATTGTGCTTGAGTATGAATATTATCATTATTTGTCCTCCGTTTGGAGTTGAGATATCTTGACATATTTTGATATTTATATTGTTAGTTAGTATAGTAGACCTAGACAGCGTTCTACCGTCGATGTTGCGGCGTAGGCTGGGGGTTGTCTCGCTCTTGTGCCCCTACATCGGGTGCGGGTCGTGACATATTTTTTTGGTAGCCCATGCAGGTCAAGCTTCATAATTAGAATGATGTCGTGGTGGTGCAACAGCTTAATTGTACTGCTGTGAGCCTGCAATAGAATATATGATATAGAAAATTGGATATTAAGATGAGAGAGTACTTAATCATAATTAGGACTCCTTGAGAGATTCTTGGGACGATTCTTAAGAATTTTACTATAAACTCTATCTCGGAGACTGTTTCCACTTGTCACCGTCTATTCTTCCTTGTTCGTTGTTGAATTTTATTCTTGTTGGTTGTTGTTGAATCTTATCTTTGGAGTTTGCTGTTGACTTTGATTTGGTATCGGTTTGAATTTTATGGACTAAGTTACGGTGTATTTGATGACATATTTGATGAGGACAGTGTGAAAGATAAATGTCTGTTTGGTTATGGAGTCTAGATTTTATCACAACCATACTAGCTGGTCCGGCGAAGAGATAGAGCCTGACTTTGGATATTTTTATATTAGTTATAGAATTTAGAGTTTCTCGCAGCCATACCGGTTGACATGGTGAGGATTCTAGATAACATGATTATAGAAGTATATACCTCAGTCATGGACTCTATCGTTTATCGCAGCTATGCTTACTGGCGTGGTGAGGATTCTGGTAACATGATTACGGATAGACATATATGATTATCAGTTTGTATCTTAAGTTAGTTCTTAACATAGTATCCCTGTCATTCCATTTCGGTTATAATAGAATTTATCTCCATCTTATAGCTCGGATATAGATATTCTTAGTTCCTCTAATCCAGTTCCTTATAAGATTTCATTCTATTAGTTCCGAAGTTCTTTGGATATTGTAGTAGCTTGGTAGCTTGCAGATAGGTTTGTGTCCTTGAGTATCAGTATTGGTCGTTAGGAGTATAGCTTGTGGCCTGTGAGTGGTTCCATTGGATATGTGAGAATTAAGTATCAGTGTATAAGTCTAGAAGTAACTCATAGGTAGTACCATTTATAGCAATAGTTATAACACATGTGTCAGAGTATAGTTAACAGTTGGTATCCTAGAGTATCAAGAATGCGTCCGTAGTATAGTTATAAAGTTAGTGACTATGTACCAAGGGTGCCTAGAGGGTGCAAGTGTCCAGGATGTATCATGATTGATGAGTAATAAGTGATAGGTGTAGAGTATCAATTTAGTATTAGTGGGTGTATTAAGGGTGATAATATTAGCTAGGTGTATTAGTGTGATTAAATATAGGGAATTATAAGGGGGTATCATGATAGTAGTAGTGCAGGTGTCCAAGGCAGTAAGAGAGAGGTCCACCTAGGCCATGTGGCATAACAAATTATCCCATACCAGTAGAGGGAGACACCCCAACAGGACAGGGCTTTTGCGATGACGGTCGAGAGGACCGATGCTATAGCTGATGGTTAGCAGGTTCTGTTCTGATGTTTTCCTTTCCTTTCATTTCTATCTATTCATATGTGTGATTCCTAGTATCTTATAGTTTTCCTTAGTAATATGTGTTATAATATAGTTAGTAGTAACCCTGGATAGAGATTGCCATATCGTGATAGGTAAAACCATAACCATTCATGATTGGTAATCTTGGATGTTCTTCTCAATAGAATTGTATGTTGTATGATTTTAAATAGGATTTTCTTAAGACCATGATTTGATGGGGTGGCTTGACCATAGTGAAGATTATGAGAATTAGAGAAAACAAGATATAGAGTGACACCTATCTTTTGGAACATGAGTTATTCTTTATTTCGTGTTCTACTTTCATCTTAAACTTCGAGTACGAAATTTTTCTAAGGGGGTAGGATTGTAACTACCACTTTACAATGTATGGGTTTTGGTAATTTTTTAGGTTGATTATTTTTTTATATACATTATTTTATATTAGTAGTTGCCTAAAATTATATTAATGTCAGTTAGTAGCTAGCCAATTAGATTTGCAAGTGTTAGTACTAATTATTGTTAGTCATGACCTTAGCATTAGAATTAATTAAGTTTAGTTGTCATGAAAGGAATATCCTTTTAGTTGTAGAGATTCCTTCCTTTAGTTAATTAGATTCCATTCATGACAAATGGAGAAGTACAAATTTGATATTTTATCATAATCAAAATCCTACTATAAGAGCCATATTTTCATTAGGGTTTACTCATTTCATTTTTTCATTCATTAGCCTCCTTATTTTTCAAAATTCTCTCTTCCCAAATTTCTCCAAATCTCTACCAAACCCTAATCAAATCCTTTCATTTCCAATCACTACAATCTCCATGGAGGCATATGAGTTTGGAATAGCAAGGAGGACATTAGAGGAAGCTTTGCTAGGAGGAGTGTGTCCACCCTTGATTTGTGTCCTTTGGAAGAGTTTCATTGGGAATCCATCTCCTAATAGGTATAAATTCTTATTATCATCAATTTTTATTGTTAATTGTCATAATAACTATAGGGACCCATCCATGGCTAAGGACCATCCTTAGGGAGAATAACTAGGTAGTAGAAGGCCCTATAGTAATAGTTATGAGTTTTTGTGGCTAAATTGGGGGAAATCTGAATTTATGACCACCAAGTATTCGGTACGTGTCTCCAAAAAAACTTTGTGTCCTTTTTGAGTCGAGATTGGGTATATGTGTCCTACATAGGATATGTGGTGTTGTGTCATGGTATCTTATATACACACGATTAGATTTGGGTGTATAAATGTGTTCTTTTCCAAAATAATCCAATTCGTCATAATATTCATCCTCGTTTTTAGTAACTATAGTAACTTCAAATCATAACTCCTAGCTCAGGACTCCAATTAATCTTCTGTTTTTTTCAAGAATCGTATCGAAGTTAGCTTTCCAAATATAATATATATATTTATATGCCAATTTATTCTGAAACTTTCTGTAAAACTGTTTGAGTGACAGGTATCCGAAAGAAGAACGCGTTTTCGGTGTTTTCGTGATTTTTGGGAGCTTCCGAACATGAAATGCGATCCGTTTGAAGTTTTGGAATGCTGATACGAAGGGCTACGACATACTAATCCTAGAATTAGTAAAGGTCTAATAGAAACAATATTGATTTCAAGTAGAAAACTGACTATACGACATAGACATTTTGTGTATCCTCTGAGCCTATGTAGTATGGATATCATGTGAATGTAGGTATCATAGGTTGTCAAGTATATGTATGATACAGTATATATAATCTATATATATATATATTATATATATATATATATATATATCTATAACCAGTCAGCAGATTTTGATTATGAAACCAACTACGTTATATACGCTGGATTGGAATTGAATGGTTGAGATTTGATGACTTAATAAGTGGGGGGGTCTACACCTTTTAATCAACCACTAAATTCTAATCCAACCTATGAAACATAGGGTGGTTCCATAATACAAATTAACCGGCTGATTTTGGACAGTTTCTGTATATATATATATATATATATATATATTATATATATATATATATATATATATATATATATATCTATATATATATTGTTAGGTATATGGGTTGTTAGTTTGTGTTAGTGTTTGATAACAAGTAGTTATCAAGTGGGGCCAAGTATAGATAAGTGTTATGTGTCAAGGTACTAAAGTTTTAGGCAAGGTACTAGTGTATACTTGGGTACCATGAGTATTGATATGATGACACTCAAGTATCATGAGTAAAGATAAGTGAG
>JANAVB010009596.1:28351283-28488192 GCA_029216955.1 Iris pallida | reverse complement strand
AATCTCAAAACAAACCAAAAAACCAAGTCTCAACTTATCAAACCTACACTAACATTCAATAGTACATACATATATACATACCAATACCTATAACTAATACCTAAAACACTCAATACATGTCATATCCATATATATAGGTATTCCAACTCACATACATATATATACATATACAACTGCATCTCCTAATGTATCTCAAAATCTGAGAACACAACCCATATTGCTCACCTATATATATACCTTATCATTTTCAACCCTCACATGTTTGTATATCTACCCACATGCCATCAAAGAACTGAACTCAGTAGGTATCTCAGAAATAATTCAAAACTAAATATCAGTGTCAAACTCAGAATCTGAGTTGAACACAAAATCAATTCTCAATATCAAAAACCTATACTACAGAAAACCAACTCAAAACCTAAAATCCGAAATATACAACTAAAACTCATGAAATTTGACAAACGCAAAGGTGTACCCGTGTGTCCTTCGTGTCCACAGAGTCGAACCGTGTCCGTATCGTGTCCAAACAATGCGATCGCACAGGCACGTACACGTGTATAAAAAAATCCTCGGGGCACGTGATGTGCTAGATAGAACACTACACGCAATACGAGAAGCCCGTGCTCGTCACGTCGCTAGGTGGGTCTAGGTCAAGGTGTACACACCCTGACATGCGTCCACGCGGTGTCCACGCGTCACACGAACAGCGTGTCGGGAAGGGCTGTGCCGCGTGCACGGGTGTCAGCCGAATCAGTGCAGGCGCGATAACTTCGCGCACACAACAACAAAATCTCGTAAAATTTCATAAGAACGTGGGCAGAGGTTGCCCCCACGTGTCCACAAAATTTCATGCCAAACCGTGTCGTATCCAGTCTCGTACTACGTCACCGTGTTCAATTTGGACACCAAAAATGTGTCAAATCGAGATCCATCC
Organism: Iris pallida; assembly: GCA_029216955.1. Lineage (NCBI taxonomy): Eukaryota > Viridiplantae > Streptophyta > Magnoliopsida > Asparagales > Iridaceae > Iris > Iris pallida. The sequence goes on along the minus strand of JANAVB010009596.1, from coordinate 28,487,258 downwards.
TCACAGAACTTGTTTCAAATATAAACAACAACAAATTCATAAAAACAGAATCAAAAAATAAGAACTTTCGATTCTAAAAGGCATTTCATCGAACACGTGTTACAATACACCGACATGCGTACGATACGCCTACCAAACGGATACGAAATCCTACCAAACTACAACTACAGGTCCGGGACACCTAGATGGATGCATTTATGAAGAAAAAACTGAATTAATAGGGGCTTAGAGGGGTTTACTTGTTGAGAGTCAATATCTCAATAAAACGAGCCTCCAACGTCCCGACGCCGATTTCCTCCTGTCCAAAGCCTCTGATTCCTTGCTAGCAAGTCTCCAGCAAGTTCCTCTCCTCCCAAGGATCACAACGTACTTCGTTTGGTCTGATTTGGATGAGAATTGATGAAAAGAGGCTATTGGAAGGGAATGGAAATTTCTAGGGTTTTGAGAAAGCTTGACGGCTACTATACTATAATAAATATAGGGGGGCTGCTGTTGTGGCCGGCCAGGGGGGCTGCTAGGGTTAGGTTAGGGTTTAGGATGGGCCACAATACAAATAAAGTCCAAAAGGAGCCCATTAGCAAAAGGCCAAAAAGCTATATATTAAATAGCCTAAAATAACTTAAATTGTTTCCTAATTAGCACTAAGCTCTAACTTAAATTCTAATTAGCTAATTAAGTTTCTAATCACATGGTTAGTCTTCTAATCAAGGTTAACTAAGGTTAAACCATCTGCTAATACCAAGAGCATCAAACAAAAACTACAACACCAATCAAATTAATAATAAAATAATCAAAAATTCAAAATATCACACAATTGCTAAATACCCGAAATCTAGATAAGTGGTAGTGATAAATCTACCCTCCTTAGAATAATTTCATCCTCGAAATTAAAGACAAAACTGAACAGATGAGAAGGATAGAAAAATCATACCTCAAGACTGAAAAAGATAAGGGTATTGCTCGCGCATCTCGTCCTCCCTCTCCCAGGTAGACTCACTTGGGAAGTGATTCCTCCATACGTTGCAAACCAAGGGTATCGTCTGGTTCCTCAGCACATTCTCTCATCGATCCAGAATCTCCACCGGCTGTTCTGGATAACTAAGAGTAGGGCCCACCTTGATCTCGAAATGATCCAGTACATGGCTGTGATCTGCCACATACCGTCTCAACTGCGACACATGAAATATGTTGTGAACTCCCTCTAATGCAGGTGGCAAGTCCAGTCTGTATGACACATCACTGACTCTTCCGCTGATAACGAAAGGTCCGATGAAGCGTGGGCTAAGCTTTCCACCTCCACCAAATCGAATAGTGCCTCGTGTCGGAGATATCCTCAGGAACACCAGATCTCCAACCTAGTACAAACATGGTATCCAACTTCACGATGACAATAACATTATCAAACAAAATCACAAAACAACAAAATCCTAATCCTAAGTCTATGTTGTACCTCAAACTCCAAAGGTCTTCGGTGGCTATCGGCCCAATGCCGTTGTCTGTCCTGCACCATGCGAAGTCGATCTCTGATGAGCTTCACCTTCTCGGCTGCATCCACAACCATCTCAGGTCCCAATAAAGCTCACTCTCTAACGTCATCCTAAGACAAGGGAGTAAGACATCTACGCCCGTACAACATCTCGAATGGTGACATCTTAATGCTGGCCTGGAAACTGTTATTGTATGTAAACTCCACCAAGTGCAAATGATCCTCCCAGGAACCTCTAAAATCCATGACACAAGTCCGCATCATGTCCTCGAGTGTTTGAATAGTCCTTTCTGACTGTTCGTCCGTCTGCGGGTGGTATGTTATACTAAACTTGAGCTGAGTTCCCAAACTAGTATGCAGACTCCGCCAGAAATAGAAAGTAAAGCGACTATCTCGATCCGAAATAATGCTCACTGGAACTCTATGAAGTCTGACAATCTGACGCACGTACATCTCTGCTAGCTTCTCCGTAGATAAACCCGCTTTGAAAGACAAGAAATGGGTTGATTTGGTCAACCTGTCTACGATGACCCAAATCGCATCTTTTTCTTCTTGTGTACGTGGCAATTCTAAAACAAAGTCCATCGTAATGTGCTCCCACTTCTACTCCGAAATGGGCAATGGCTGTAGTGCCCCGACCCGCAAGATGCCTTATGATGGATGGTTGGTTCGATGAAGCCTTGTTGGACTTGGGATTATGCGAAGGATCGCTTGGAAGACTATGCGATCGTGGCGGGAATCGTCCTATGAATGTGAGTAGTGTTGAACCCTTCAAAGATCCTTTAGCTTCACGCTTAAAATAAGGATGAGTATGCTATATTTCTAGTTGAGTTTGTTCAATAACACCTTGCATGGAATTTGGAAAGATAATGAAAGATAATAATCACATGAACGTAAACTGTTGTGGCTAGATGAATTGTATGCTTGTACGCTGTTGCGATGAATTACATGACAGGTGAAGGCAAAGTCCCAAATACTTGGGCAGGTGAGTATATTGAGCTTTGGCTCAATGAATAGATGGCAAAACAGATGTTAAGACCCAAAGAACTGGGCAATAAGTATGCTTGAATTGCATTCAAATGAATGAATGCTAAAACAGATGCTAAGTCCCAGGAATTGGGCGGTGAGTACACTGAGTTTGGTTGGAAAGATGTTTGGTATCAAAGATGTGGCAAGGCATTGGGTAACAACATTTTATTATCCTGTCGCTGATGTAGAATGTTTATTACGCCAAGACCCTGGATTGGGCAGATGATAATGTGAGCATTGGCTCAAGGCAAGATGGCTAGATGGCAAGATGGCAATATGAATGAGAATGGTGGCTAAATTACTTAGTTTTCCTTATCATGCATTATATGTTTTCTTCTTAGATAAGTTGCATATAGTTGCATGGTCATGGACAACTTGTCGACAAGGTGGTTTCTCGAACGGTATTCCTGGGCCATGGAACCCGGTTCGTCCTAGGGGAAGCCAATGCCGAAGTAGTGGCAGTGCTGAAGTAGTAGCACGGTATACAGGACTTGCAGTGGGGCTAGCTACCTGCACTGGCAAGGGCGCTGTATACCTGTAAGACGGTCCAGGATGGCGTGTCGCCAGTGACCTTCATATAGATAGGTCAGGTGCTAATGATGTCTTATGCAGGCAGAGTAAGTTATTACTCAAATACAGGGAAGGATGTCGGCTGTTGGTAAGAATCATCTGAACGGTGATATTCATATTGAATCATGATATTGTTTCTAACAATGTCTTGTGCAGGCAGAGTAAGTATTATAAATGTACAGGGATGGCTACACGACCGTGGGTAAGAATCACCAAAGGGTGATAACTGCATGCTTTAAATTATATTGGCTATGAGATTTGCATGCTTTACTTCTTGTCGGCTATAACATGAAATTGACCCTAAGGCAACGAGAAAGACCACTGTTAATAATGTGCTATAACATGATTACTTAGTGCTGTCTTCTTAGGTGAGTTGGGCCAGCACCGCTCGCCAGTACATTGATGATGTACTGACCCACGTTGTGGGCAATATTACAGGTGTTTGCTTGGGGGAAATCCTGTGAATCAGTGCTTGGCATCGATGAATCGGATGGGTGTGCAGAAGCTATTCTTGCAAGACGATGTCTTCTGCTATACGGGACATAATGTATGGAACATGGAAACTCAGTTAGACCAGTGAGATTGTAGCCATATTGGCAAGTTCATTGTAAAGAAGTCGGTATATTCATTTGTAGCCTAAAGGGAAAGTTTATACATTCAGTTGGCTATTCAAAAGTCTTGTAAACAGTTGTAAACTCTGTATTCTGCTGCAAGTCTTGTAATCCATTTTGATTATCAATAAAGAGATACATTCTATATAAATTGTGTGACTTCAATTTATCTGCTTGGTTCCGCTGCATTGTCGATGTTTTCTGAGAATTACCAGGAACTGTAATGGTTTTGCCTTGTACAAGTGCAATCTAGACTTGTACGGCATCACGCCCAGTGGCTAGTTATCGATCCTCCGGGATCGGGGCGTGACATAATGGTATCAGAGCACGGCTTTACGTCCTTGGAGTCCTATTCAATTTGTTTCGAATCAATGTTGCTACTAAGATGATTCTAAGCTGCTTCCGCGATGATTCAAAGATTGCTTCCACGTTTATTCAAAGTTGCTTCCGCGGTGAATCAAAGTTGCTTCCGCGAATACTCAAAGTTGCTTCCGCGATGAAATTAAAGTTGCCTCTATGATGACTCATAGTGCTTCTGCGATTATTCTGTGTTGCTTCCAAACTATTCTATATTGTTCCCTTGACTGAAAGTCCGTTGATCATTCTAACCTCTCACTGGGTATTCCATACAATAAGTCTAAATATGTGGGCTGTGATATGTGTGCTTTATTGAATTTCTAAAAGATACCAAAAAGAATAACAATGATGCGATGCATAAGTTTGTGATGTATGCTGGATGTCTTATGTGTGGGATTCTTTGAATCGATTGTTATGCAGCAATCGACAGTGGGTGATGGTTTGGTATATTGGAACAGAATGTGCATAAATTTCAGTGAATGGGAATCGACAGAATCTTGAGTCGATATTTGTGGTCAGCATAACCACTGCAGGATGGATAGTCCATGTTGGATGTCGGTTTGATGCGAAGGAATATTGTGTTTGGAATGGCTTGAGCTTTGGGTGGTATATTACATATACCCTTGTCGTGATAAGATGTCCCTTGACCCTTGATGTGTCTATGATCTTGTGATTGCTTTACCTATAAGGTAGTGGGTGGTATCGAATCGTAGCTGAGCTTACGATTGATACATGTTGGCTAAGCGTGTTCCTTGATTGTTAAGTTGGATGACCCATTGTGAGATTTTGATGTGTTCAGATGAACCATCGCAAGACCTTGTCGGTTAGCATTATGTTGGGTAATAAGAGAATTGAGAATATGAAATGATGCCTTGGTTGGGAAAGAAAAAAATTTCAGATTCAGGCGAGTACTTGAATCAGTTGGGTAGAAGGATTGTAGGCTTGGTAACGATAGTGTGGTGTTGCTATCAAAAGATTTTGTGGGAATAACTATGGACCGAATATTGAACGATGTTGGAATTGAGTGAAAGAAATTATATGTTGGATATCGATAGAACTGATGGTAATGTTAGACGCTTATCGGGATGTTGCGAATGATTTAGAAGATGCAGAGAGTTGCATCGACTGCCGAAAAGATTGAGAATGGGCTTGTAGAATTGATGATCTTAGCACGTGGTGCAGTGTGCTTGAAGGAAATTGACGTCCCGAATTAACAAGTTATGACCCCTTAACTATTTTGAGGCATAGAGAATGGGTACTTGTCCCTTGATGTATGAAAGGGTAGATGTCCCTTATGAGAGTCGAATGGCTGGAATACAAATAAGTATCGAGGTGCAGCGATATGTAATAGACCCTGTCGGTAGATGATGTTGTCACATGAATAACAAGTTTGGTAGAATATAGAATTATGGGATTATGACTTAGCTAATGAGTTATGTTATATCCACTAAGATGACCGATATATGATGCGAGATGATTGGTGCCATAGAGATTGGATCGATACATGAATAGTAAATCTTCTTATGGAATCATAAGGAGATGATACAAAACTAATATTGATGGTTAACGTGAATTGCTAAGAGATGTCCGTGTTGGTGTTAGAAAATTTATAAGTGATGCCTCGGAAGAAATATGATTATAGTGGCCTGATTTTTTGTTGGTTAAAAGAGTACGGACCGTATCGATGATCTAAGAATGTGGGAAACGATTATGTCGCGAAGAGACCGTAAGAAAGAGATCATAAGTGATAAAGTATTGAAATAGCAATGTCGGATGATGACTCAAGATAGTTGACCCGATTGAATAGACAATTTGAGTACGATATGAGGATGCAAGTCGGATTGAACAACTGATGCTATGTCTATGCAAATGGAAATTGAAAGTTGGATATTCGATTGAGGAGATTTATATGATAGCTTTGGATTGACCCATAGAATTGTGGGATAGAATTGTTGGATAGAATTGTCGGATAGATTTGGTCAGTTGTGGGTAAGTCTAGAATGAGACTTCGTTGGGTATGACTCGAGTATGAGTACGGGTAGAAAGACTTGACCCTAGATTATTGGCTAGTTGCCTAGATTGTCGGTGGGTTGCCTAGATTATTGGCTAGTTGCCTAGATTGTCGGTTGGTTGCCTAGATTGTTGGCTGGTTGCCTAGAGTGTCGGTTTGTTGCCTAGATTGTTGGTTGCTTGCTTAAGTTGTCCGTGTTGGGTATAAGTTCATAAGATTGGGGTGGCGTCCCATGTCCCTAAGTTGGTCAGACCATTGAGTTGCCCTATGTTGAGAATTGGTTGCCTCTAAGATAAGAGATAAGTGTAATGCCCCGCTCCGCACGAGGCATTTGGTTGGCTTGTTGGATGGGATCAGAAAGTTGGACCATGACTTATGTTGAGAACCAAGAGAGTTGAGACTGATGTAGTCTTTCTTAGCTGGCTAGACGGAATGGGTATTGGAATGTGGCTCGCTGGTGGAGCTACGCTTAGTGGGATTGGGGCAGGAAGACCGTTATATAAGGCAAGTGGAACTGTCCTCCTTCCTCCTTATTCCCGCATGCTTAATAAATGGAATAATGAGATGCTATGAATATGTCCCTAATGTCTCTTACCTTGAATGTTGATTAATTATGATGCGATGCTTTAGTTGCTAAATTGATAGAGATTCATATGCTGGAAATCATTGAATGAATAACACATGAACTTTGAATTGCTGAACGAATCACACTCGAACTGCTAATGTAACATGATGCCTGAGATTGAATTGATAATGTCCCTTATGCTTAAGATCGATGAAATGAGTGAATCACTTGAATAATGAGATACTGCATAAATAATATATGAGAAAAGAATTAAATATGCTATTGTCCCTATGAAATGAATGAAATGCTACAGGTCCCTTTGAAATGAATGAATACTGTTGTTCCTCCTTAGAAGGAACAAATGAGAAATGTTGCAATGAAGCAATGAATGAGAATTGATGAGGCTTGGGATCGTTGAGATCACCAAATGAAATGATGGTAATGTTGGGAATGAATAAGTCATTGAACATGACTTGAATAAGATAAATGATGATGCACTGTTGTCTTCACTTCAATATTTTACCATGTATTTTATGTTCACGATTGAGATGGACACGCATTCGCATGGTCATAGGACAACTTATGCATAAGTGATGGGGATATGTTTTCTCGGACGGTACCCCGGGACGTTAGGGCGACCGATCCGGCCTAGGAGAAAACATTGGCGTGCCAGTAGGGGCACGGGTTCTGCGAGGCATCCTTTGGGGCTAGCTACCTTCTCTGGAGTCATCGCATTACCAACGAAGACCTATATGGCAACGTCCGTATGGTTAAACACCAGTGACCATGTAGTCAGGATGCATGCTAATGAATGTCTTATGCAGGCAGAGTAAGTATATCTGCTAACCTGTATTTGATGCAGGTATGAGGGAGTCGGCTATCGGTAAGAAATCACTTAAATGTGATAATTCAATATATGTGTTGGTTTAACTTGCATGCTTACGTTCCAAATAAGTTTGATGATGCTGTATGTAGCCTTTCAGTATGAGATCCTGCTTAACATGTTAAGTTCAGTATGCTAAGAAAGATGCCTTGCTAATCATTGCTCAAACACAACATACATGCTAAGTGATGCTTGAAGTGAGAACTGTCATAATGTTTAAGATGTTAATGTTAACGATGCCTCAATGATGCCTTTTCATGATAACACCTAGTATGCCTCAATGATGCCTTTTCATGATAACACCTAGTATGCCTCAATGATGCCTTTGCATGATAACACCAAGAATGTTAAAAAGATATGTCCACATGAATGCTACAAAGAATATGTTTACATGCTTCACTCTGATTATTGCCCATGAACTGTAAACTGATGCTAGGCCCCAAGTAGAAAGACCATTCTAATAAATGTTTGCTTAAATGATCACTTTAAATGTTGGTTTATGCGAGTGGGTTGGATTCTACTCGCCAGTACATAGATGATGTGCTGACCCACGTTTTGTGGGCAGGTGCTCTTGTTTGGAATATTCTACACACGAAGATTGGCTTGATTGGTTCCGCGGCATCGAAGATTTGTTGGGCATACAGAAGCTCTCCTTGTACAAGATGATGTCTTCTGTTTATAAAGGGCATAATGTATGGAACATTGTAATCAGTTGTACCAGTAAGATTGTGAGCCAAGTCGGTATATCGAGTTGTCATCCATTGTATCCAAATATCAAATGTAAGCTGTATAGCATTGTTCAGTTGGTTTCCAATGTAAAGAGAGATGTGCTGTAATCATTGTACTTCAATACAAGTCTTGTACTCTTCTTCAACTATCAATAAAGAGAATAAAGTTCTATATATCTCTGTGTGGCTTTAAGTTACTCTTTTTCTCCGCTGCTATAAAGAAGTGATGTACTTCTATTCATTGAGAAAGATTGTCCTCACTAAATTCAATTTATCTGCTTCTGCCGCTGCGATGTATTCCTATTTGAAGAATAATCGAGTATGTACCATCTTTGCCTTGTACAAGTGCAATACCAGACTTGTACGGCATCACGCCCAAGCGAGGACGATCGATTCCAAGAGATAAAATATGTGAATAAATGACTCTATGAATCGGGGCGTGACAATAAGTATGTCCCTGATAGCTACTCATCTCATATGGGTTAGCTGAATGTCTGGTTTAGCTTAGATTAGCTGACCGTAGAGACTTGATTGTATGCTAAGTTGACTATTGGAAAACCGTAGGATGTCCCTATTGGTGTTGCGTGAGTATAGCTGGAATGGATAAGAGGTGTTGGAAGGTAGGCTTCGGGATAGAATGGATAATTGGGGAATTTTGATGTTATAATGTTGGATGGGATGACGGATCATGTTGGTTTCGAAAATTGAGTTGCCTTGGTTGAAATGTTGGGAATTGTTAGAACTGGTTGGATTGTTTGATTGATATTGAGCTACAAAAATTGTTGGTAGTGCTTTGAGATAGTTGGAATAACTTTATTGATCGGATCAAGATTGAGGATAAGTGTAATGACGGAATTGGATAGTGCATGTAGCCGAGATCGACGAATGTGAATATGAATGACCCTCAGAATTAATGTTGCTGGAATATGATAGTTGCCTATACGAGAGGATAAATATGTTGGCTTGATCAATACGAGAAATATTTGAGTACAACGAGAAATGTTACTAGAGTGGGATGATGGTACAATTTGATGGATGAATCAGGATCGAGAGAATTTATGAGTTGCAAACAATGTGTATGGATGCGAACGATGATGAGTACAAGATTTGACCGATGAGAATCGGGGTATCAAAATAAAAATATTGCTACAGGATTTATCAACTTTGGTGGCATGGATGACAATGAACTTGAAAGGAATACTTGATACATCTAAGTTTGAATATTTGAAATGTTGGATCGGTTGAGGAAAATTTATCGAATTGGAATTGGCGACATCTATCGTCTTAGTAATTGGTTGGACTATTGAATAAACAAAATGGGATTATACGAGATGCTCAAAAAGAATTACTGATGTTCGAAAAGGAAGATTACACCGTAGCTCGTTCGCTTTCTCTATCACTGAACTTGGCTGAAGTGCATGTATTTCGGGGACGCCTAAAATATGTGTATGATTCCAACTAAGTGGTATGCTGAATTCAAACGAAGCCACGGGAAGGATTATCATGTGCTAAGGATTTGCACGAGTGTCGAAGGAAAGATCAAAGATGGTAAACTATTTTGAATCAATTGAGATGCTGTAACGAGACGGTACATTACTTGAAATCAATCGAGAGATTGCGGAGAAATATTAGATGGTGCAAAGTTGATCGTTGAGGAGTTTCATGAAGAGTTGGTTGAAATTTTGGGGATGAGTTTTGTTTTAAGTTTCGAGGACGAAACTTTTTCTGGGTGGTATATATTGTAGTGCCCCGACCCGCAAGATGCCTTATGATGGATGGTTGGTTCGATGAAGCCTTGTTGGACTTGGGATTATGCGAAGGATCGCTTGGAAGACTATGCGATCGTGGCGGGAATCGTCCTATGAATGTGAGTAGTGTTGAACCCTTCAAAGATCCTTTAGCTTCACGCTTAAAATAAGGATGAGTATGCTATGTTTCTAGTTGAGTTTGTTCAATAACACCTTGCATGGAATTTGGAAAGATAATGAAAGATAATAATCACATGAACGTAAACTGTTGTGGCTAGATGAATTGTATGCTTGTACGCTGTTGCGATGAATTACATGACAGGTGAAGGCAAAGTCCCAAATACTTGGGCAGGTGAGTATATTGAGCTTTGGCTCAATAAATAGATGGCAAAACAGATGTTAAGACCCAAAGAACTGGGCAGTAAGTATGCTTGAATTGCATTCAAATGAATGAATGCTAAAACAGATGCTAAGTCCCAGGAATTGGGCGGTGAGTACACTGAGTTTGGTTGGAAAGATGTTTGGTATCAAAGATGTGGCAAGGCATTGGGTAACAACATTTTATTATCCTGTCGCTGATGTAGAATGTTGATTACGCCAAGACCCTGGATTGGGCAGATGATAATGTGAGCATTGGCTCAAGGCAAGATGGCTAGATGGCAAGATGGCAATATGAATGAGAATGGTGGCTAAATTACTTAGTTTTCCTTATCATGCATTATATGTTTTCTTCTTAGATAAGTTGCATATAGTTGCATGGTCATAGACAACTTATCGACAAGGTGGTTTCTCGAACGGTATTCCTGGGCCAAGGAACCCGGTTCGTCCTAGGGGAAGCCAATGCCGAAGTAGTGGCAGTGCTGAAGTAGTAGCACGGTATACAGGACTTGCAGTGGGGCTAGCTACCTGCACTGGCAAGGGCGCTGTATACCTGTAAGACGGTCCAGGATGGCGTGTCGCCAGTGACCTTCATATAGATAGGTCAGGTGCTAATGATGTCTTATGCAGGCAGAGTAAGTTATTACTCAAATACAGGGAAGGATGTCGGCTGTTGGTAAGAATCACCTGAACGGTGATATTCATATTGAATCATGATATTGTTTCTAATAATGTCTTGTGCAGGCAGAGTAAGTATTATAAATGTACAGGGATGGCTACACGACCGTGGGTAAGAATCACCAAAGGGTGATAACTGCATGCTTTAAATTATGTTGGCTATGAGATTTGCATGCTTTACTTCTTGTCGGCTATAACATGAAATTGACCCTAAGGCAACGAGAAAGACCACTGTTAATAATGTGCTATAACATGATTACTTAGTGCTGTCTTCTTAGGTGAGTTGGGCCAGCACCGCTCGCCAGTACATTGATGATGTACTGACCCACGTTGTGGGCAATATTACAGGTGTTTGCTTGGAGGAAATCCTGTGAATCAGTGCTTGGCATCGATGAATCGGATGGGTGTGCAGAAGCTATTCTTGCAAGACGATGTCTTCTGCTATACGGGACATAATGTATGGAACATGGGAACTCAGTTAGACCAGTGAGATTGTAGCCATATTGGCAAGTTCATTGTAAAGAAGTCGGTATATTCATTTGTAGCCTAAAGGGCAAGTGTATACATTCAGTTGGCTATTCAAAAGTCTTGTAAACAGTTGTAAACTCTGTATTCTGCTGCAAGTCTTGTAATCCATTTTGATTATCAATAAAGAGATACATTCTATATAAATTGTGTGACTTCAATTTATCTGCTTGGTTCCGCTGCATTGTCGATGTTTTCTGAGAATTACCAGGAACTGTAATGGTTTTGCCTTGTACAAGTGCAATCTAGACTTGTACGGCATCACGCCCAGTGGCTAGTTATCGATCCTCCGGGATCGGGGCGTGACAATGGCTGTAACAGTCCTCCTGGCCTCTGTCTCTCCGTCTTTACCTGCTAACAGATCAAACATCTGGCTACGAATCGTGCTACCTCCCGCTTAATCCCATACCACCATACATGCTCCTTCAGATCCCTATACATCTTATTGGCACCTGGATGCATATAGTTCTGAGAACGGTGGGCCTCCTGCATAACTTGCTCCTGAAGGTCTCCACTAGGCACATACAGTCTGGAACTGTGCCTCAATGCGCCATCCTCTGTAATGACAAACTCATCCGCAAGTCCTGCTCGAACCTGCTCTCGAATACACCACAGAGCAACATCGTCGAACTGAGTCGACTTAATCCTCTCCATCAAGTCTGACTGAATTTGCAGTCCCCACATCTGCATCTCAACTCCCAGCACTATCACCTCGATCTCAAGGATCTCCAGATCTGCTAACAAGTGATAGTCTACCGTCAAACACATAGCTACCGGATACCTACTCAAGGCATCAACAACCACGTTGGCCTTCCCTGGATGATACTGTAACGAAATATTGAAGTCCTTCATCAACTCCAACCATCTCCTCTGCCTCATGTTGAGCTCCTTCTGTGTAAACACATACTTCAAGCTCCTGTGGTCTGTGAAGATCTCCATACACTCTCCGTATGGATGGTGCTTCCACAACTTAGGAGCAAAGATATTTGTCGCCAACTCCAAGTCATGGGTAGGGTAGTTCTTCTCATGTGGACGTAATTGCCCGGATGCATAGGCAATCACCTTCCCATGCTGCTGCAAGACACAACCCAGACCCTTTGTCACGACCCGCACCCTGAAGAGGGGTACGAGCACGTGGTTATGTCCAGCCTACGCCGTAGAATCGGCGGTAAAACGCTGTATATAAGGTCTGTAAATACTACAACTAACAGATAAGGTACCTGTACAGTATATACACTCTGAATGGAGGTGACATAGCAATACAGTCTCAATCACAAAGTAAAACTAAGGTAGATAGCATGGAAAGGAAATATGATAGATGAAATCAGAAAATGAGTTCAAGATCCACACAAGCCCAAAGTTATACACAACACCACAGAGTCACAGAAATATAATATAAAAAGTTACAATCTGAAAGTACTAGCTGGCTCGTAGACCAGGCAAACCTAACTAAACTACACTACTCTGGGTGTACAAAATCTACTGGCTCTACTATCAAGCCACGGTCCAGGTCTACTCCATCTAACCCGTCCCCATAATTGGTCGGGCAATCTGCCTCAGAATCATCTATAATATATCAACGATATCCTGTCAGGAAAATGAGCAAGTACAAACACCAACAGCAGTTCCATATGAATTGACAAATTCTATAAGAGACAGTATAATGAAATACAAGACAAATCAACAGGAAATATATATCAAGATGTGAGTACTGAGTAGAACGACAATATATATATATAGGATGACTTAGGAACTATTCGAAAGCCGAGTTACAACCCTTAAACCAAACAAGGACCGAGGTTGTAACCCTTCTCCCAAAGAGAACTTAGCCTCCTTTGATAAATAAATATAAAAATGTGACTTGAATTATTAGAGCGTTATATGATCGACTTGGGAAACATAATCAGGCTATCCACTTGGCCCGACAATCACATAAAAATCTGAAAAGGGTCATGCCGGCCAACCTGGATAACGAGCACATGAATGAGATCTTGCTACACCCTACGTGAGGTGTGAGTGGCACAAGCACATGAATATAGTGTCATGGGGCTTTGATCACATAGCCCCTAATAATTCCCCACCCCCGAATAGTATAATGGATCTGCACATGACACGTTATGACACGGGATTCAAAAGCAGGGGGCCAGCCCACTCCTAAATTGATGTCTATATAAGTACACGAAACACAAAATATCGCGTACCAATATACCAAGGAAATCCAAGAATAACATCTCATGTCATGATCCAACATATACTAGTCCGTGAACTATCGTGACTGGAAATCGAGTAAGACACTACAACTGAATCGGATATAGCAGATATCAAGATAATGAAAACTATCAGTGAATGTACTCGCCTGTGGTCCTGAGCTGATAAGGCGAACATATGCTCAGAGTAATCACAGACCTATAGATGAGATGCCATGAGTCCAAACAGGGTTTAATAATAAAAAAAAGCTAATCTAGTCATGATATGCAAGTCTAAGTCAAAACTAGGTCAAACTAAGCCACACCAAGCTAAACTAGGTCACACTAGGACAACCAAGGTCAAACATAGTCACAAAAAGTCAATCCAAGTCAAACTAGGTTAATCTGGATCAAGGGTTGACTTATAATTGACTTTTGGTCAAAAAGTCAACTCTGGTCAACTCTGGTCAATACTGAGTCAACCCTAGGTCAAACTAGTCAAACGTTGACCAACTGTTGACTTTCAGTCAACTGGTCAACTCTGGTTTGGTTTCGGTCAAATCTAGTCACTTATAGGCTAAGTTTGACACTCGGTTGACTTTTGTTGACTTTTGGTGAAAATGGTCAACCGAAGTCAAAACTAGTCTAGGAGCGCTATTTCTGACCATTACCAACCAGGGGAACCCAATTCTAACCATATCTTAAATCCTAAACCACTTACCTTAGCTTCTAGGTAAATACCTATACTTACCCTTAATAAGGTATTCCCGATACCTTGCCCATTACAAAGGAAATCCCGCTAATTCTTAAGATACTAGCCTAGGCTCCCTAGGGTAGCTAGATACTATCCTATCTAGGGTTTACCTACCAAGTAATATGGGTTTCCTAGACATCTAGTCCATCTTAGGTCACATGTTGATTATTCAACATTACCTTATCCTATATCATTCTCACATCTAACTAAACACTCAAATACACAATACTCACTCACTCACTCACATATGGTCACATATAACACCACACATATAGGTTCACATATAGGCTCTCCTATAGGCTCACACACATTGATATATAGGCTCACATATAGACACCTATATATGGTTCACATATACACACACTAAGCTCACTCACATAGGCTCATGCCCATACAAATATAGGCATATAGGGGCTGATTTGGAGTTGCTAAATGGGGCTTGTTAAGGACTGAACATAGGCTGGTTTGGGACTACTAAGTGTGTCAAAAGGGGCTGTCCATTAGGGACTGAAATGGGACAGGTTTGGGGTTGGTTTGGGGGCTGCCCAATGGGGCTAAACCCCCCCTAAAACTGCTGCTATTGCAGCTGTTAATAACAGTCCCCTGTGGGGACTGTTAAGACTGAAAATCAATCTCCCTTGTGGGGACTGATACACACTGCACAGCAGTGTGTCTGCTGTCCCTACCTGCTGTTTCAACAGCAGTGCTCCCCCTCCTCTCACTCTCAAAACCTTCCTCAATCCCACTCTCTCTATCCCTCTAATCTCCACTCTCAAACACTCCCAATCCACTCTCTATCACTCTCTAATATCTCTCTATACACAAACACAATATCAACCAAGTCCACCATCACTGTCAATCCCCTCACTTGACCGAAATCCCACACACCCCCATAGATAAATATGACACAAAAATACACCCATATATATCACACAATATATATATATATATATATATATATATATATATATATATATATATATATATATATATATATATATATATATAGAGAGAGAGAGAGAGAGAGAGAGACATATATATATACATAACAAAAAAAAATAGAGACACACACACACACACACATATATATATATATATATATATATATATATATATATATATATATATATATATATATATATAAATATATATATATATATATATATATATATATATAAATATATTTATCGATATTTATAAATATATATATATATATATATATATATATATATATATATAAATATATATATATATATATATATATATATATATATATATATATATATAACAAATGATATATATATATACATGAATATAGATAAATAGATATAAAACAATATGATACATTGAAGAACACATTCTCTAAACATGTAAAATATGTGATTTAATATCTAAATAATCATTCACACAATATAACTTAAATACAAGTGTCCAAAAATAGGATTTTCCCACTAGGACACAAAACCACACATAGGACACACCTATAAGTCTCCAAATGGACACGAAATGGACACAAATGGAGACACAACCATGGGGGTCATTCCTATGGGTCTAAAATCATCCTATATGCATGTAGGAAGGAAAAGGAGAAGAGATTTATACCTCCCGGTAGATCGAATCTAGGAAAAACCCTCCTGATACGATACCGACACGTAGGAATCCCAAATGGACACGATCGAGCTCCGAATCCTCCCAAACTTGGCTAGGACCCTCTATCCATGGAGTAGAGAAGAAATGAAGAAGATTTGGTGGAAGAATGAATGGATTTGGTGGAGAAATCAATGGAGGTTGCTCTCAAAATTTGGGGAAGAACAAGAGAGAGAAAATGGAGTGGAATAAAATAAAATGGTTCATCCCTATCCCCCCTCTAGGTGGACAACCCTATGGTGCATAGGTGTCCCTATTTGAAAAGACTAAAAAGCCCCCCACTAATCCTATTGATTAATATTAGGAATGGGTTAAGGGTTGAGGTCAAATTAGTCATGATTTAAGTCTCTAAACTAACCAACCCTAACCATAAATAATTATTCTAACCACTAACTAAAAATAATGTCATGTGGGTTATGCCTAACTAATGTGTGGGTCCCACTAGAGTCAACACTACCCCGGATCCCCGATACAAATCAGATTGACTTGAAATTCGAACCCGACTTAAATAACACCAAAATAATATCATAAATAAATAAATAATTCCAAAATAATTCTAAAGTAGAAAATGACCAAAATACCCCTGTTTATGAAAACTGGGGGTGACACCCTTCCCTGAGTTGTTACTGTAGATAGTGAACGTCGGATCCTGATGGCAATATCAGAATCGGGGCTGTCGTCAGCCGCTTCTTCAACTCATCAAAAGTGACCTGACACTCCTCTGACCGGATAAACTCTGCGTCCTTCTGGGTTAGCCTAGTCAATGGCTATGCACCCCGAAAGAAATCTTAAACAAACCTCATGTAGTAGCCTGCCAATCCCAGAAAACTCCTGATCTCTGCAACTGAACTCGGAGCGGTCCACCCCTCAACTGCTCTGATCCTTTTTAGGTTGACTGAGATCCCATCCCCGATCACAACATGACCAAGGAAATCAACTCGATCTAGGAAGAACTCACACTTCGAGCTTGCCATAAAGCTCCTCCTTCCTGAGAGTATCCAGAACCACTCTCAAGTGCTCCTTATGCTACTCTGGGGTCTTCGAGTACACTAAGATATCTTTGATGAACACCACCATGAACTTGTCCAAGTACTGGTGGAACACCTTGTTCATCAGGTTCATGAACACTATCGGGGCGTTAGTTAACCCAAACGACATCACCATGAACTCAAACTGGCCATACCGTGTCCTGAATACTGTCTTCAGAATGTCCTCCTTCTTCACCTTCACTTGATAGTAACTTGACCTCAGATCAACTTTGGAAAATATCCTCACTCCGCTCAACTGATCGAACAAATCATCGATTCTCGGTAGCAGGTACTTGTTCTTGATCGTGAGGCTGTTGAGAGCCATGTAGTCGATACACATCCATACAGACCCATCCTTCTTCAGCACAAAGAGTACCGATGCACCCCACGGTGAAGAACCCGATAGGATGAAACCTTTGTCCTACAACTCATCCACCTGCTTCTTCAACTCCACTAGCTCGTTGTTGTTCACTCTATAGACATGCTGAGATATCGGCTCGACGTTGGGCACCAAATCTATAGAGAACTCCACGTCTCTGTCCGGATGTAAACCTGGCAACTCCTCCAGAAATACCTCCATGAACTCAGCTTTCAATGAATGTGGCACGCTCTGCTCCTCTACTAAAACTCCATAGAAAACTTTACTGTTCCGCTCCGCCTCTCGTCTGGTGAACCCGAACTATGGCTCTACTGGCACTCTGAAAAGAACTCTACCACCACGATAATCTATACTGGCATGGTGCCTGCTCAACCAATCCATCTCGAATACAATATCATAGTTCGGTAATGGCATTACGAACAGACTCACATCCAGTTCTCGACCTTCTAAAACTACTCTCTGATCCTTACAAATATCACGGACGAGGATGATACCACCCCCAGTCGTGATCTTGTAAGTCCTAAGCAACGATTCAGAAGAAAGATGGTGTCTAATAGGAATTGATACAAACACAAAGCTATCGAAAGCCCCCGAATCAAACAAAGCAAATACGAGAAAAGAGTCAAGAAGAACAGAACCTGCAATCAGATCTCCTACTGCCTCTGCATCTTCGGCTGACATGGCGAAAGCTCGCCCCTGCTGACCTTCTCGGGCCTGCTGCTGGTGCTGAATAAACTTCTGCTGCTGAGTCTGCAATGGTCCCTTCTGCTGTCCTGTCAGAGCCTTAGCTCCTGCTCCCTGAGCTGTACGCCCCGAAGACAAGGGACAGTTCCTCAGCTAGTGTTTCGCTGATCCGTAATCTAGGCACTTACCGAGCCTCTTTCTACAGTCGTTCCATCCATGCCATGGCTTCTTACAGAAGGTACAACTGATGGCTTGCTGCTGTCTAGGTGCTTGTTGTAAATGCCTCTGCTAAAAAGATGCATGACCCTGACTCTGGACCTGCTGCTGCTGGAACTGCTTCTGCTAATGCTGCTGCTGAAAATGGGGCCTCTTGGCCGAACCTCTACTGCCACCGGCTCTATGGGTATCACGACCTCTCTTCAGTTTAAGGTCATTCTCTGCTGCCATAGCTCCCGACAGAATCTCTTCAAAGGTAGCATCTCTGTCACTCTTGGTCAAGGACTTGACTTCCTTGACCAAGCCCTTCATGAATCTTCTAGCCTTTGCCGTCTCGCTTATCCCCTCAACGAATCTACCCAGGCGACAGAACTCTCCGGTATACTCCTCTACTGTTTGGTTCACCTGAACCAGGTTCTCGAACTGCATCTCCAAAGCACCAAGTGCTGTGTCGGAAAAGAACTTCTTCTTGAAGAGCTTCTTGAAAGCTTCCCATGTCTGCCCCTCTGTACCCACTCTGGGGTCGACCTAGTACCAGGTGCGAGCAAGGTCCTACATCTGGCTGCTCGCTGCCTCTATCTGAATCCCAGCTGGTATCTGTGCAAGTTAAAAGATCTCCTCTATATGCTCGATCCAGTCATCGGTATATAGGATACCCTCAGTACCCTTGAAGTCTCGTGGCTGCATCTTCTGAAAGTCCTGAATGCCCGGTGTCCTCGGCTGGTACTGCTATATCTGCCTTCCTTAAGGCTGGGCAGTCACCTTCTCCACTGCTACCATGGACAGCTGATGGGCATTGTCAATATCCTACCTCATACCTTTCGACTGGCGCCGCTGAGCCTCCATCATCTGCTGAAAGAAGGCAAAGAACTGCGCCATGTTAACTGTCCCTGAGGTGGTAGCGGTAGCATCTCCTGAATCCCCGGGGTAGTCCTCAGAACAAGTGGAGGAACACCTCCAAAAGCTGCAGATACTCCCACATGAGCAGAAACAAGAGGTGATGTGGTCCCAACATCTGCCTGGACCGGACAAGAAGTGGCAGACCTCTCAGTGGTGTCTGCTGCTGCGGAGCGATGAGATTTTATATGCGCCATCCTGGAGACAGATCAAACAAGAATCAATTAATGAGAAAGAAGCGATATAATCAAAGGAGGAAAGTTTATTTCAAAGGAAGTAGCAGCAACAATTAGATAAGATTTTTCCTAATGTGATTGAGTGCCTTAAACTTATATCCTATATCCTACTGCATGCTATAGTGATACTCTAGTTCGAGTACCACTACAAAATAGCACTAGTTGCGACTCTCTCGACCTGTATGGGCCACCACTAAAAATGTGTCACGATCCGCACCCAGTGTAAGGGCACTAGAAGTGGGTACGCTGTCCTAGGTCACTACATCTAACAAAATATAACTGTACCTGCACAATAAAATACTCTCCAAAACGATGACAATATAGAACAACTCAATCACAGAACCTAAGATGTAAATAAAGGGATAAAATGGATAATAATCTCAACAGAGAACTACAACTAAAAGTTAATAAGTTTGGATGTTAAAACAACATCAAAATCTAAATAACTGAAGTGCATCTCAAAGACAAAACATCTAAATAAAGATAACTAGTCTAGCAGTCTAATCTAGACAATGGGCAAGTCCTCAGCAACTGTTGGATCCTCCTGAGGGCCCAAGTCACCAGTGTCATCTAAGCCAGCTCCATAGTAAGTAGCGCAGAACTCCTCCTCATCCTCTATAATATTTTCAACAGGTCCATTCATGACAGGAATGAATACATATCTCTCACACAGTTCATATCATGACAGAAAATATAAAGCATGCTATAGAATAAAGTACATGAAAACTGTAAGAATAAACATAAAGAAGAAGAAGAGAGAATTTGATAACTGGAAATATTTAGGTTTGGTAATAGAGAACTATAAGTGACTAGTGATTTAGAGTATAAGATACACATGTGAACGGCTTGATTTATACATGATTACACTAAAGAGTTTGCACATGATTACACTACTTCGGAATTGTTCATATGACTACTTCTACTCCCCCGTACCCCAATCAATACACAAGGATCTAGACAGGTTATGTTATTGTACATAAAAGTTTATACTTAAAACTCATGAGATCATGAGAGTACATGAGAGCACGTGAGTGTACATGAATAATAAGAGTCCATAAAATACATGATGTTCATGAAAAGCACATAACATGATGTATCTGATACACCCGATAGGGATAACATCTCATGTAAAGATCCATATAGTACTAATCCGTAATAATATCGTGTCAGCATCAAGTAAATAAGTCTCTAACAAGAATATAATTTCTAACGAATATAAAACAGTCAGAGAATATAGTCGCCTGATATCCCGAATGTCTGATGAGAATATGAGTCCGAACAGGAGTATCTGAGTCCTATTTAGAGCAACCTCAGGTTAAAAGTGTCCAACATGAATTTAGAGAAATTTACAATGCATTCTAATTAATTCTAGGTCATTCTGGGTCAAAGTCAACTCTGGTCAACCCTGATCAACCATTCTAGACAACTATGTCAACCAGTCCATTATTCCAAGTTTAGGTCAAACTTGAGTCATCTAGTCATTTTAAGTCCATTTGGATCAAGTTTAGATTAAGTTTGACACAAAGTTGACTTTTGTCAACTTGGTCAACTTGCTAGTCAACTATGCCAAGTTAGGCCTATTGGGTCAATTCTAAACTAGCTCACCAACCATAGGCTAATATCATATATATATATATATATATATATATATATATATATATATATATATATATATATATATATATTGTTTTTAAGGAAACACTAGATTTTATTCATGATAAGTTGAGTACCAACTCAGGTTACAAAATACAAATATACCAAGGATCTCAATGTCTAGTGTTTATATTTGATAGTAGCCTTCAAAATCTGTCGGTGAACTTCGTTAATCAGCTTAGCAGTCGTGAAGGAGTATTGTTCATATCACTATTTGTTACGATTTTTCTATAATACCCATATCACTACTACCACCGCGACCTCTTTTTTATGTTTTTTCTTCTTTCTCCACCACGAACGAAGTCTATGTAAGAAGCTGGTGCCCCTACAATATATGTAATACGAATGTTGTAATGACGTCCATACTGCAGTAGCTAGATCACCCTCATGAAGTATATGATCCAAAGTTTCTGAGGAAGGTGATGAACAGTAATGGCACTTAGAAGCCATGCTATACTCGAGTCGAATGATGTTATCATCAGTGGGGAGTTTGTTGTGCAAAACCCTCCAACACAGAATAGACCACTTCGTGGGTATACAAGTATTCCAAAGATGTTTGAAATATGGTAACAATGGCCTGTGAGTACGAGCAACATCCCACGCAGATGCTACCGAAAACATACCGGATCGAGCATATCCCTATCTCCAATCACCCTCTACCTGTGATATGTGTGGGCCTGCCATATTACGACCATGTATAAGTCTCTTCCATACATGAGTTGTATTAGAGGTTAGTTGTACATCATTAGCGGCTTTCTGAGAGCAATATTTCTGGTTGAAGAATTGTGTCTAGAGGCTACCCTGTGTTGTAAACTTCCAACAGAGTTTGATAGTCATTACAGTCATGACAACCTCTAGTCTGTGTACACCAAGTCCTCCTTCTTCCTTTGTACGAGCAATAAACCCCCAACCAAGCAAAGTATGCTTCGATGTCCCATCATACGAGCCCCAAATGAAGCTAGAGAATATATTCTCTAGTCTATGTAACACAGCAACATGAGGATCGCATGCCACCAAAGTATAAACTAGAATTGATGCTAAAACATTCTTGATTAAGACTAACTTGCCTCCTGGAGAAAGTGTTATATTGTGCCACCCCTCCAATCTGTGCCGGATTTTGTCTAAGAGCTCTTCGTACATCCCTCCGTTATGATGACCTGCCATAAGGGGACAACCCAAATATGTGAACGGAGGCATACCAACATTGAATCCAAATCTGCTAGCCAGTTCCTCTCCCTTCTCTGGGAGCTCCTTCCTTGATAGATAGATTGAAGATTTAGTTTTGTTGATTTTCTGGCCGGACATAAGCTCGTACCAAATTAGAACTTCATTTATCATGCCCACCGAACGCAAATCCCCTGCTGCAAACAAAAGAACATCATCATTGTAGGCTAAATGGGTGATAGGTGGACAGCCTCGTGAAGTGATGAATACAGAGAAGCCGTCTTCTTCTGGCAGCTGCTTCATACTTCTAGAGAGAACCTCTACAGCAATAATGAAGATTGCCGGTGATAATGGATCTACCTGTCGCAGACCTCGAAAGGCTTGGAAGTAATCAGTCGATTCACCATTGATTAGAGGAACATACTATATATTGTTCATAATACGCAGCATCATATCCATCCACTTATTATGGAATCAAAATTTGCGTAGCACCTTAAATAGAAAATGTCAATCTACTCTATCATATGTCTTCATCATATCTAGCTTGATAGCAGCGTTTCCCCATCTATGATTTTTGTTCATCTTAGCCATCATTTCTTGTGCAAGAAAAATGTTATCAACAATATCTCGCCCTTGAACAAACCCGCTCTGCTCTTACGAGATGATACGCAGAAGGAACGGAGCTAAGCGTTGAGAGAGAAGCTTGGATATGATCTTATTGATCACAGTACACAGACTAATGGGCCTATAATCACCAAAGGCTCTCGGCTATTTCATCTTAGGAATAAGGACGAGTGATGTATTAGTAAACGTCCTAGGAAGAAAGAAACCCTCGATGAACATTGAAATGGCTTCCAACATATCTTCACTAATGATGTCCCGACTATGTATGTAGAACAAAGGCGTGAACCCGTCAGGCCCTGAAGCACTATTCTTGTCCAAACTTTTGATTGTGTCAAGAATCTCATCTTTGGTAGGTGGGGCAATAAGTGTCTCATTATCCGCTTCTGTCACCAGATTAGGAATGAGTGCTAATAATTTAGCATCATCCCGTATCTCGCCCCGCTCGTACAACTTGGAATAAAATTCTTTGGCATAATCATGGATGTCTTGCCTCTCTTTGATAACCTCTTCATTTTCCTTGGTAATAGAGTGAATATACAGAGACTTCTTCCTGTTATTAACACAACCATGGAAGTAAGCTGTGTTCTTATCCCCGTCTAGATCCCATTTGAGATGAGCTTTCTATTTCCAATAAGATTCTTCAATTCTGACACGTTGCTTGAGTATTGCAAACGCCTTTGACAGATGTTCTAAAGAAGCATGTGACTTCGTTGCCTCATGTGTCAGTTCTGCTGCAAGGACTTCGTCTTCCGCTTGCTTCACAGACTGGAAAATGTCCACGTAAGTGTTCCTACTCCATTTTAAGAGAACTTTCCGGCAAGCGTCTAGACGCAGTGACACTCTAGTAATACCATTAGGATGATATACTGAATGCCACAAGTCGAGGAACCAAAATTGCTTCCTTGCACTAGCCGGAACCCTTTTGAATTGAGTGAGGATTGGAGCATGGTCCGACTCCATCTTATTGAGATGTTCAACCCCTGACATTGGAGCCAATTCAATCAAGGCATTATCAACCAGAACCCAATCCAATCGCGATCCGCACCTGCCATCCTTCTTAGACTTGAGCCATGTAAAGCAGCTTCCTGAATACGGCAGTTCAGTTAGGCCAGCTGCTAATTTGAAATTAGCAAACTTTTGAATTGAGATTGGGTCGGCAGGACGACCCCCGATCTTCTCTTCCGATCGTAATACGACATTAAAATCTCTTCCTACAACCCAAGGCAGATTGTGATCCACCTGAAGCTGAGATAGTCTCTCCCAAAGCAGTCGACGACCTTTTTTAGTATTGTCCCCATGGACCAAGGAGAACATAGCAGTAGAAGGAAGCATGTGGTGCGATACTGTTACAGTGAGAACTTGATCAAAGGAGTCCCTAAGCGATATATCACACGCCGTCTTGGCCAGCACCCATATATTCCCACGCTCATTAGAATATTCCTACGCTCATTAGAAAACGCAGCAGAAAAGTCGAGCTTTAATTTGTAGAATGTAAGTTGGTGAACATCCACCTTAGGTTCAATAATAGCCATGAATACAATTTTGTGGATCCTTCTAGAGACTTGATTCTCTTAAGAGTCATTTTATTAGCAATGCCTCTCACGTTCCAAATTAAGATGTTAAACATTAGAGGGTGAAGGTTTACTTGTAGATGTTAAGCTTGCTGCTTGGCGAGTGATACGGTCAGAAGGCTTCAACATCTTCTTTGTTTTTTTCCTCCTTTGCTTTGTTGCAGTAGTCGTATCCTGGGTCTCTCCTCCGTTATCCTGGCCTTCATCACCGCTGTGTCGGTGCTCCACTTCAAGCTCTTTCCTTTCGACTTCATCAGCCCAGTTCAATACAGTATCACGCACCTCTCCTTCCTCTAACTGCTCAGAATTGTCCTCCCCAGCAGCGTCCAGAACTGCTCAGAATTGTCCTTCCTCTAACTCTGACACAGCCATAGTAGCCAACCCTGTAACTGCCATTTCCTTGTCTGTCTCTTCCAAGATGACAGGTTGATATGGAGCCGTTACCTCCGTTCTCGTGGCCTGAGCTTCGCAGGGAATGGCCGATGGGTCACAGAAATGAGAAAGGCTTTGATCAGTGTGAATGGCCTCCCCTTGCATAATAGTAACTCCCCCATTAATAGCAGCTTCGGATGGTGTGTTATGACCATGATTACCTTCATTAATTACTAACCTCCGGCCTTCATTGGGGAGCTGTAATATTTGAGTGACCACCAATTCCTTCGGAGCTCGACGCGTGTCCTCCTCCGAAGTTTGCTTTTCCTGCGTAACTCCCCCAGGAACTACCTCTTTGCCTTTATTCTTTAACTTGCAATGAGTGACAATGTGTCCTTGATGGTGACAGTGCGTACAATATAATAGAGTATATTCATACTCCAAATTTTGCTAGAAGCTTCGACCACGAGGTAAGTTAATTCCGATGCGCTGCTGTAAAGGTTTGCTAACATCTATTTCAACAAATACCCTTGCTCGGCTTGGACGAGATAGCTCTGAAGTAGCCATGTCAATTTCAAAGGCGAACCAATTGCCGAGGTTATTACAAAGAGAGCCTCTTTGTCATATAAATGATGAGGTAGATCAGGAAGATCCACCCACACAGGAATGAGGGAAGATTCAAAAGATGGAGAGAAATCTGGTTCCCTCTTGAAAATTCTCATCGGAGCACGCGACACGAACCACGTATCTTTAGATCGAAGACGGAGATAGTCTTCTTCAACAGAAGGTCGAATCAGTATGTGTTTGCGGTCAATAACCCCCCGCCTTGATTGTTCCCTGGAATTGAAACCCCAACAACGCCTTGCGAATAACCTCGATCGATGGCTTAGTATGTGAAAACTTCCCAATGAGGGCATATCGAAGAGGACCTGACAGAGTTTGTTCTTCTTCTTCTTCTTCAGAAAAGAAGATCGCTGGGGCTCCTTTGAACGATGTCACTTCCTTTGATATATATACATATATATATATACACACACAAATATACTAATATACATATATGTATATATATCAAAGGAGTGAAAGCAAGTGTATGCTGTGTTGTGTAAGGGGGTAGACTAAATCTCAGAAACTGAGATTGAACTCAAGTTCAATCTCAAAACAAAACCAAAAAATCAAGTCTCAACTTATCAACCTACACTAACATTCAATAGTACATAAATATATACATATACAAATACCTATAACTAATAACCTAAAACACTCAATACATGTCATATCCATATATATAGGTATTCCAACTCTCATACATATATATACATATACAACTGAAATCTCCTAATGTATCTCAGAAAACTGAGAACACAACCAATATTGCTAACCTATATACTCTACCTTATAATTTCCAACCCTCACATGTATGTCTATCAACCCACATTCCCTCAAAAGAAACTAAAATCAATAGGTATCTTAGAAATCTAATTCAATACTAAATATCAGTGTCAAACTCAGAAATCTGAGTTGAACTCAAAATCAATTCTCAATATCAAAACCAATTCAATATCAAAAACCCATATACTACACAAACCCAACTCAAAACCTAAAATTCAAAATACACAAATAAAACTCATGAAACTTGACAAATGTAAAGGTGTACACGTGTGTGTCATGTTCTTGTCCTCACAGAGTCGAATCCGTGTCCGTATCGTGTCCAAACAGTGCGTATCGCATAGGCACGTACACGTGTATAGGAAAATTCTTGTGGGCACGTGTCGTGCTCGATAGAAAACCAGACGCAACACGAGGAGCCTCTTGCTCGTGCACATAGCTAGGTGGGGTCTAGGTCTTCGTGTACACCACCCTGACATGCGTCCACGCAGTATCCACGCGTCACACGAACAACGTGTCGAGATGGGCTGTGCGCGCATGCACGATGTCAGCCGAATCAGTGCAGGCGCGATAACTTCGCGCACACTCAACAAAATCTTATAAAATTTCACGAGCACGTAGACAGAGTTTTCCCCCCATCCCCCCATGTGTCCATAAAATTTTACGCCAAACCGTGTCGTATCCATTGAGTTATGACACTCAGAATGCAGGACAGTGCACGGGCTGTGCACAGGATCTCGTGCTACGTCCCCGTGTCCAATTTGGACACCAAAAATGTGTTAAATCGAGATCCGTCTTCACAGAACTTGTTTCAAATATAAACAACAACAAATTCGTGAAGATAGAATCAAAAAAATAAGAACTTTTGATTCTAAGAGGCATTTCATCGAACACGTGTTCCAATACACCGACACGCGTCCGATACGCCTACCAAACGGATACGAAATCCTACCAAACTACATCTACAGGTCCAAAACACATAGATGGATGCATCTATAAAGAAAAATTAGAATTTACATGGGTTTAGAGGGGTTTACCTATTGAGAGTCAATATCTCAATGAAATGTGCCTCCAAATGTCCCGACGCCAATTTCCTCCGGTCCAAAGCCTCTAATTCCTTGCTAGCAAGTTTCCAGCAAGTTTCTCTCCTCCCATGGATCGCAACATACTTCGTTTGGTCTGATTTGTATGAGAATTGAGAAAAAAACGGCTATTGGAAGGGAATAGGAATTTTTAGGGTTTTGAGAAAGCTTGACGGCTACTATACTATAACACATATAGGAGGCTGCTGTTGTGGCCGACCAGGGGTGCTACTAGGGTTATGTTAGGGTTTTGGATGGGCCACAATACAACTAAAGTCCAAAAGGAGCCCATTAGCAAAAAGGCCAAAAAGCTATATATTAAATAGCCTAAAAATAACTTAAATTGTTTCCTAATTAGGACTAAGCTCTAACTTAAATTCTAATTAGCTAATTAAGTCTCTAATCACATGGTTAATCTTCTAATCAAGGTTGACTAAGGTTAAACCATCTGCTAATACCAAGAGCACCAAACAAAAACTACAACACCAATCAAATTAATAATAAAATAATCAAAAATTCAAAATATCACACAATTACTAAAATACCCCAAATCTAGAAAAGTGGTAGTAACATTGGATATTAGAACTAGGTAATAGATAATATCAATATGTCAATGCCAAGAGTAGGGTGAGTGAGTCCATGCGTGTATGATTGGTAGGGTATGACAAGCATAGGGTATCCTGGGATAATTTTGATAGGTAATAAAATAGAAGGGTATATTGATATAAAGGCATATATGTATATAGGTAAACATACTACTATAATCTATAGCTATACATGTCATAAGGTAAGGATATAGATATTTTGGAATCAATTGTAGGTAACCTATGATACATATTTATGCATATATGTATCAAAGATCGAAGGTAAATATCTGTAGGTATATATACATATAGAAATAAGATACTAGAATACATGTCATGCTACATAGGGTATAAGTAAGGTAGCCAAGGTATGGTGCAAAATGTGGAATACTTAATAAATTAAGGTATCATGACATATCATGGTATACGGTATGTCAAGTGTTAGGTAGAACATGGTATCCTAAGGATATGCTATCTATATATGTATATATAGGTATATATACGTATATATAGGTATATATGTATATGTATAGGTAGTTAAATTAATTCTAAGGGTAAAGGTAAATACCTTAGTAGCAAGGTAAGTCATGGGTATGCATAGAATAGTAAGGGTACAATATGATATATGTATTTTATATAGGTATCAAATAGATACCAATATTATAGGATACATAGGGATATAGATATATATATTTATACGTATAGTATAAGGGGTATATTATACCATATGAATATGGTACATAGATATCTTGGTGTATTATTACATGTAGGATGTATGGATATATACATATAGTATATGAGTAAGAAAGTAACCTAGCACCATAGGTAAGTGTAGACAAACATGTGTGAGGGTATAGTAATGGATAAATGGTTAGTGATATGGGCCTATAGTAGGATATCTGGATATATGTATATTATATAGGTAAAGGATAAATGTTTAGATATGGGTAAATGGCATATTGGTATATGTTATGGATAGGTAAAGGCAATTACATATGTAATAGGCATTTGGTACATCCATGGATATATAAAGGGTAAATTAGCTAACATAATCATAAATAGTAGGCAACTAGTAGAGATGTAAGATATATGTATTGATACTTGGTAATGTTAGCTAGTATGGCTAATACCTTCAAGGTATGGACTTAGAAACAAGGTATTGACTAGTATGGACTAGAAAATCTAGTTTACCCAAGTTATTGACCCTAGAACTAAGGTATTAACTAATAGTTAAGGTATTTGAGATACGGGCTAAGGTATTAGGTAAATGTGTGATACAAGTTAAGATACCGTGATACGGGATAAGGTAAATAGCTATAGGCCAAGGTATTGCTAGAAATTATAGGTAGAAGTATATATTAGGGCAATATACGCTAGAAAACGTATTAATATAGACTAGAAACCTAGTATTAGCCTAGTATTAACTAGTAATATCTAGTTTGACCTAGTTAGTACCTAAGAACCAAATAGTGACTCGTTAAGATCTAGTATAACTTTATAAACCTAGTAAATAGGTATAATTAACCTATAAACTAGAAAATAACCTAGTTTCACTGTGTTAACCTAGATTTGATGTAGTTTGACTTCCATGACCTAGAATTGACCTAGAAATCATATTTTAATTTAGATATCAATGATTATCACTCCAAAATACCAAATTGATAATTATATTCCATATTAGGTCTTCGAGGTACTGTATCAGATACTGTTGATACTTCACACCGAATTTTAGACAAGTACATTCTCTGATAATTTCCTATTTTATGATATCTTTTATGTTTCTTGTATTTAGTGTAGATATTCATAATTTTTTGACAGATTTGTTACACGGATTGGTGTATCTTGTGCACGCCTTGTTGTTGTTCTTATGCATTATATGGACACTAATTCCTACGAATGTTCGCGACCTTCTTAGAGAATCCCGTATCATAACGTGCTATAGTTGGATCCACTATACTAGTCGGGGGTAGGGAGTTTTAGCGTATATATGTGATCAAGACCCTCCTTGCATCAAGTCTTGAACCTTGAATAGTGTTAATCATATACCGCACGTATGATTAATCAGGCCATAAACTTTTGTATCAAGTTCCTAAGCCGATCACATGTTGAAACTAGTGCTCACTCACATAGATAATATTTTCTTGATTCTTGTACATGATATATCTTGTTCTCTTGCTCTTACACTCATTTACAGCTTTTGCTTATATCATTCTATGTTCATGTACATGTCGCTTCCCTTGTATATTCTCTCTATTTACTACTATATAGTCTTTATCATTTTTTTGGAACTTTTATTAGAGATGTACTTCGCTCTAATCCTGACTTGATATATTTTTTCCAGATAATTTAGATGACGGTTGTCCTATCTACTATGGCCCACATGATGTAGTAGACGTAGACCAGAAGACAATGATTCAGGAGGGTTTAAGCTGAGGAGGCTTTATTAGCGACTTAGTTAGACTAGATTGTACTGGATTTGTGTCCAGCCTTATGACTCTGACATGTTATTATTTTGAGACTGTTGTTATTGGAGATAGATAACTCTTAGACTCATTGTGGACTTGTATTATGTTATGTTAGACTCCTAGATATTTAATATCATGTCATTATCTTTATCGTGCCATTTATCTACCTTTTAGTTATTGTGATTGAGTATGAATATTATCATTATTTGTCCTCCGTTTGGAGATGAGATATCTTGACAGGTTTTGATATTTATATTGTTAGTTTGTATAGTAGACCTAGATAGCGTTCTACCGTTGATGTTGTGGCGTAAGCTAGGCATTGTCTCGTACTTGTGCCCCTACATCGGGTGCGGGTCGTGACAAGTTCTTCATCATCGTCAATTGGCACCCTCTTTCCGAGATGATGTGGGACGGGCGCGACAGATTACAGTCGTTGGAACACAGACTGCCTAGGTGATAGGGCTTGCAACAGCAGCAATTGATGGTGATACTAGCATGGGTATGTCCGACAAGGGATGAGTTGTGTGTAGTACTTGTCTACCCTACCTTGCGTTTGTGACTAATCACATTACGCAAGTCGTACAACGGAAGGTCCGTATTCACACCCAGTTCATGCGTGCGGCCAAGTGTTGTACATGTGTGTGATTGAGGACAGTGTGCTCCCTGACTCACTTTAGGCATATAAAATACACCCGAGTCATTTATGGGAGCTTTGTTAGGGAAGCCAACTTCACACGCACAAAGGCCCCGGAATCAGTCTGATACAGTTTACCATCGGCCGCACGCGTGACCGTTGGCACGCATCTCAGGTCTACTGCTGGCATAGCAAATTGAGCGCGTAGCACTCGTGCCGCCTTGGACTTCTTCATACTAGCCCGTGAAGGCACGTAGTACTCAGAGTCCAACTTTTTCTTGCAAGATGGCAAGTGATCCTGTCAAGAATAGAAGCCTTCCTAGGTACAGTTGACCCCCTATACGAGCGGGTAGATGCGCCTCCCTTTTTCTTCTTTAGAGCCCTAAATTGGGCATGGGCGGCTTGGAAATTAGAAGTAGTGCCTTGCTTCTCAGTCTCACGCGTTACTTGTGGAGCAGCCTTGTTGTCAATAGCAAGGAGAGATTTCACAGGCGTAGGTCATACGCCTTGGGTCTGATGCGCTTCGGGCGCAGCCTCTTTGGCGTCGGTGTACAGCAGAGTGCCTTTGGGCACCCAGACTCGGCGAGTCTTCTTCAACTTTGGCAGTCGCTTCGAAGGACTCGTGCTACATTAAGAGAGAAATTCTTTACAGGCTTGCTAGTCAAAGCGCATGACTAGCATCCTTTGAGAAGATCCGAGCTTGTTATCATCGGATTGCATCACTACCTTCTTGTTAGAAGAGAATAAAGCCCTTAGCAGAGTCGCCAGGTTGTTTGCCATTATAAAAAAGTAGTGAAGAAACTTTTATATCAACAAACAGAACAAGTACAATCTTGGATTGTTAATGGAATCCTTCGAGTATAATTTGTTTTTTAGGAACTTTGCGATGATGGAGGTTGAATGTTGCTTTCTTTACTCCGTTGACGATCCGACGACGATCTAGAGAAAACTACAAGTCTTCCTGTTTGATCTACAAGGAGGATGGCAATTCGGCTCCCTGAAGTGTGTGTGATGCACTGTGTCTAAAATAAAGGAATGATCCTTCCATTTATAGTTGATTCGTAGAAAGATCCACTCCTATACGTAGGGATGTAATGCTCACAATCTATTGGGCATAGGGGCACAGCGTACGAGATTTGAGGGATGAATCTGTTGTAACTGCTAGCTTTATGGGCTGCATGGGCCGCCACGTAGCATTTGTTGATAATCACGTGTTACTTATATCTTGGATTGTTAGTGCTCGTTCATGATTAGGAATGAGTCAATGACACGTAGCACGTGTGCCCTGTTCTAAGATCTCGAGTTGTTAGGGTGAAGAAGATCTCTACGCTAAAAGTACTGACTGTTTGGCGTAGGGGTGACCCTACGCCAGAAAGAATCTTGGTATTGTAGAATGCTTTGGCATGGGAGAGTCCATGCGGCCTGTGTACAGTTGTTATTTAATCATTACAATGATGTGGGCCGTCAGCTCGATCTTCGAAGCATTCTCGGCTTCTACTAGCGTAGGTCAGGGTCTTACCTACACCAACTGCTCCGCATAAGGCAAACGTCTCTTCTATTTTTGTGCTGCCATCAACTGTACAGAAGTCGAGGCATGTCGCACTATGTTCGAAGCGTTGTGCTTTGAAAGTTAAACCCTATGTCAGAGGGCATTAAATGCTCCTTGGAAGTAGAGGCTTAGCTTTTCTAGATGGCATAGCCACTCTAGGGTGTAAGGAGATCAGGGCATAGCCATTTCCAAGGCATAGGGAGCTCAGGACATATGCACTCCAAAGGCGTCGGGGGCGCAGCTGTTCAAATGGTGCCCTAAGTACTTGATTTTGTGAGTGCGTGAATTTTATGCTTTTACAAAGAGTTGGCCGTATCATGATAAAGTAGGATACTGAGTCATTTGAGGGGGGTTTTCCTCCGACACTTGTGGCACACATGTCCTATTCTTCATGGCACATTGCACTAGCTATAAATTTTTCTAATTAGGATCTAAATTATGTTTTATACATGCTCATGTGATTTGGTTAGGATCAGACAAGGTTTGGTATAGGTTTCTTGGGCATATCATAAGAGTATCATAGATCGGTGCGATACGAGGGTGATACACACCAAGTGTTTGGTTTTTGGCATTTTTGTGAGTGTCATAGGTATCCATGTGTGTGTACATATATTCATGTGTGTGTGCATGCACATAGGAATAAAGAGAGTGGGTAAAGTCAATATGTGATACCACATGTCATGTGTATATGTATCTGCATACATATGGAGTATGTGCGTGTATCTCTATACAGGTGGATAGAATGTGTGTGTTTTTATGTAATGTTGTGACTTATGCATGTAAATATTATATTTGTGTGTGTATATGTGATTATACACTAGTGGTTGTGTCAGTTTTAAGGGGGAAACCTGTGTGGTGTGTACTAGACACAAGGGGGTGTGTGTGCAGCCTAGGAGACATGTTAGTTGTGCCAACAACAGCTAATTGCTGTTATAACAATACACAACAGTAACATGTGTAGCAGGGGCTAAGGGCAGGACAATATGCACTAGGAAGTGCTATCAACTGTATATTGCTTGTTAGCAGCAGTACTTGGGACTTCTATTAGCAGTCCATTAGACAGCAGTCTTGGGATCATCTGTAGTGGCAGCATGTGATGGCATGATAGCAGTTTGTACACAACAGTGAAAAGGTGGGGGTTAATAATAGAACTGTTAGCAAATAAAAAGGGCAGTGTGAAGTAGAAACAGGGAGTAGTAGCAGCAGTCTAAATGACTGCTAGGCAGCAGTTTGGTAGCTGCTTGCATAAAAGAAAACATCAACAGTATTAGCGGTAGGGGAAATTTTAGTGTGCTCTGCATTAACACTTAGTAGCAGTAGAAGAAGAATAGGGGATAACAGCAACGTTAGTAGCATCAGCAGCAGTTAAAGCAATAAGAACAACATCAATATTGAACTACACTTGGCACATCAGTTAGTAGGGGACTACACTCGCAATTAGTCCATAACAGCAGCTTAGCAGTAAAGACTAATAGCTACAGAAAGTTTATGTATGGTGTAGGTGTGCAATTAGAAAATCAGTCAGCAGTAGCTAAGGACGACAATGAGCAGTAGATCTGCAGGTAGTATCCATGTGTGGGTGTAATGTGTGCCACTAGCATGTACGTGTGTGTGTTGAGTAAGGATATATGTAGGCAATGGAGATAGGTTGATAGAAGGACTAGTGTATATGTAATATCCAAGGTAAGGTAATAGGCATGTGCATAGATAATTGCATATAGGTGTGGCATAGGTATAAAAGGGGTAAATATGTCTATGGGTAATTGGGGGTCGCAAAGTATGGATATAGTTTGTGTATGCATTGGTGTAAGTTAGGATATGTATAGGGTAAGGGTAAATGGTTATGGTATTGCATTATAGAGCCTATGTATATATAATATAGGATAAAGTAATGTCATAGGTATAGGATAAGCTACGTATATACATAGAATATTGCCTAGTATTGGCTAGAATACCTTGGTATGGCAATGTATAGACCTAAAAGCCTAGAAATGACCTAGTTTGACCTAGTTTAGCATGATATGACCTAGTTTGACTTCTATTACCTAGAATTGACCTAGAAATTATATTTCAACTTAGGTATCAATGATTATCACTCCAAAACACCAATTGATATTGATATTCAATATTTAGGTCGTCGAGGCACTATAAAGGATAGAGTTTGATGCTTCACCCCAGATTCCAAGCGAGTACATTCTCTGATAATTTTTTATTTATGATATTTTCTATGTTTCTTGTATCTAGTGTAGATATCCTTGAATTCTTGACACGTGGTTACACAGATTGGTATTTTTGGATCCCGTCATGAGATGTTATTTCTTGTATATCTTGGTGTACTTTGTATAAGCCTTGTTGTTGTTCTTGTACTTGTATAGACACTTATTCCTGAGAGGATTAGCTACCTTCTCTTTGAATCCTGTGTCATAGCGTACCATGGTTCGATCCTGTCACGACTCGCACCCGGATATTCGGGCATGAGTATGTGAGCCAAGCCTAGCCTATGTCGTAGTATCGGCAGTAGAACGCTATCTAGTACCTAATAAAAAATCCCAACATTTATATGATCCAATATATCAACATGTACTCAAATTACATACAACTAAAGAAGATATGAATAAGAAATATAACTATAACACTAAATCATCCAGAATCTATAAATGATCATACATATCAGAAATGTATCGGAGACAAATCCGATAAACAACATAAATCTAAATAAAGAATATTGGCCTAGATCTATCCAGAGGTCGACTCACGGTCAATGGAACATCAAGATCTTTCTCAGCTAGCATCATCATGTGGTCCGAGAATTTGGGACATAACAACTCCTAAAATTATGGTTATCCAGTCTGGATTGGAGCAAAGTACATAAACTAACATTAATTCCATTAAATTGACAAAATCTATAAATAATAAGCAATAAAAATACATGATTGATAAATAATACTGAACAATGAGAAAATAGAGAAATATGTAAGCATATTAGAGTAACTATAAATTGTAAGTAATCATGAGTATAATGTATTAGTAGGTAATATCTAGAATAGAGCATGTAATACTAACGGTGCCTTGAGACATTAGTTGATTATGTGATCGGCTTGGGACAGGATCAGGCTATTCAATATGACCGGCTATCCATAAGTACAGGTAATAGATTAGGTCGACCATTCATGGAAATCTATGCACAAGTAATATAAGATCAGGCTACACCCTGCGTGAGGTGAGGGTGAGCTATGCACAAGTAGTTTGGGTATGATCACATAATCTACTAATATTGTCACACCCACTTTTCATTTCAAGTGTATTTTGGCAATTTTATATTATTTTATTAATTTATTTAATTCATGTGATGATGTGTGGTTTGGTTTGTTGTCTGAGTAGTCTTGATGGGTTTAACTTAGCCAACCATGACCTAGAACCTTGATGCCATATTAGAATTAGATTTTTATCATTTAGTTTTTAATTTAAAATTTATGAGTTGTTTTTAGAACGATTTAATTGAATTTTTAGCCAATTTCTAGTTAGCCTTTTGAAAGCCTTTTTGGACTTGGGCTTTATTAGCAACTTAGGGAGCCTAGGCCCATGTGCTAACCTAACCCTAATCCCCCTATACCTAGCCAGCCATAGGCAGCCCCTCCCTTTCATTTATATTGAAGTTTGTAGCCTCCAAGAAACCCTAGATTTCCCCTCTTCCAAATTCCTAACTTTTGCATCCGGAGTCCGTTTCTCCTCAAACAAAGTCCGTTGTGCTCGTAGAAAGGAGAGGATATTTCTGTAGCAGTGCTAGCAAGGTGGTGGAGGTGTTTGCTTGAGGGTACTCGACCGTTGGAGCGCTCGGGGAGTCCTTTGCATTGAGATCCTTGACTCTCAATAGGTAAATCCTAATCTAGTATAGTTTTTTCTAATTTTTCTTCATGATAGTGAGCAATGAATTAAATTCTGATTTCTCTTGAATCTATTTACATTTTCTGTTAGCCCTATACACGAGTATCGGACACGTGTCGGCTAATGTTCGTAGGTGTTTGATGAAATGTCACAATGAATTAAATTCTGATTTCTCTTGAATCTATTTACATTTTCTGTTAGCCCTACACATGAGTATCATGACCCCATAGGTTTTGACACGAATCGGACTCGTGTCCGTGTCCAAATAGGACACGAACGCGCTGCACGCCAGGCCGCACGCGTGCCCTACTGCTCAGGGGTGATTCCTCGACGCACAGGCCACATGGTCGCATAAAAATTAACGTGTTGGTGGGGGCTGTGACCGAGATCATGCTCCCAAAGTTTTGTGAAGTTTTGTCGAGAAACGAGGGAGAGATCTCGTCGGCATTGATCGGCCACACGCGCACGTGCGGGACAGCCGCCGCTGAAATGCGGTTCGCGCGGACACGACACGACACATGGACACAAATCAAGGTGTCCAACATGTAGTCCTATACCTGCCCAAGCCTAGGACATGAACACGTGACACGAGTCCCTAGACTCGATGGCACGCGTGTACGACGTTGTGCACGGGGCTGTGCATACGCATACCCGTACGCGGACACGCCCTGCGTGCATGTCAGACATGACACATGGCCGCACGCTAACTCGGCCAGTAGGTCGGGGATGTGTACGCCCAGGTGTACGTGATGTTTCACGAGAGTTGGATCGAAAACGAGCGAGTAATCGGGTTTGCTTCGATTCGGTTCACGCGCGTGTCGGGTTTACCGATACTCGTTCGCTGGAGACGATACGGACACGGTTTCGAAGCTCAAAATGAGATTCTCAAGGGTCGTCCCAGGAATCTTCCAGGAAATTCTAATAGTGATTGAGTATCCTCTCATTTTAACACCTTACTTCCTATACTCTATAGCAGGCTTGTAGTAATACAACTAAATTACCGTACTACCACGACATCGCACTAATGTGAATCTGGTCCTGCATGGACCGGAAAGATGAAATCGTGTCTCCTTAACTATCTTGAAGACAGATCGAACAAGGAATCAATTACTGAAAAAGAAGCAAAATTATTAAAAAAGGACAGTTGTTTTCAAAAGGAGACAATTAACAGCAAGAATTGTTAAGAATTTTTCTAATATGATTGAGTACCTTAACTTATATCCTATATTTTATTGCAGGCTGTAATGATACTCTAGTTCGAGTACCACTACGAATTACACTAGTTGTTATTTTGACCTGCATGGGCCACCAATAAAAACGTATCACGACCCGCACCCAGTGTAAGGGCACGAGAAGTGACGAACGCCCAGCCTACGCCGCAGTGTCAGCGATATAACGTTGTCCTGAGTCACAGTATCTAACACAGTCTAAAATAAACTTCGAATGGAGAGTAATAATAAGTAACTCAATCACAATACTAAGATGGAATAGAAGAATGAATCTCAAGAGAGTCACAGATAAAAGTCTAGGTGTAAACCACCAGAATAAATCTCAAGTACAATAGTACAACTCATAAAGTCTCAAGCAGAAGGACAATAAAATACTAAGTCTCAGCTAGACTATAGGCAAGTCCTCAACGACTGTGGGATCCTCCTGAGGGTCCACGTCGCCAGTGTCATCTAAGCCAATGCCATAATAGGTAGGACAGTACTCTTCATCAATACCTGTAAAATTTTTCACATGCCCAGTCAGGACGGAACGTGCATATATCTCTCAATACAGTTCATAGCAGGAATGAACATATAAAGCAAGCCATAGAAAACTATACATGAATCGCTGTAAAAGAAATCAATAAGAGAGAGAGACTATAAAATGAGATATAATATGATAATAGAGAAATGTAACCTTCTACGTGATTCAGAGCATGAATTGGTTATGTAAACAGCTTGGGTTGCACATGGATACAGCTATGGAGTGCACATGGATACCTACTGGGGATAATGATCACATAACCAACTACACTCTCCCTGTCCCCCAATCAATACACAAGGATCAATGCATGTTATGTTATTGCACATGGATAACAACTACTGTATACATGGAGCTCATATGGTCATGAGTGTACATGAATAACATATGAGTGCACATGGATAAATATGAATACATGGAGTACATGATGGCCATGATAAAGTACATGAACATGATATACTCGATGTATCCGAGGGGATAACATTGCATGAAAAGATCCATAGGGTACTAATCCGTGTGAACATCGTGTCAGCATCAAGTATACTAGTCTATAACAAGAGAACATATCCAAAGAAGTATGAAAAGATCAGAGAATGTACTCGCTGGCAAATCAAACTGCTGATGATGAGGTGTAACTAAACTGGGGCAATGTAAACCTATTTAAAGTATACACATGTCACAACCAAGTCAAAAATATCAAAGAAAATAGTTACAATGCAAGACTACATACTTCTAGGTCCATTTTGGTTAAAGTCAACCCTCGATCAACTCTGGTCAAACCAGGTCAACGCTGGTCAAACCTGGTCAACCCTGGGTCAACTAGTCCGTCTACTAATTTCTAGGTCATACACAAAATTCTAGGTCATTTGGAGTTCGTTTGAGTTGAATTGGATCAAGTTTGACCCAAAGTTGACTTTTGTCAATTTGGTCAACTTGTCGGCCAATTCGACTCAACTAAGCTCAAAATGACAAACCAAATCTGTCCTAGGACTCCTATAGTTATATACACAACTATAATCTATTCCAAGAGGGTTTCCAAGCATAAAACCTATATACATATAGGTATATACACACGCGTGTATATACAATACAACCAAACCCTATTTCTAACAAAAGATGATGTGTGTGTGTGTGTGTGTGTGTACTAGTGTCTACTGAAATAAGGTAAATTTGAGATTAAAAACAGTAAAACGCAACCATGAAATTACTCAAAATAATATACTATTTATATACATATATACAAAGTAAGAAACTACATATATATATGTATCTATATACACAACGCTTAAATGGAAAGATACGCAATGATGCGAGATAAATAAAGAGTCTAAAATCTAGAAATATATCTCCCTCGACCCATTCGCGATATATATACATTAGAAATGGGTTTCAACGGAATTATATATATATATATATATATATATATATATATATATATATATATATATATATATATATATATATATATATATATATATATATATATATATATATATATATATATGCGGTCCTCCTCGCTCTGGGCGTGAGGCGCCACCCCTAGCGCTTCCGACGGCTGCTCGTCTTCCTCCTCCGCCTGGGACCGGCGGACTCCCTCTTCCCCCGTGTCGATTCTTCCCCGCCTCGTGTTCGTGCTGCCTCCGGTCGCGCTCCCGCGACGGCGCTCCTCCTGCCGCCGAGCTCTCCTTCCGAGATCAGCCCCTCCCCCTCAGGCTTACCCCCTCGATCCCCCCAGCGGCGCCGGGCCTAGTGATCTCCGTGGCCTTTCCCGGCTCTCCCGTGGCTCGCCCGCTGCTCCTTCCAGCGGCGCCCGTCTCCTGCGTCTCCCCACCTTCCCCCTCCCTCGTCCTCCCTCCGTCGCCGGAGTCGACTCCCATGTCGGCGCCCCAGCAGTCGATCCCCTCCCCCTCCTCTGCGGGTGGCGCGACGGGCTCCCTTCCTCTCCGCCTCGGACTTAGCGGGCTTCCCCTCGTCCCTCCCCTCCGAGGCCCGGCCGGAGCTCTGCCCCTCCCGGCGGGTCCGCGCCCCCCCCCCCCCCCCCCCCCCCGCCGCCTTGTCCCGAGCCCCCTCGGGCCCAACGTCCTTCCTCGGGCCTTGCGCCAGGCCTGGCCTCCTCGGGCCCCGCGCCTGGACCAGGGTCCCTCGGGCCCCGCGTCTGCTCCACGTGCCCCCCCACATGGGCTTCTCCCGCTTCTGCCTTTTTTGTTTTGTGTTTGTTTTTGAATTTTGAATCCGGGTCAGTGGGACCCGGTGATGTGGCTGGTTTCGTGTGTCCGTTTTCGTCTCAATGAATTAGTCTTCTTCCAAAAAATATATATATATATATATATATATATATATATATATATATTACCTATTTAACTGCCAAAAAAAAATATATATATATATATATATATATATATATATATATATATATATATATATATATATATATATATATATATATATATACATATATATATATATATATATATACATATATATACATATATATATATACATATATATATATATATATATATATATATATATATATATAGTTAAATATATGCATAAATCTATATAGAAACATATATATTCATAAATGATGGAAAAATTATGAAACAAAGCCGAAGGTTGGTTCCCACGAATCCAAAATCTCATATAGGTCCTGTAAACTCAGATTTTAGAATCTAAGAAGCTAAAAAATTAGAATATCATATTAACTCAAAAATTGAAAACTAAAGAAAAACAACCCAATTCACACAACGACCCAAAATCCAAAATACACCAAACGAACCCGCGAAACTTGGCATACACGTTGGCCTCGACCCACGTGATGCGTTCGTATACTCTCGGGTTTGAAATCGTATCCGTGTCGTGTCCACAGAACGTGTATCAGAATTTCCTGATACCGCGTGGTACGCGTGCGTTCTCGCTCGTTTGAGCACCGCACACGCAACAAAATGCCACGTACTTGTGCACATAGCTGGGGGGTGTTTGCCATTGATTATAAAATAATAGAACAGTTTTATGGGAGGACTGAACTTCTATTTCACAATACAAACTTGCTCGTACAAAGAAAGCCTAGGAATGAAAACCTAGGTACAGCAATCTAAGTACAATTGTTTATTTTTGATTCTGGGGGCTGACGATAGAGGCTCGAGAAAGCGACGGCAGCTCTGCCTTACTCTTTGGACGATTGGACATAGCCTTGGCTCTGACGAAGAAATACTCTCCTTTTTCTCTCTGTATGTGCTCATCTGCGTGTCTCTCTCTGTATGCGTCTGCTCATCTGCGTGTCTCTCTCTGTATGCGTCTGTCTCTGGCCATTTGCAAGGAAATAGCACCTTGCTATTTATAGGAGTGGGGGATGATCATTAGGGTTTGCCATGATTGCCTTTTTTAAAAATTCAACGGCTTGGGAGTCAACCAATCTGGGCCGCTCATCCTGAATGTAACAAATCTGAGCAATTAATGTGGATTGCAACAAATCTCTGTGAGCAATAAATGTTGATTACCATGAATCTCCGTGATGTATGATGGCCTGCCATGTGTCCAATTTGCCTGATTTGATTTGATCTGGGCAATTATGACGATTGTAACGAATCTGATTTTGTTATAATTCGTTAACATCCATGATTCCAGGGAAGATAAGAATGTCACGTGTCTCAACTATCGTGAAGACCGCCACGTGTCTCAACTGGGACGTCCTGGCAGAGCC
The DNA here is from genome assembly GCA_029216955.1 of Iris pallida. Classification (NCBI taxonomy): domain Eukaryota; kingdom Viridiplantae; phylum Streptophyta; class Magnoliopsida; order Asparagales; family Iridaceae; genus Iris; species Iris pallida. The sequence continues at coordinate 28,445,241 of JANAVB010009596.1, read as the reverse complement.
GCACATGGGTGGTCCTCTCAGCCGCATGAAGTATGCAGCCGCATGAGGATGGGCAGCTGCATGAGGATAAGCAGCCGCATGATGATGGGCAGCCGCATACGGATGGGCAGCCGCATGGGGATAGGCAGCCGCATGGGGATTGTGTAAGCCCCTGTTTTTCAAATTTTATTTTAATTAGTGTTAATTAATTTTTAATGTCATTTATAGCCTTAAAATAATTATTAGGATTTTTAGGAATTCTTCTAGAATTTTTAAATGATTTTTAAATAAGTTTTATATATTAAAAATATCAATTTGCAATTATTAAAATTGTTTTAATACAGTTTTGTAATTATTTGAATTGTTGCTATAACGGTTTGCAATTATTAAAATGTTTTAAATGGTGGAATGCAAATTCTTATTTGCATTTACCAACCGATAGGGCCTATGTGTAAATACCTAAACTAGGGGGGACCTAAGTGCTAATTTCCTATTCTACCCACACCCGACAACCGGCTGCCCCGACTGCCCGATGACCACCGCCCACCTTTCCCCCGCCATTTCCGGCTACCCCCGACCGCCTCAACCCGCCTATTTAAACCCCCTCACTCCCCACAGTCGACCACCACTCACCCCGACCCATCTCCGCCGACCGCAGCCCCATTTCTTCCCCAAAACCCCCCAGCCCTAACCCTAACTCCGGCGAGCCCCCGTCCAGCCCCACCGTCGACATTCACCGCCCCCAACCGCCATCATCCGACGCGCCCCGACGAGCTGAGTGCAGCGCCGCCCGAGCGCCGACGTCCCGATGCCTCCTCCGTCGTCCAGGTCACTTGAACCCCCCCCAACCGCTGGACACGTGAGTAACAGGACTCGAATCGTGTCGTGCGTGTCTCGTTTTCACGCACGAGACTCGCCAGGACACGACGAACCTAACGTTGTGCTCGGACACGCGAGACTGAACTCGTACGTGTCGTGCATAGCACGGACACGTGGATTCCTGTGTCCCAAATTGTTCGGACACGGGATTAATTTTATTATTTTTTTTATATGTTAACTCGTTTAAACCTAAATAAATTAAACCTAAACCTAACCCCTAACACAACTAGCGGGCTGACCCCCTGGCCAGCCCGACCCTACGAACCCCCCCCCCCAGCGCTGGCTCGAGTTCGAGCCCCCCCCCCTTTACTTCTCTGCTGTTTTCTTTTTCTTTTCTTTTCCTTTTTCTTTTTCTGTTTTATATATATATATATATTTATATATATGTATATATATATTAGTATATATATATATATGTATATACTGTATTTTTGGCAGTATATTATATATGTATATATAATTTTATAGTTAGTAAATATATATATATATATATATATATATATATATATATATATATTTGTATTGATATACATATATTATATATGTATATATTTTCATGTGTATATATATTATTATATATATATTAATATATATATGTATACAATGTTTGTATATGTATATATACTTTACAATTAAGTATTTTCTTATATATATATATGTACTTTTAACATAGGTATGTATATATTCATTTTGTATAACTTTACCTTATTAAAATATTAATATTTATTTTGCATTTTTACCAATTTGTATTTTAGTGTATTTAAATTACTGCAACCATTTGGTGTCCAAGTCTAGCATGGGTTTTTGGGACCAAATGTATTTTCACACATTCAAGACCTGTACAAGTCATATTGGACTTGATTCATGGCCTTGGGTCCTGTATTTGAACTTTGGTTCAAATTATATACATGGACAAAATACGCAGATAATTAATTATTTAATTTTAATTGTGTGCAATGCTGTTTTTGGATTTCTAAAAATACTTAAAGTACTGTTAAAATTTTGGAAAAATAGTATTTAGATACTATGTTAAGTTAGCTAATTTAGTATAATTTTTATAGTATTTAAATTATAGTTTTGCCACTAGTTTGGCTTATGGAACCAAAACTCATTTTCTGTATACTTAGGAAAACTGATTTTTATAAAATACTTGTACTGGTTAATAAATTCCAGAAAAATTATAATAAATTTCTATGATTAACAAGGATCACTTTAGTACTTTACTTTGAGTAAAAATAAGCTTTTTGTTTATCTCAAAAATTGTTAAAACATAAAGATCATTTGATTTATTTATTGATTAATTATGACTTATAACTTTTTGTGTTATTTTGAGTTTTAGCCGTATTAAACCTCACCCCTCACTAGTGTAAAGACCTTAGAAAGATAGTTAAAGTAGAGTGTCACCCCATATTGGTCTCCTATGCTAAAATCATTATTTTGGCTAGGTGTCCAGTCACAAGTCGTGTTTCACCAATTAGTGTCCTATTGTTTTAGCTTAGTGTAAAAACTAAGTTTATATATTTATTTCTACAGTGACAATTTACCGGACATCCATAGCACTTTTATCGCAGCTTGTTTTGCTTTGCTTTGCTAGAGGCAAGTACTTTCTATGAACTTTACATATTGTCACATAAATGAACTGCAAATCCCACCATGTTAAATGCTGATCCTTGGGGTAGCAAGTTAGATCTCTACATGTTGTACTTCCAGTTACTACCATGCTTAGAACAGTCTTTATGTATCTCTTACATGATAGGATATGGGTTATGGGGAAACTAGTAGTTGAGTACGTGATCATGCCCCCATTATCGTACCGAGCAAAGTTTTATTCTATATGATACTGCACCGTAGGCCATTATCCAGCATTTCTGTACGGAGGTACACCTATGCCTGTACACTTGTACGTATGTACATTTCATTTACATGTGCCCCAGCACTTTGTACATCTATTGACCGATCACGTACCTGCTACAGTTTTAAACATTACATATACATCTGTCTCTATGACATATGTGTCCTTGCCATGATAGATTGTGTGATGCCATGTTTCCAGTTATTCCTCTTATGTTCATTTTCATGTTTCATATGCTAGTTTGCTAGATTCAGTACTTGCTCCCGTCCTGACAGGATAACATTGTAGGTGTCCTTACTGAGGAGGAGTTGCTCTGCGACACATATTATGGAGATACTGCCGAGGACCCGGCTTTGCCATACGAGGATGCTCCTGCGGGGAGACTCGTCTAGTTTGCTTAGTTGTTTGGGATATTTAGTGTAGTCATGTATTAGGCTACATATTTTGTAACTGGACATGTATCCAGTTTTACATTTCAGATCACTTGTACTTTGGACTTATTTCTATATATGAGACGACTTTTGTGTTTGGAGCATTTATGACTTTTATTCACTTATAGAACTGTTAGCACATTTAGTCTTATCATGTTGTCTTTAGAACAGCTTACTACGTTTTATCTCAAACGTAGGCTGGGCATGACTCGGCCTGGCCCAACAATTTGGGTAGCGGGTCGTGACAGATAGGCAGACGCATGAAGGATGCGGCCGTAAAAAACTTGTCACGACCCGCACCCGCTTTTCGGACGCGAGCTCGTGAGCAAGCCAGCTACGTATCGAGCGAACTCCAGCCCGACTCGAGTACGTATAAGCTGTCAAGGTCATGGTATCATATCTAATCTAAACTATATCTCAATCCACATGAATCATATAATCAAGAAAGAATAAGTATGGGTCATGGTCTGCAGCCCATTAGCATATTGTTCGATTAGACTCCAAGAATAATATGAGTCTATAAATAAGCAGTGTATAACATGGTACTGAATATAAAGCACGAAAGGATAATAAAGAATATCACAAGCAAGTACCAGTATCATATATCGCAATCCTCTACCATCCTGCTCTGCTAACTAACTCCATGCAGTCGCTAAACCTGAAGAGATCATCTTCTCCCTCCCCCGACCCGCACCCGCTTTTCGGATACGAAACGTGTCCAAGCCCAGCCTACGCCGCAGTGTCGGTGGTAGTACGCTGTCTAAATACAAGTCACGACAATCTAGATTCACATGGTAAACTAATCTCATCCACAGAAATAATCATGTCACAGTCAAGATCAATGAAAAGACATGAACTGAATAATAATGAATAAACTGAATATCAAGAATCACTGTCACGTCCGGTGGACACAAATCCACTACCAATAGACGGAAGAAAATAGAAGAATACATGGAGTAACTAACTGAATAAAACTGCTAATCTAGACCACCTTAAGTACAAGTGATGCGATCTGATGCTGGCTCAACCCTCTGGTCTGCTCCTAACTCAAGCTCGGCTAAACCTGAAGAGATCATCAGGTCCTCAGAGGACTAGCAAGATACATAAAAACAAGCCTTTCTAACAGATTATTATGCATGGAAAAAATACCGAATAAGCAAGTAAAACTGAGCAATGAATAAAGCACGAAACTATACACTGTCTACACATAGATGAACTGCTGAACAAGAACTAGAGAACTCATGATGTCAACGGATAACCAAAACGAATACTCAAACCCTCGTCCCTAGTGTGGACTCGCAGGTTTGAACTACTAACACTCGTCCCTAGTGTGGACTCGCAGGCTAGCCTCTACTACTAACCCTCGTCCCTAGTATGGACTCGCAGGCTAGCCTCTACTACTAACCCTCGTCCCTAGTGTGGACTCGCAGGCTAGCCTCTACTACTAACCCTCGTCCCTAGTGTGGACTCGTAGGCTAGCATCACCCTCGTCCCTAGTGTGGACTCGCAGGCGTAAACCCTATACCACTAACCCTCGTCCCTAGTGTGGACTCGCAGGCTAGCCTCTACTACTAACCCTCGTCCCTAGTGTGGACTCGCATGCTAGCATCACCCTCGTCCCTAGTGTGGACTCGCAGGTGTGGACTAATAACTACTAACCCTCGTCCCTATCGTGGACTCGCAGGTTAGCTTCAAGGTTCAAGACACGGAGGCACGACTAAATCAAGGCACGACCAATAAGAAACAAGGCTAACTGTGAACACTGTCTAAAACAATGATAAAATATACGAACATGATATGAAAGATACATATCAATAGTATGAGAAAAACGGGATAATAAATAAAGACAGTGCATGGAAATAAAGCTGTGTAGAAAGGCAAGGTATACTTGCCTTAGGTCCTGAGCTGCGGGTACGGGTCAAAATCCGTATCAAGTCCGAGTATCCTGTTAGAAATTCATAATGATCAATGAATGCTATCTGTGGAAAAATAAGCCAACTTTATTATCTTGTTTAATGAGTGGCCTAGGTTATCTAATTCACTTAGGCATGTAACTACTAGCTCTAAAGTTTATACTTTGGTACCTACTCCAAACCTTGCCAATGTGGTACTCCCAAGACAATACTACACTTGCAATCAGCCTCTACATGCTGTAGACAAGCATTTTCTTATAGGCCTACTATAACTGCCAATAAAAATTAAGTTCATTTCATATAGAAATTGTCTAATCATAATCCCTATTAAGGACCCCATGGCCCTCAATCCACTCAAATGTAATGCATCAGACTTCTCCAGTAAGACAACAGGAATGGAATATATGGAAAGAGAGAAAAGATAGGTAAAAGCACTACTAAAGTAGCAATATCAACTCTAGGTGTGCGACCTTCCTTGTCATCCTTTAGTGATACAATTCAATAGCTACCTACAGCCTCTTAACATTTTTCTGGTTTTAGCTCAATATCACAATTAGACATCCTGTTGACACTCTAATAATTGCCTGTATTCCAGTTTCCTGCTACCCTAAGTTCCTTTCCTCCTTTCGACCATACATAACATGCCTCTCCCTTGAACATTTAGTAAAGCAGTAGAGGACAGAGGTAAAGACTGCTACTTTTCTCACATGTTATCATGCATTACAGTATTAGGTAATTGGTAACATTCCTCCCATGCTTTTGCCTGTAGTTAATCTATCATATTGAGGCTGTCCTCAAAACTAAGGCTACATCTCCTGCAATACAAGAAACACATTCACCAAACTCTGTTACTTTAATACTAGTATTCATCTACACCTTTGACTGATTCCCTACTGCTCTGGACCCATACCCCCACACTCTGTCTACTACAGGATAAAACTAAAGCAAGTTTTGGCATATAAACACCCAACACATTTAGTTTAACTCAGCATTCAATACTTATGTGCTCTTTCCTGTAATAGGCAAAATCGAGCAACTTAGCTCAGCATTGCTTGAATGCTCAACCTGCCACAACTAATATTCCATTTGAGATTCTCTGAACCAAGGCTCACCCACACAAACAATGGTGTAATTATTTCAAATGGAAAACCTGCCAACATCAAGAACTTTACAAACCAGGCTGGCATACATTTGAACTTCAACGGCTACTACTACCAGACTCTAACAGCAAATCAGGATTTAGAGAATGTGGAAGACAACTACAAATATGGACTTTCCAAATTAAACCCAACAAAATCAATAATAGAAATCTATAAGATCACTACACTACTGATCTTCCTATATATACAGGATAGCCAAAGAAATCAGATCAATGGTTGAGTTCAAGGTTAGCCATATTGGTACAATAACTGAAGGTAGCACTGATATCCTTAAGATTTCAATAGGGATATGAATCAGGTGTCAATCTGGGCAGAGCCTGGTCTGATAAATCCAACCTTAACATTTAATTCTTATGCTTGTATCAGATATATGTCTGATACTCGAATTTCCAGAGTACCGTTTATCTTAATTAGGAGAAAGGAGCACTGATACGGCTTGGCCATATCTAAAGTCTGATACTTGGAAGCATGATGTTAAAATAAGTTGATAGGCAATGCAAAAATATGTCAACAACATCCACAAAGGATGATCCACTTATCAAAACCATAGTCACTGTCAGCAGGGTTTAGGCATCCCTTTTGATACCAAATCTAGAAGGCATCCTTCATCATATAACATCAGTTTGATCTCATACTGCCCCTAATGTATAAATGTTTGAAACCTACCAAGTATCAGTCGACTAGCACACTCAAAAATAGGATATATGGACAGGGCAATGAGTAAGACTGAACATGGAGGGGTAGGGATGTGCAGGTCAATTTGTGAAATACAGGAAAAATCATCATAATGGGAAATTCTGAACTGCTAGGATGGGCAAGACAATTAGAGAACATGACACCATATCCCAGTGGCTGCACAAGTGCAGATCAACATAACTTCAGTTGATACATCTGGCAACCAGAAGATCATGGCCTGAATTCAGTTGTTCCTACTGAACTCTAGTTGTGTTCAAGGCCAGGCTAACTCAGAGAACTGAAAATTGGAGTAAAGAGGGGTTTGAATATGTGGTAGATGAAATCAACACATATGGTTAACATGTCAAGTCATAAAGTAGCCTCACATCAGTTTCAAATTTGATACCATGTATAAATATATTGGTATGAACAGATGTGTGATGGCAGTGGGTACATAAGGACTGGACACTTAATAATTCATGAGAACCAAATTTAAGATGCATATGCAATGTTATGGACAGAGCCTTCAAGTCCTAGCAATTGAACTCGATGATTGATACATGCCTTATATAGGGCTGGTCATGCATTCTATAGACTCGTACACTTAAACCCACAATACAGGGACATAACATTGGTATGAACAGGGCAGAACAAGCTAAGCAAATGACAACCTATTGTAGGCTGCTACCTACTCTGGGTCCTTTCAGGACTTGAGACAAATACCTCTAATTCTATTAGATCAAGATGAAAAATTAGAGGAACATATGATTGGGAAGTCAGGAAAGGAGTTTTTACCAGTCGAAGGGTTTGGATGCTCTTCTTCTTTACAGCTCTCCAGTGTCTCTCGAGAGGAAGATGATCAGGGGAGCGGCCAATTGCTAGGGTTTGTAGGGAGATAGGGTCGGCTACTCCTCTCATTATATATGCAGCTTGTTTGTGATAAGCCTGGGTGATGGAGAGATTGGATGGAGAATTCGATTCTATCTCTTCTTCGAATTCAAATTGAATTTGAAATCTGAAGTTTGCAGCTGCGGTTTATAGGGAAATTTAAATAAAAGCTAATTGTATAAAGGTCCCTCTCAATTCATTTATTTATGCATTGGTCCTTCTGCAGGTTTTTAAAAGTAAACAACTAATATAAAACATTTATTATTTATATGTGAGACAATTACTAAATAATAAAAAAAATAAAAAATATAGGAGAAAATTTGGTCAAGGGGTTGACAACTCTATCCCCCTTAAATAAATTTCGTCCTCGAAATTTAAGGAGCTGGTGATCTACTGGAGTAAATAGTCTAGAATAAACTGCTATAAATTTATTGCGAATACTCGCAAGTCAAAGTCAAACATAGTGTCTATTAATAATGCTTTTGCTATAATCTACTAAAAATTTCTGCCATTAGCTACTTGTGGTGTCGCCGCCTCTTCCGTGATCATGGCAAAGGCTCGCCCTCCTGCTACGGTTGGTAGTGGTGGGGCACTTGCGTTCTTCTTCGGACAATTGCGAGACAAATGTTGGTTGGTCCACAAGTCCAACACAACCCTAATCTGCTGCGACAATTTTCTTGTGTGTGGCCTTTCTTCGAGCAATGCTGGCAGATGGGAATGTCTTGGACTTGGCGTGGGGCTGCTTGTGGTTGTTGCTGATGCTGTTGCGCTGGTGTCTTCCCTGAAATGTTGGGGTATTTCGCCGGTGCTGCTTGGTCGCTGCCTCCTCCGAGTGCGTCTCGATTCCTCTTCGGCTTGTGACTCAATTCTTCTTCTACAGCTTGGGCGACTTCTAGAATCTTCTCGTAAGTGGTGGCTCGACTGGTGGCAATGGCTAGGCGAATCTCGTGAGATAGTCCTTTTCTGAATCGTCGTGCCTTGTCTTCAGGGGTGCTGACCAAGTTCTCCGCGAAGCGGCTGAGGCGAGAAAACTCCGATGTATACTCATCGACAGTATGGTTGCCCTGCTCTAGGTGCTCGAACTGACTCACCAACGCCTTCCGTGCTACGTATGGATAGAATTTCCTCTTGAACAATCGCTTAAACTCCTCCCAAGTTACGTCTGGAGCAGAAAAGTGGGGCTCGCCTTGGTACAATGTTCGCGCGATGTCGAAAAGCTGTCCACTGACCGACTCGATCTTCAGTTCGTCTGGGACTCGGGCCATCTTCAGATACCTCTCCACGTTCTCCAGCCATTCATCAGCGTAGAAAATCCCCTCTGTCCCATGGAACGACATGGGCCTAAAGTCCATGAAGTGCTTGGGATTCCCCGGATGCTGTCGCGGAGCATCTCGAATCTGAAGAACCTCTCTCAAAGTGTCGCGAAAGATATTGGCCTACTGTTAGAAAATTCCCAGGAGGGTGAGGCTGTCCAGTGCCGGTGGCGGGGGCAGAGCAGGTGCTGGATACATCATCGAGGCTGGATACATCGTCGGTGGCGGGTGCATGGCAAATGTTGGATGCATTACTGGTGCTGGGTGCATGGCTGGTACTGGACGTGGAACTCCTGGCGGTAGGACAGATGCTGGTGGCAGACCGGGTGCTGGTGGTGGAGTCTGCGGAGGAAATTATGGAGGCGGTAGAATATCGCCTCTGCAGAATCTCGAGAATTGCGATTGATTACTCGCATGAGTGAGCTGGCCTTCTTGTGTCGGTGGAGTCATGTACGTGAAAGAGCCTCCTGTAGCCGGTGGAGTGTTCAGTGCAGCATTGTTCCTGTCTTGAGAGTCCATCTTAACTGCTAATCAAAGAAAAATATTTTAGCCATTGGAGAGATTTTCAAGCAAGATGCAAATCAAGGATTCAATAAAATCAAGGATTAAAGATCAGTAATGAGTCAAGACATGTGGATGAGATCCTATGTGTCTAATCCTATTCGCAGGCTCACGACAGCACAGTGACGTAACCGAAGTGATTAACGTTGACCTGTATGGGCCACCAAAAAAACTTGTCACGACCCGTACCCGCTTTTCGGATACGAAACGTGTCCAAGCCCAGCCTACGCCGCAGTATCGGCGGTAGTACGCTATCTAAATACAAGTCACGGCAATCTAGATTCGCATGGTAAACTAATCTAATCCACAGAAATAATCATGTCACAGTCAAGATCAATGAAAAGACATGAACTGAATAATAATGAATAAACTGAATATCAAGAATCACTGTCACGTCCGGTGGACACAAATCCACTACCAATAGACGGAAGAAAATAGAAGAATACATGGAGTAACTAACTGAATAAAACTGCTAATCTAGACCACCTTAAGTGCAAGTGATGCGATCTGATGCTGGCTCAACCCTCTGGTCTGCTCCTAACTCAAGCTCGGCTAAACCTGAAGAGATCATCAGGTCCTCAGAGGACTAGCAAGATACATAAAAATGAGCCTTTCTAACAGTTTATTATGCATGGAAAAAAATACCGAATAAGCAAGTAAAACTGAGCAATGAATAAAGCACGAAACTATACACTGTCTACACATAGATGAACTGCTGAACAAGAACTAGAGAACTCATGATGTCAACAGATAACCGAAACGAATACTCAAACCCTCGTTCCTAGTGTAGACTCGTAGGTTTGAACTACTAACCCCCGTCCCTAGTGTGGACTCACAGGCTAGCCTCTACTACTAACCCTCGTCCCTAGTGTGACGAGCCTCTACTACTAACCCTCGTCCCTAGTGTGGACTCGCAGGCTAGCATCACCCTCGTCCCTAGTGTGGACTTGCAGGCGTAAACCCTATACCACTAACCCTCGTCCCTAGTGTGGACTCGCAGGCTAGCCTCTACTACTAACCCTCGTCCCTAGTGTGGACTCGCAGGCTAGCATCACCCTCGTCCCTAGTGTGGACTCGCAGGTGTGGACTAATAACTACTAACCCTCGTCCCTATCGTGGACTCGCAGGTTAGCTTCAAGGTTCAAGACACGGAGGCACGACTAAATCAAGGCACGACCAATAAGAAACAAGGCTAACTGTGAACACTGTCTAAAACAATGATAAAATATACGAACATGATATGAAAGATACATATCAATAGTATGAGAAGAACGGTATAATAAATAAAGACAGTGTATGGAAATAAAGCTGTGTAGAAAGGCAAGGTATACTTGCCTTAGGTCCTGAGCTGCGGGTACGGGTCAAAATCCATATCAAGTCCGAGTATCCTGTTAGAAATTCATAATGATCAATAAATGCTATTTGTGGGAAAATAAGCCAACTTTATTATCTTGTTTAATGAGTGGCCTAGGTTATCTAATTCACTTAGGCATGTAACTACTAGCTCTAAAGTTTATACTTTGGTACCTACTCCAAACCATGCCAATGTGGTACTCCCAAGACAACACTACACTTGCAATCAGCCTCTACATGCTGTAGACAAACATTTTCTTATAGGCCTACTATAACTGCCAATAAAAATTAAGTTCATTTCATATAGAAATTGTCTAATCATAATCCCTATTAAGGACCCCATGGCCCTCAATCCACTCAGATGAAATGCATCAGACTTCTCCAGTAAGACAACAGGAATAGAATATATGGAAAGAGAGAAAAGATAGGTAAAAGCACTACTAAAGTAGCAATATCAACTCTAGGTGTGCGACCTTCCTTGTCATCCTTTAGTGATACACTTCAATAGCTACCTACAGCCTCTTAACATTTTCCTGGTTTTAGCTCAATATCACAATTAGACATCCTGTTGACACTCTAATAATTGCCTGTATTCCAGTTTCCTGCTACCCCAAGTTCTTTTCCTCCTTTCGACCATACATAACATGCCTCACCCTTGCACATTTAGTAAAGCAGTAGAGGACAGAGGTAAAGACTGCTACTTTTCTCACATGTTATCATGCATTACAGTATTAGGTAATTGGTAACATTCCTCCCATGCTTTTGTCTGTAGTTAATCTATCATATTGAGGCTGTCGTCAAAACTAAGGCTACATCTCCTACAATACAAGAAACACATTCACCAAACTCTGTTACTTTAATACTAGTATTCATCTACACCTTTGACTGATTCCCTACTGCTCTGGACCCATACCCCCACACTCTGTCTACTACAGGATAAGACTAAAGCAAGTTTTGGCATATAAACACCCAACACATTTAGTTTAACTCAGCATTCAATACTTATGTGCTCTTTCCTGTAATAGGCAAAATCGAGCAACTTAGCTCAGCATTGCTTGAATGCTCAACCTGCCACAACTAATATTCTATTTGAGATTCTCTGAACCAAGGCTCACCCATACAAACAATGGTGTAATTATTTCAAATGGAAAACCTGCCAACATCAAGAACTTTACAAACCAGGCTGGCATACATTTGAACTTCAACGGCTACTACTACCTGACTCTAACAGCAAATCAGGATTTAGAGAATGTGGAAGACAACTACAAATATGGACTTTCCAAATTAAATCCAACAAAATCAACAATAGAAATCTATAAGATCACTACACTACTAATCTTCCTATATATACAGGATAGCCAAAGAAATCAGATCAATGGTTGAGTTCAAGGTTAGCCATATTGGTACAATAACTGAAGGTAGCACTGATATCCTTAAGATTCCAATAGGGATATGAATCAGGTGTCAATCTGGGCAGAGCCTGGTCTGATAAATCCAACCTTAACATTTCATTCTTATGCTTGTATCAGATATATGTCTGATACTCGAATTTCCAGAGTACCATTTATCTTAATTAGGAGAAAGGAGCACTGATACGGCTTGGCCATATCTAAAGTCTGATACTTGGAAGCATGATGTTAAAATAAGTTGATAGGCAATGCAAAAATATGTCAACAACATCCACAAAGGATGATCCACTTATCAAAACCATGGTCACTATCAGCAGGGTTTAGGCATCCCTTTTGATACCAAATCTAGAAGGCATCCTTCATCATATAACATCAGTTTGATCTCATACTGCCCCTAATGTATAAATGTTTGAAACCTACCAAGTATCAGTCGAGTAGCACACTCAAAAATAGGATAGATGGACAGGGCAATGAGTAAGACTGAACATGGAGGGGTAGGGATGTGCAGGTCAATTTGTGAAATACAGGAAAAAATTATCATAATGGGAAATTCTGAACTGCTAGGATGGGCAAGACAATTAGAGAACATGACACCATATCCCAGTGACTGCACAAGTACAGATCAACATAACTTCAGTTGATACATCTGGCAACCAGAAGATCATGGCATGAATTCAGTTGTTCCTACTGAACTCTAGTTGTGTTCAAGGCCAGGCTAACTCAGAGAACTGGAAATTGGAGTAAAGAGGGGTTTGAATATGTGGTAGATGAAATCAACACATATGGTTAACATGTCAAGTCATAAAGTAGCCTCACATCAGTTTCAAATTTGATACCATGTATAAATATATTGGTATGAACGGATGTGTGATGGCAGTGGGTACATAAGGACTGGACACTTAATAATTCATGAGAACCAAATTTAAGATGCATATGCAATGTTATGGACAAAGCCTTCAAGTCCTAGCAATTGAACTCGATGATTGATACCTGCCTTATATAGGGCTGGTCATGCATTCTATAGACTCGTACACTTAAACCCATAATACAGGGACATAACATTGGTATGAACAGGGCAGAACAAGCTAAGGAAATGACAACCTATTATAGGCTGCTACCTACTCTGGGTCCTTTCAGGACTTGAGACAAATACCTCTAATTCCATTAGATCAAGATGAAAAATTAGAGGAACATATGATTGGGAAGTCAGGAAAGGAGTTTTTACCAGTCGAAGGGTTTGGATGCTCTTCTTCTTCACAGCTCTCCAGTGTCTCTCGAGAGGAAGATGATCAGGGGAGCGGCCAACTGCTAGGGTTTGTAGGGAGATAGGGTCGGCTACTCCTCTCATTATATATGCAGCTTGTTTGTGATAAGCCTAGGTAATGGAGAGATAGTATGGAGAATTTGATTCTATCTCTTCTTCGAATTCAAATTGAATTTGAAATCTGAAGTTTGCAGCTGCGGTTTGTAAGAAAATTTAAATAAAAGCTAATTGTATAAAGGTCCCTCTCAATTCATTTATTTATGCATTGGTCCTTCTGCAGGTTTTTAAAAGTAAATAACTAATATAAAACATTTATTATTAATATGTGAGACAATTACTAAATAATAATAAAAAATATAGGAGAAAATTTGGTTAAGGGGTTGACAGGCCGCATGAAGGAGGCAGCTGCATGAAGTGGGCGGCCGCATAAATGCAGCAGCCGCATGGAGTGGCCTCGGGACTTGGTGGATCTTGCCAGCTGTAAGAAGATTTTCTTCTCTTCCCTAGGAACACACCATCATGTCAGTCATTATTGCATCTTTATGTCAGAGCTGTCATTTGTCAGAGTTGTCATTGTCAGAGCAGCCGTCAGGGCATTAAATGCAGCAGAGTGTAGATAAGAACTGTTTGGGGCCACGTGGCTCCTTTCTGGGCCGCATGGAGCCATCCGAGCCGCATGGACTCTTTAGCCGCATGGGGATCCTTCTGTCGGAGCCGCATAGGAATTCCTTTGTTCTTTTTCATGCTTCTACAAGACCCCCTTCAAAGTTTTCAATTTGTAAAATTGAAATACTTTGAATAATAAGCATGGTCATGTAAAAACTCTTCGGGCCGCATAGGATGTTCTGGCCGCATGGACTTCTCAGCTGCATGGCCTTCCTAGCTGCGTGGGCTTCCTAGTCTCATGGACTTCCCAGCCGCATGGGCTGTCTGGCCGCGTAGGCTGTCTGGCCGCATAGGCTCCTTGCCACGTCTTCATGCCACGTGTGCAAATCTTTGCATTGATTGCCCTTGATTTGCTGTCAGATTTAAAGCTGCTTTTTGGGGTAGGATCCCAAGAGTTTAGCCTTAAATTGTCAGATCGCCTCGATACCCGAGGAGTCGGTTACGCTGCACACGGATCGAGGCGTCGGTCTATGAGCTCTGCCTATAAATAGAAACGTGTTTGGGATGGAGAGACTTCTTTATTCTCTCCTGTCTTCGATTCTTCTTGCCCTACCTTTTCTTGTCTTCGTCTTTCTTCTCTGATCATCAGACAACAATGGCTCCCAAGTCCTCCAAGGTTGCGGTGAAGGCTGCGGCGAAAGGAAAGGGAGTGGCCTCCATATCGGCTGCGGCGCCTAGGGTTCATACTGACGTTCACCCTGCCATTAAGGGTAAGGTCCTGGGAAGATCATCTACTTCGAACCCCTAACAAAGACGGCTCTGTTGCATGCTTTATGCACAAGCCTTTAATGCGGTTTTTACCGAACTGTTCAAGCTGTATGGGCCGTATACATGTCCCCTGACCGAGCCGCATGGGAGTTGTCTTGGTGGGCCGCATGAACCCTTCATAAACTGAACCGCATAATGACTTGTCGAACAGAGCCGTCTAATGTTCTTCTGAATTGAACCGTATGAAACCCTCTCAAACAGGATCGCCCAAGTTTGTCTGGACTGGGCCGCATAGGGCTGTGCTCAACCGAACCGCATAAGCTCCCTTGAATTCAGCCGCATAACACTCCGCTAAGCAGAATCGCATAAGCTCTCGCTAAGCAGAGCCGCATAAGCTTACACTGATTAGTGCCGCATAAGCTCATGTTCGAACAGAACCGCATGAGTTCTTGAAGACTGGGCCGCATAAGCTGGTTTTGTTTTAGCCCATCTTTTAACTTGTTCTTTTTGTTTGTCTTCAGTGAACATGCCAGTTAATGCAGCGGGAGAACTTCTGGTGGGTCAGGCCCAATTTGCTATGGGCTATCGGTATGACCATATAGTCGAGCATATGATGAAGCAGCTTCCGAAAGAGACTTCGGAGAGGTTGAGTGCCATCAAGAAATAGCCTTTCTACTTTCTCTGGGCCATGATGAATTCAGGGCGGTTAGATAGGAAATATATGAAGCCGACGTTCCACTTTGGGGATGCTTTGTCTATAAAGAATACCCGAGTGCTCGATGTATCCGAGAGCTGGGATTTTACTCTTGATGGAGTGGAGATCCACATCCCTCCGATGGAGCGTCATTTTCCCCTATCATGGTTCAACATGTTACCATTGGAGAGGAAGATGGTGGAGTCCTTGACTCCAAGCAGATCAGGATCTTTGTGGGGGACATCCATTATGACGGACAGTTGAGGTCTGCGTATGCGGGAAAGGAACCGACCAGTCGGTACGTGATGGGATTGGCCCCGGGTTCCTTCATAAATACACCGGGTCCCAATTTCACTTTCTCTCAAGCTGACACCTTCATAAACCAGCTTGCGCAGAAGGGTCCTATCCTGTCAGCCGGTTGGCGCTGCCGAACTGGATAAACCCTATCCCCACGTGGGCTAATCTAACTTCATGGATTTTACGAAAGTACGAGGTTACCCTGCGCGAGATCGGCCTCTACTACGCCATTCGAGGTACCGGTCATGGCTTACCCATAAATAAGCCATTGTTTATGGCCCTCTTGGAGATGTACAACCGACGGACGGGAACTTTCTTCGCGTCTGCCGGGGAGTTAGGGCTTGCTCTTCACGAGATACACGTCATCTCTAAGCTGCCCTGCTGGGAAGAAGCCTTGGAAGTGTACACCCCTACAAGCGAAGAGCTCGAGGGTTTAGATCAGCGGTTCCCGGGCTTTGTGGCCGTATATCATGAATTGTTATGTCACCACAGCACTTGTCCCCAAACGGCCATCAAGAAGGATGGTAGCTCAGAAGGGACAATTCCTTACACCACGACCTGGGTCTCATACCTTTTCACGCTAGGCGCCTCAGGCCAGATTTCCTTTCGATATCCTCAAACCCAGAAAGAGGTGCAAACCCTGGTTTCGATCGCCAAGAGATCGGGGTCTACGAGCGACACATTTGGGGGTCGATCCGACTCCTTCAGTTATTTTTATCATTGTACTCAGCAGCTATCGGAGAAGGCGCTTCTTGCAGGATTTCTGATGGTATGGCTACGGAACTGCGTAGTCTCAGGAGGGGCGGGCTCCATTGAGAGGCTTAGTCGCCACTTCATCCTTCCTGCCGTAAAACTCGTTTT
The DNA here is from genome assembly GCA_029216955.1 of Iris pallida. Lineage (NCBI taxonomy): Eukaryota > Viridiplantae > Streptophyta > Magnoliopsida > Asparagales > Iridaceae > Iris > Iris pallida. The sequence goes on along the minus strand of JANAVB010009596.1, from coordinate 28,428,338 downwards.
TGGGGTCAGACTGGCCCTTCTTCCGGCTATGGTGTGCAGCATACACCACGGCCTTCGCGCCTTTTCGTCCAAGGTTATCGCCCGTGATACGGCGATGAATTTTGAGCGCGTAGAGCTGCCATACCATTATCTAATGGGGTGGCTATTAATGCACTGTCGGTCTTTGATGAGGCTTGGCCCAGAAGATGGTGTCACGGCTGATGATGCCTTCACTTTTCGATTCCGTCATCAGCCCTGGGAGTATAGCACCATGCCAGCTTGTCGAATGGCGCTGGCGAGAGTGGATGGATATGACTTTTTGTGTCTGTTCCTCTTTTTACCGCTGATGAAGTGAGGAGAGGTCCAGTTGATGGTACCGAACCTCCTCTTCTCTTTCCCGAGAAACTACTCTGTTGGCTACGCAATATCCATCCAGCACACTTAGTATATCGTCACCGCAACAATGTTTACCAAGAGCCCTGTTTGCCTAGCAGGTTCTCCTGCCAGTTCGGGTATAGCCAGCTATCTTTTGACAGTCCCAGCCCTTGCCTGGGCTTTGAAGGTAGCGTCTTGGATGGTATCAGGGCATGGCATTATTTTGATGCGGTTCATACTCGGACTACCTTCTCAGTCCCTAATGGTGAGGCGCCAGTGGAAATTTTGTACATGGCAGCCCTATATCATGTTACGGTGAACAAGTCTCCCGTTAATTTTGACCCGAGGATCAGTTTCATTACGGGTACTGGCCTGGTGGAGAAGCCCCAGGGGTCAAAGACGAGGAAGCAGAGGGCGAACGTGGTTCCCGTGCCGGACACAGAGTCCACTACTGCGGACGAAGAGGATGACGAGCCTGATATCGATAGTTCCCTCCCTCCTGCAGAAGAGGAAGTGGCGGATCAACAGCCTATTGTGCCTGATGAATTGGTGGCGGATCAGCCGTCTGATATGCCTACTGAGGTGGTGGCAGATGAGCCGCCTGTTGTACCTAATCCTTTGTGCAAGCGAAGTCGACCTGACCCTGCTGGTGGCAGCAGAACATATTCTGTGAAGCAGGCCGCGATCAGGCATCGCGGGCTGTTCATTAAAGAGAAGGGCGAGGAGGTCGACGCCATTTCAGAAGTGAGTTGATTTACAGCCGTTTTCTCTATTCCTGAGTTCTTCTTTTTTTCTGAGTTATGTCCTGATCAATCTTCTTTTCCCTGTAGGCGTCAGAAGAGTCAGATTCTCGGGAACTGGCTGCTGCTTCTAAACTTGATCCGGCCCTGAGCACTTTGGTCAGTGACATGTGTGCTGCGATCATCTCTTCTGGGGTTCTCCCGGAGGCGGCTGAGGCTCCTTTCGTCGCTGAAGTCTCGACTCAAAGCGATAGGGTTTCTGAACCCAACCCTGAGACTGTCGAATTTTAGCAGGGTGACGCTAAACCAGTCGTAGCCCCCTCTGGGGTGGCTGGGGCAGAAGAACCAACTGAATTCGACTCAGAGGTTGCTGGTGAGGGGATTACGATGGCTGTGAGCGATCCGTAGCCTCCATGCTCCTCCCCTGGTAAGATAAGCCAAATCTTAACTTGTGAGGAGGCCTATCTGCTCTATCATCACATCCTTCAGGCCGGTTAGACTGATTGATGGTTGCTCTGGACATACAGGTCATGCCTCTCCAGTGTCGATGATGGACACTGTCAGGGTGGGCTCTGCCGAAGGAGAACTGGCAGAGAGGAGCGTACCCCCTCCTTTTCCAACTCATATTGAAGGACCTTTCGCTGGCTCGAGTTCGAAAAGTCAGGTGGCGGCACAGCTGGGGCAGGGGACAATGGTCCCTACGTCCTCCTCTGCTCAGGCGGCTCCGAGAGTCGACCTTTCTACTTTGTCGAGTGTCCAGACTCTTCAGGTGGCGGAGGAGGAGTTAGCTGCTATCCGTGCATCTTTTCGCTCGAAATTTGTCTCTCTGGTGGCAAGTTCTAGCGTACCTCCTTCGACACTGCCGGCCACACTTCCTTTGACGCCGTCCTCTACGGAGGTTCTGGACGAAGCGTCACAGGACATGGTTGACAGCTTCTATCGACACTTGAAGAGAGGGGTCGCGGCTGCTGTAGAATGGGGGACCCCTTTTGCCTTGGCCTGGCAATGCGCCCAGGGTCACATTGATATTCTTAAGACTCTTCCCGGTGGGACGGGGATAGCTGCTCTTCTGGAGGCGAAATTGCTGGAGGCTGATCAGCTGGTGGCCCAGCTTCAGGTGCTGCGGCAAGCTGATCTGTCTGCTGCTATAGATCAAGAGTGCGGTTTCCTCATAACTGTCGTAGAGAAGATAAGGGCTACTCGGGATAAGGCCAAGCCGGTCATACTGAAGGACCTCCACGATCTGTCTCAGCTATATGACCAGTTGAGCCGCGAGACTGAAGATATTACGGCTCAGGAAGCGACTGCCTCCCGTAGGGTCATTGACACGCGGGAGCAGATCCTTGAGCTTCAGAGGAAGTTAGCTTTCTTGGAGTTTGAATTCGAAGCTGCCCGTACCGAAAAGGGGCTGATTATCCAGGAGGCCGACAAAGTTAATCGAGCTTCTGCTGGACTGGAGCTCGCCCTGAAGAAGCTGGAGGATGGCTGGCGGGCACACATGTACTTGGATGATATGGAGCAGTTGTCCCAGGAGGCCGAGCGCCCAGCTAAGCAGCGGCTTGAACGGGGGACCGCCTTGGTGAAGAACCGTCTCCTAGAATTATGTACCGCCGAACCATAGACGGCTTTTTTCCTTCTTTTGTTTCTGTTGTTCCCCCCCCCCTTTTCTTTTTTTTTGAGAGGGACGTAGTCCCAGAACATGTAGTATTTTTGGCTTCCAAATAAAAGAGTATGTTTTATTACCCTTCATTTGTATTACTTATTGTATTTATGGTGTTGTGGTGGTGTTTGCCCCGCTGGGGGACTATTTGTGGACCTGTTACCCTTGGCATACCTGGGTTTTAGGTATGGATAACAAGTTTGATGGGGATACCTAGAACTATTTCACTGTTAGGTGGCCATGGACGTTTCTGGTATCGGAAGAAAGAATGCCATGGAGCAGCTGGGCTCCCGGGGCATGATGAGAAATGATGGGCCCGTACTAAAAAACTTAGCAGAGGACATTTGTGGGCCTATTATCCTTGGCGTACCTTGGCTTAGGATACGGATAATAGGACGAGATATAACCAACATACTTACTCAGAGGTAATGAGGACGTGGCAAGCATGAGGGTTTTTTACCGCAGAATCTTTCTACTCAGAGGTAATGAGGACATGGCAGGAGTGGACTTAGCGAAGGATATTTATGGTCAACAGAGGACATTTGTGGGCCTATTATCCTTAGCGTACTCCGGTTTTGGGTACAGATAATAAGTCGAAAGGGAACCAACATACTTACTCAAAGGTAATGAGGACGTGGCAAGCATGAGGGTTTCTTCAATGGAGCCTTCCTACTCAGAGGTGATGAGGACGTGGTAGGAGTGGGCTCCATGAAGGGGTACATAGAATGACTTAGAGGTAATGAGGACGTAGAAGTTCTACGTAAAGGGGTGATTTGTTTTTGGCGGAAGTGAAACGACTCAGAGGTAACATCGACGTGGTCGTTTTGGAAATTTGTGGATCTGTTACCCTTTTTGTGCACTGGGAGTGCGGGTAGTGGATCATGAGGGAGGAGCTCTTTCAGAAGAACAAGTTCAGAGGTATGATCATACATGACTTACCACCTAAAAGAGTGACCGGAATGTAAGTTCAGAGGCACCTGCGGGTACATAACTCGACAATCCAAGAAATTTGGAGTTAAAGTGTAAGTTCAGAGGTACCAGAGGGTACATAACTCAACACTCTGGGATTTATAGAGTCAAAATGTGAGTTCATTGGTACCTGCAGGTACATAACTCAGTATTTTGGGATATTTAGAGGAAGAATATGGGCTCAGCGGTACCGGAGGGTACATAACTCAACATTTTGGGATTTGGAGAATGTCGTTTAGGCATAACACTTCTTCAGGAACTTGCCATTGACGGGAAACATGAGCAAGTCTCAGTTTTATTTTTAAGGCGGTAAGCACCGTTGGAGAATACAGCCACAATGATAAATGGGCCTTCCCATTTTGGCTGGAATTTGCCGGCAGTTTTGTGAGTCATAATCATCGGTCTCCGAACTGCTAGAACGAGATTGCCAACTTGGAATGTTCTGACTTTAACCTTCTTGTTGAAGGCTCCGGAGATGCGTGCTTGGTATAGCTCGATTCGCTGCTGAGCCAGTAGGCGCTTTTCGTCTAAGGCCTCCAGCTCTTGTAGGCGGCGACGATAGTTATCGTCCGTCGTCAATTGGTAAGTGAGAGCGACACAGAGCGAGGGGATTTGAGTCTCCAATAGGAGAACTGCCTCACTCCCGTACACCAGAGAGAATGGTGTGTTCCCAGTGACTGTTCAGACTGTAGTATGGTACGCCCATAAGCATTCACCAAGCTTCTCATTCCAGTCGCGTTTGTTGGAAGACACGAACTTCTTGAGCAACTTGATGATGGTTTTGTTGAATGCTTCTGCCAACCCATTCGCTGCCTAATTGTATAGTGTCGAAGCAACATTCTGAATTCGATGTTTGTCGTAGAATCGATAGAAGGCGTGGCTTACAAACTGCGGACCGTTATCGTAGATGATCCTTCGGGGCAGTTCAAAGCGATAGATGACGTGATGCTTGAGGAAGCTGATCATGTTTGAAGTATTCACTTCTGCAAGCGGAATAGCTTCCGCCCATTTGGAGAAGTAGTCTGTGATTGCGAGTATGAAGCGATATCCTCGGGAAGAAGGTGGAGTGATCGGACCGATGATATCCATTCCCCATGCTTCGAATGGCCAGGACGCCACTGTTGGATGTAGAAACTCGGATGGCTGGTGGATGAAGTCTGCATGGATTTGGCAGGCTTTGCACTTTCTTGCATAGTCTATCGCATCTGCTACCATCGTAGGCCAGTAGTAGTCCATTCGGCAAAGACGATCTTACAATTTTGGGCCAGGCTGATGGGCTCCGCAGACACCGTCATGAGCTTCGCGTACGGCTTCTTTGGCTTCTGTATTTGATAGGCACCGAAGCAGTAATCCATCGTAGGATCGGCGATACAGCATCTTCGTCTCTGTATCGTAGAATAATCTGAGGGAACGCCTTCTGATAGAAGTAGCTTCCTTTGGGTTCTCGGGCAGGATGCCATAGACTACGAAGTCTGTGAATGCTTGTCTCCAGTCTGGTGCTTCGTCGACCATCTGAGCGGAATAACTCATCGCGAATTGAATATTATTCTTGGGACAGACCAGTTCATGGCCTGTCACGTCCACCAAGTGATGAGCATGGTTCAGAACTGCTAGGGAAGCGGCAAGGCCTGCTAGGGCATCGGCTTCGATATTTTGGAGTCTGGAAACGTGTTCAATGAAGAACCCCTCAAATGACGAAATGATGTTGATCGATATTTGGTGATATGGGATCATGTCTTCATGGCAGACTTCGTATGAGCCCTGGATCTAATTGACGATTAATTGTGAATCATCGTATGCTTCAAGATATTCTACCTCCAACTCTCTTGCATGTCGGAGGCCGATGACCAAGGCATTGTACTCGGCCACGTTGTTTGAACAAGGTTCGGTGAGGGAGTAAGCTCGGTTGATCACGAGCCCGGATGGAGAAATCAGTACCACCCTAACTCCGGCGACGATGTTGCCCTTGGGCCCGGTTCTTGAAGCACCATCGAAAAACATTCGCCATATATCATCATAAGAGGCCATATGTGAGTCGGCGACCTCATCTGGGATTTCTTCGTATATTCTGGTCGACTCCAGACCTGGATGGGCTGCTAAAAAGTCTGCCAGAGCTTGACCTTTAACAGCCTTTTACGGGACGAAGATCATGTGGTAGGGGGACAACAATATTACCCATGTAGCGAGGCGAGAGCTGAGTGCCCCTGGTTTGGTCATGAGGACTATGAGAGGATTGATTCGTGATATCACATGTATGGTTTGTCCCGTGACGTAGTGTCACGTCTTCTGAATGGCGAACACCAGGGCGAGGCATTCCTTCTCCACGGCGGTATATCGGTATTCCGGTCCTATTATCATTCGGCTGAGGTAATATATAGCCTTCTCATGGCATGCGTCGTTGTTTTGTGCTAGCAGAGCACCGAGAGAATGCTTCATTTCTCGTACGTAGAGCAAAAATAGTTTTCCAGCAACCGGGGCCACCAGGACTGGAGGGTTCGACAAGTATTCTTTGATGCTTTCGAAGGCACGTTGGCACTCTTCATCCCATACGAATGAGACGTCCTTCTTCATGAGGTGGGTGAATGGTTGACATCGCCCGGAGAGGTTAGAAATGAACCTCCTGATGTAAGCTAGCCTCCCTTGAAGGCCTCGGAGTTCACGAAGATTTTTCGGGGGACCCATCTCCATGATCGCCTTTGTCTTCTCAGGGTCTACGTGGATATCCTGGGAGGTAATGATGAAACCCAAGAACTTTCTGCTGGATACACCCAAGAAGGATTTTGTGGGATTCATTTTCAACTTGTGCACTCGCATCAGGTCAAACATTGTCCTCAGATCATGCAGATGATCTTCCTTAGAGCGGCTTTTGACGGCGATGTTGTCGACGTAGCATTCCACTGTCTTGTGCAAGTGGTCTCTAAAGATGATGCTCATAGCTCTTTGATAGGTGGCGCCAGCATTCTTTAGACCGAAAGGCATAACTGTGTAGCAGTAAGTGCCAATTGGTGTTCGGAATGATGTATGCTTTTCGTCGTCAGGGAACATCTTGATTTGGTTGTACCTCGAGAAACCATCCATAAATGACATACGCTCAAAGCCGCAGGTGTTATCGATCATGATGTCTGTGATAGGGAGAGGAAACTCATCCTTAGGACATGCCTCATTCAAATTGCGAAAGTCGATGCAGATTCGAATCTTGCCACTCTTCTTGAGGACTGGTACTATGTTGGCGAGCCAGTCAGGATGCTGTTCCTCACGGATGAAGCCGCTGGCTACCAGTTTGTTTACCTCGGCTTCAATGGCATTCATGACGTCAGGCCGGAACCGACGTTGTTGTTGTTTGACTGGTTTTGCGTCCGGACGGATGTTGAGTTTGTGAAGTACAATCTCGGGGTTCAGTGCTGGCATATCTTCGTAGCTCCAGGCGAACACGTCGATATATTCTCTGACGAGTTGTAGTAGTGATTCTCGCTCCTCGTCAGTCAGATTCTTGTTGACGAAGATGGGCTTTGGGGAGGATTCATCACCGAGATCGACTTGTACAACCTCATCCTCGATGGAAGGCTCTCTTTGTTCGAACTGCTTCTCCTACTGCGTATCTAGTTGTTGTGCCCATGGCTCTAGCTCAAGAAGTTCGGGAATGTCTTCATCTTCTTCGTAGGCATCGGCAAGTGCCATATTGACGGACCAGACTTGCCTGAGCATGTCCCCGATGCTGATATCCGAATCGGAAGTGGGTGATCTAGTTGAGTGTGAGTGCCAGTCGCATTCTTCGTCTGAGCTTTCAGGTGTCATCACGGGTGTGACATAACCTATCCCACGTCTGGTCTTGTTGTAGTAATCTCGTGGTTTCCCATCCGGGATCAGCAATTGTAAGGGTAACCGCCGTTCAGTGCCGTAGTTCAAGCCTGGTGTAGTTCCCAGATCGTATCCTTGTTTTTGCATAAGGTACTTGGATTGGAAACTATACAGATAAAGGGGCAATCTCCCGGTGTCGGGTTCGAGCTCAACTTCTTCCATCTTGAAGGGCTGTGGATTATTCTTTCGACCGAAGATGATTGGGTGATCCCCTCTCGCAATTATGCGGTAAGCGTCTTCCGCTGGAGTAAGTTGGTTTGCGGTGTAAACATTTGTCACCTGTGTGTGTAGGTGGGTGCCTATACCGTGCTCCATAGCATACATTGTACAAAGCTTATTAAGCTCGAGGTAATTCAAAGATAGCCCTTTATTGATGAAGTAAGGTATCTTTTCTAACGGGATTACATCATCTGCGGATGGAACATCAGTGTGAGCAGCCACATACTTGGCCAGTTTTGGTTCTTCTTCGGCCACCCCCTGTATAAATGAAGGCTGAGAGGATGATTTGGGCAGCTTGATCATCAGGGGTTCTGTTGGTGGAGCAGAATGTGGAGTCATTAGCGAACTAGCGACCCCCAGTTTGGTACTTGATGCTGGACGGGGAGTTGTTGGCTCGCTAGAAGCCCCCGACTTTGCATCGGGGTGACGATTCTTCTTGGGAAGACGTATCGTCATTGGCTTGTCAGAGGGATTGAGCTTTTCCGTTTGTGGCTGACCGACTCTCGGCAGTCTAATTGTCAGTGGCTCCGTTCTGGGCCTTGGCGCTTGGTCGGACCTTGGCAGCCGAATTATCATTTGTCCTTCTTGTGTCGAGAGGCTGATTGCATCCTTACGCAGAGCGGCCGTAAGGGGCACGGTCTTGCCAGGTTTGCGAGCTTGGAGGTGGATCGTCAGAGGTTTTTCTGATCCTATGGTTGTCTCAGTTTGAGCTTGCACATCTCTTTCGCCAAGGTGCCTCTTCGACTTCTCGTATAAGCAGGAATCCGAGTAGTAGGATTCGACCCCTTTGAAGGGATCGATATCGGCAAATTCTATCCTCACGAAGCCGTACTTGTCGACATATTTAAAGCACTGGTGCAGTGTGGAAGGTACGATCATATAATCGTGTATCCAAGGATGCCCTAAGAGAAGATTGTAGGAAGTGTTCGCATCCATGACGTACAGGTCACTTCTGACTGAAGATCGCCGATTTAGCACTTCAAGCGAATCTTTCCAATCGGGTAGCTCCTGCCCGAATTGAAATTGCTGATGGCGGTGCTTATTGGCGTCAGGCGATACATTGGGATGCGTAGATGGTGTAGTAGGTTCTTCGGGATGATGCTTATGGAAGAACCATGATCAATGTGCATCCGATCCACTTTTACGTCACCGATGTATCCAGTGTAATATAATGGACGATCGTACAGGTTGGTTTTGATGAGCATATCCTGTAGAGTGAAGACAATATTGGGCATCGCTCCTGTGCAAGCGCTGTTTTGGAGATTTGCAGGCGGGCTCTCTCCCGTGAGGTTGACCTGAGCCAGATATGCGTCGGCATTCTGGAGTGCATCGTTTAGTGCCACGTGAACATCTTTGGAGAGTCTCAGGAGCTCGTATAATGACAATTTGGCCGGTGTGTTGGCTAATTGTGCCAGGATGTCAAAGTTGTAGGGCCTTTACAGCCCATGAGGTGCCTCTTTTCGGAGGAATTTGTCGAAGTGAGTCTCCTTCGGCCTAGGCTTATCGGTCGTCGGAGGCTGAAAAGGTCCTGGAGTGTCAGCAGTAGCCGGCTGATGATCTTCAGCGGAGTTATTCGGCATAGGTTGGGATTGTGCACCGGACCGAGTAACGACAGCTGCGGCTTCTTCGACATCTGTCGAGATTGTGCGGCAGGATCTGACTTTTCCATTCTTCTTCTTGCCAATGGAGGGTGGTATGGACTGAGTTACTTCAGGTACCAAGTCTGGATGGACCCACATGACCTTCCCTCGTGACGTGGTAAGGGGTACTAGACCAGTAGCCTGATCTCGAGGAGATAGAAAATTAGCAATCTCCATTGTCGCCAGAGGGACGGGTACCATGCCGTCTTGAGTCTCTATTGGAGGGAAGATGCCGAACTGCACAGACACCATATTGGCTGCCATGGTCACCTCTTCAAAATCAATGGCCAGAGCCTTCGAATCGATGAGATGTTGGATGTATCGCTTCAGTTGGTAGCAGTCGTGTGTAGCGTGGTGGACGTAGCGATGGTAATGACAGTACTTTGGGCTCTCTATTTCTGCCGGCCGAGGTTCCCGTCTTGGTGGAGGGAGCTGATCTATCTCCTTGTACGAGCATGTCCAAGATGGGCTTGACATGGCCGTCTTCGAAGGAGTAGGTCATTTGCAGCCATTGCTTGTCTGCCGGTTTTGACTCAGGCTTCTGGGCTATGTCGGCCACCATACCCTGCTTGCCCTTGTTGTCCCGATTGTTGGAGGTGTTACCACCATTGTTGTTGTTGATATTAGGGCGCTTGCCCTTGTCCTCTCCCTCCGAGATGTGTAATCCCAGTTGGCGAGCCTTCTTCAACTTGTCTTCGGCGCTAGTGGCACTGATGATAAACGTCTTCCAGTCCTTAAATTGACTTTCGCCCATCCAGAGGCTGATTGTTGGAAGCAGTCTCTTTTGGCAAATTTTAATTAAGGAGGAATCTGGATTACCAGACGGCAACTTCATTGCGGTTTGGCGAAACCGCTCAATATAGTTCCTTGTCAGCTCTTTCTTCCCTTGAACGACGTCCATGAGGGTGGACATTGTAACATCCTGTCCTACTTCGTAGAATCTCTCCAAGAACATGCGCTTGAAGCTGGCGAAGGAGTGGATGCAGTTGTCTGGCAGTTTGCGATACCAGTCGAAGGCGACCCCTTCCAATGCCTCGATGAACAATCGTGTAAGGATGGCGTCGTCATGGGGCAAATGGTCGGTTGTGACCTCGAAGTAAATGATGTACCGACTTGCGAAGGTCTTGCCATCATAAGGATTGATGTTGAATGGCTTATATCTTGGTGGAAAAGGCACATCCCTCCATGCAGCAGGGTATGGTTGCCGTATTTTAAGGTCTTGTGAGGCTTCTCGAGCGTGAAACATGGCTCGGAGCTCCTGAACCTCCCTTCTTGCTTCCCTGGCCTCGTCTGCCGCGGTAGGAGCTGATATTTCAGGAGGATTATCGCCCGAGTTTGGTGCCGCTGAGTTCGAGTCCGCATTGACCGCGGGACCCAAGCTTGTTTGGCCAGGTGTCCTTCCTTGTAGAGTAGGAAGAGCCGCTTTGATCTCGTCCACAGATTTGACCAAGGTACGCAGTATAGCCTCCAGAGTGTCGATGTGTTGGCGATCACTGGGACCATCTTGTTCGTTGTTTGTCATGAATGTCGTCCTCACATGAGTAGAAGTAGAAGGGACGGTAGATGACGTGCCCTCCGAATCATACCCCTGTACCGAGAAGTCATCGGGGTATGTGGGAATGTTCTCCTCTGGTTCGAATTCAGAAGGAATAGTACCCCCGGTTTCAGTGCTTGCTTTATCTTGAGAGTCGTGGACATTTTCGGGGACGTTGGCACCTGCTGTACCTGACGGGAGAGTTGTTTCCCCCGGCTCGTCTCCTTGGAACATCGGATTGTCGTAGATGTTTGGAGGAGTGCTACCTCCAGTTCCAGTGACCCTAGTGGTGTGGATGATGAATCTTCTATTGTAGCAGATTTCGTCTTCGAACGGGTACCTTGGAAAACTCCGGTAGTGGACAACCGTTTAGACGACAGTTTCTTAGTCACAGTGGTTGAAATCTTCGGACTGGAGATGCTTATCTTCTTTCCTCTCCTATCGGTGGGGATTCTCTGAGCAGAATTGTAGGAGACGACGGGAGGCGCCTCGTCCTCTGAACTTGGTTGTTGTAGTCTTTGGAAGACGGACTGTCGGTCTTCTCTTTCTGTCGCGTTGTTGCAATAGCATTTGATAATGACTTGGGTGCAGTGATGTCCATGGAAGGACTCTTCGAACACCGAGGCCTCTTCTCTTTCCTTGTGCTTATGGAGGATAACCCCACGTAAGTCAGATGGGTCTGGAACGACCATGTTTGCTCCCTGGTTGCTGAGAGACTTTTGGGAACCACTCTGTCCGTTTGCCGCCGGGGGAGGGACTCGAGTGGTTCTGTACAACTTTCCATCGGAGGCCCGTATAACGGTATGTGGAGCGCTCGGATGGTCAGAGGTTGGGACAGCCGACTGAGCTTGCCAAGCTCGCACTGCCCTCGACTTCTTCACTCTATCGCTTGAAGGTGCATAGTAGGAAGAGTCTAAGTGGTGCTACAGAGAGTCAGACATATTTTCTTGGGAGCATGAGAGATCAGGACCATAGGAGAGGCGATCAAAGACTGAGCCTGAGCTGCACGGAGCAGGTAGTATGCGGCTAGAATCAGCAGTCTTTACGCGGCTGGCAGTCGTGGCCGCATAGGCTTTCTTCATGCGGCTGGAAGTCTCGGCCGCATGCGTCTTCTCCATGCGGCTGGAAGTCTTGGCCGTATGGGTATTCTGCATGCGGCTGGCAGTTTTGGCCGCATGAGTATCATGCGTACGGCTGGCAATCTTGGTCGCATGAGCGTTCTGCCTGCGGCTAGTGCCTTTGTTCGACTTCTTCCTGGAGCATATAGAATCACTCATTGCCCTTGCAAGTCCAGCATCGTAGTGCTTTCCTCTGCCGGACTTGGGGACAACAGAGTCCTTTATGGCCTGAAGTGGGGCCGCATGAGAGTTGTCTTCGCCGTTTTGGGCAGCAGAGAGTACTACGTCCAGGGCTTGGGAAGGAGCAAATGATTTGGGCCTCCACTCCCTGCGAGCCTTCTTTGTGCGGGTTCGCTTCTGGATCGGGCCAGCGCTCCCGTCGGAGAGTATTTCTTCAAATGCCTGTTGGTCGAAGAGGACGACCATCTTCTGTTGTGTGGAGCCAAGTTTGGCTGTATCCGATTGCGTCACCAACTTCTCAGCCATAGAGAAGTTTGTCCCCAGCAGAGTCGCCATCGTGTTTGCCATTGATTATAAAAGAACATAACAGTTTTATGGGAGGACTGGACTTCTATTTCACAATACAAACTCGCTCGTACAAAGAAAGCCTAGGAACAAAAATCTAGGTACAGCAATCTAAGTACAATTGTTTATTTTTGATTCTGGGGGGTGACGATAGAGGCTCGGGAAAGCGACGGCAGCTCTGCCTTACTCCTTGGACGATCGGACATAGCCTTGGCTTTGACGAAGAAATGCTCTCATTTTTCTCTCTGTATGTGCTCCTCTGCGTGTCTCTCTCTGTATGCGTCTGTCTCTGTCCATTTGCAGGGGAATAGCACCTTGCTATTTATAGGAGTGGGGGGTGATCATTTGGGTTTGCAATGATTGCCTTCTTTAAAAAGTCGGCGGCTTGGGAGTCAACCAATTTGGGCCGCTCATTCTGAATGTAACAAATCCGAGAAATTAATGTGGATTGCATCAAATCTCTGTGAGCAATAAATATTGATTGTCATGAATCTCCGTGATGTATGATGGCCTGCCACGTGTCCAATTTGCCTGATTTGATTTGATCTGGACAATTATGACGATTGTAACAAATCTGATTTTGTTATGATTCGTTAACAGCCATGATTCCAGGGAAGATAAGAATGCCACGTGTCTCAACTATCGTGAAGATCGCCACGTGTCTCAACTGGGACGTCCTGGCAGAGCCGCACATGGGTGGTCCTCTCAGCCGCATGAAGCATGCAGCCGCATGAGGATGGGCAGCCGCATGAGGATAAGTAGCCGCATTAGGATAGGCAGCTGCATGGGGATAGGCAGCCGCATGCGAATGGGCCGCCTTATGGGGATAAGCAGCCGCATGAAGGATGCGGCCGCATGAAGGAGGCAGCTGCATAAAGTGGGCGGCCGCATAAAGGAGGCAGCTGCATGAAGTGGGCGGCCGCATAAATGTGGCAGCCGCATGGAGTGGCCTCGGGACTTGGTGGATCTTGCCAGCTGTAAGAAGATTTTCTTCTCTTCCCTAGGAACACACCATCATGTCAGTCATTATTGCATCTTTATGTCAGAGCTGTCATTTGTCAGAGTTGTCATTGTCAGAGCAGCCGTCAGGGCATTAAATACAGCAAAGTGTTGATAAGAACTGTTTGGGGCCACGTGGCTCCTTTCTGGGCCGCATGGAGCCATCCGAGCCGTATGGACTCTTGAGCCGCATGGAGATCCTTCTGTCGGAGCTGCATAGGAATTCCTTTGTTCTTTTCCATGCTTCTACAAGGGGTCCTGGGGTAGGTCTACGACACGATGACACGACGACATGCCGCCCGAAGCAGCGTACGCAGCCCTCGCACCCGTGCGATATGCTGCACGCGTGCGCCCGCGCGCCCTCGTACGCGTGGTGCCGGCCTCGCTGCTCCCTCGTTGGGCCACGTCGCGACTTGGGGTTCGTCCTACGGGTCATCTAGGTCTAGGTCAACATGTTCCGGGTCCTGGAATGGGTCTTCGCTGCGTCGTGTGTGCGCACGAAGTCCGTCTCCGCGACAAAAACGACAGGCTGAATGCACAGTGGCTGAGCGGTGCACGCACGATATCTCCGCGCTCGCTCAGCAAAAAGTCATGAAATTTTACGAGCATGAGGGAAGAGGTTGCCCCCACGTGTTCACAAAGTTTCACGCAAAAATACGCTCTGTGCGTCGTGCAATCACACGCGGACAGCAGGGCACGCACGGCCTCATGCACGGGATCCGTGCACGTGCGTCCGTTGCCGGAAACGTCGCTGAAACGATGTCAAACCCAAAACTGTCTTCACGAAAGTTTATCAAAATCATATTATCTAAACATCCATGAAGTTGGAAATGAAAAACAACAACTTTCTATCCTAAGCGGCATTTCGTCGAACATGTGCCGTAAGGGACCGACACGGGCTCGATACCTCCATCAAACGGAGTCAAAATCCCACCAAATTTTGTGGGCAAGGCTAGGGCACCTATATGGATGCAAAAATGAAGAAAAAACTAGATTTGCAATGGTAGATTAGGGTTTTACCTATTGAGTGTCAAAACTTAATGATCGGGGCTCCTCGGTTGTCGTGTCAGTCAATTTTCCTCCAGCAAAACCCTCCGTCTCCACTCCAAAATGCTCTAGCAGATCCTCCTCTCCTCGACGAGCACAACGGAGTTTGTTTGGGAAGAAATGGACTCCGAATGAAGGAAAAAGGTGTTTTGGAGAGATGGATCTTTTAGCGTTTCTTTGTGGAGGCTCACAATTTTCACAAATAATGAAAAGAGGAGGGGTGCTGCTGTGTTGGGCGGCCAAGGGGGTGTCTAGGGGTTAGGGTTTCACTTGGGCTAACTCTTTCTCAAGTAGAAATGGGCCCAAGTCAAAAAGGCTTAAAGGCCTACATGCAAAAAGGCTAAATTAAATCAATTAAAGCCTTAAAATAATCTAATGCATAAAAAAAATTCTAAAAATGAAAATAACAATTCTAAGGCATGGTTAGTCCCTATAAAATGTCCCCTAAGGTTAAACCAGTTGCTAGCACAATCATAAGTCAACATATTCAGAAAATCACATAAAGGCCAAAATGGCTAAAAGACTAAAATCATCTAAACCACTTCAAAAATAGAGATTAAAAATAAATAAATTTTTTAAAAACAAAATGTGAATTTTAATTACATTATTAGGCTTCCAGTGAAGGTTGACTAAGGTCAAACTACCAAGTCACCAGTCTACAATCAATCAAATCATACTGAAATCAATCTAATTAATAAATAGATAAAATTAAAAATAAAAATCATAAAAATTTCAAATAAATCATAATTACTAAAATATCCTTGAAATTGAAAAGTGAGTGTGACAATATCTGGTGGTCATGATGGTGAGGATGGTGACAAGGTGTTTGGTATAGGTGGCGGTCATTGGTGGTGGTGTGGACATCGGCTCGACTGGAATTATGGTGCACGGTGGTGGCTGTATTGCTGGTGTGGGTTGGTTGGGGGGCAGATCTGGCACAGCCAGATCTGGTGGCAGTGGTAGCAGTGGTGGCGACGACGGAGGGTGGCTGAAGAGATTTTGGGTGTTGGTCGTGGTAGTAGCGGTTGGGATGGTGGAGACGATGCATATGGTAGTGGTGGTAGCGGTTGGCCAGTTGGTACGGTGGAGGGGGTGATGCTAGTGGTTATACAGGGAAGGGGTGTACGTGGATGTGATAGGTGAGTCGTATCGGCCTGTCGATACGATACATGGATTGAATGTGGATGTGTCCGACATGTGGACACGAGAAAAGAGTGGAATGTAAATATAAATTAATTGGGAATAAAATGGGTGGACACGAACACGATGCATGGACACTTGGAATGTATTAAGGAATGGTGCGGTTGAAGAATGGGAATAACCCACTATATGTAGGTGAAGACAAGCTCCGAAGGAATAAAATTAGGATTTACTTTAGTTTCGCTTGAAGAGGAAATTAGGGTTTTAGTTTCCCTCTCTTCAACACCGCTATGTCCCCTGTCATCGTTCTCTACGCTCCTATGAACAACCTCCTCATGAACTGGGGCAGGGACTATGGTGGGGCTGCCGAGTTTCGGCCCTGCTAAGGTGTCTATCGCCAGAAGCTTGGGCTCACCAAGGAAAAGGTCAAGTATTTTCCTTGAACTTTGCACTTAAATAACCCCGACTTTGTTGCAAGTGATATTTGTTGTTGTAGTTGGTGGTGTTACAAATAAACTGTTTGGTTGTAGCTTTTGTTGTTGTAATACAAAAGCCACAACATTTGAGAGAATTCTTTCAAAATTTGTTGATGTAATTATACTTACAATAAACCAAGAGCTAGAAATGTTGTACATGTGTAAGAGACTCCAAAGGCTAAAAAATGTTGTATCGTTTTATTGAATCATTATATTTTTGTGTCCCTCACTTGTCAAGTCAGGTCTTTCCAACTTTCTGGGCGGAATTCTACGTTTGTATGCTATTTAGTCGTTTAAATTTTTTGTCAGGTCTAAATTTTTTTCTTGTTGTTGAAAAAATTTAACACAGTTTGAAATTTTCAGAAAAGCAGCAAGTCCCTTGCTATTGTCCGCCAGCATCTCCATATTTACATATTACACCTTCTAGGTCATAAGTTTTCTTCCAACTCATAATTTATCTTCTTCTCCATTTTATTTATACAGACCACATATGATGATAATAAAGTCTTTTGTCGATTGCGAACACTTCATTCATGACTACTTCCTGCCCCAAGCGTATGCTATGTTGATCACCATGCTTGTCTGGGTTGCGTTCCTCGGGTTTCTGTGTTTGTTTCTTAGCTATATTGTGTTCAAGGAGGCGCAGAAGAATAACAAGAACAAATCTGGCTGACAGGTTCTTGTAGTTTTGTCTCTAATATGAAACTTATGGTCTTAGGATCAATTTTCTTGCTTCCATTTCTTGTTACGATGCATTTTTTTATATTTAGAAGTCATATCATTCATACTACTACTATTACACTTGAGTAATTATTATAGAATGTGTTAGTTGAAGACATTAGTGTCTAATGGACAATTCTAATATTACTTAATGTTGTTGAATGATGAGATTGACAGTTATAGGGATTAGTCTGATTAGATTCATTGTTCTAAGAAAGGATTGTTAGCCCAATGATTACATCGTGTTTTTGAATATGGCTAATCAGTTAAGTTTAACATAATGATGTCACTAATATTCATATACTCACTTTCATGTTGCTACTTAAACTTAGCATTCTCCTAATTATCCTATGTCATATTGCCATGCTTGTATCGTACTGCAACATATTTTGCTCGCCTAATATGTATTTATAGACATGCAGTAAGCATGATCAAACATGATCAAATCAGGACATAGGCAATAAAGAATTAATGATGGACCAAAGACGGCATCATACAAAAAGATTTCTCTGAACCGCCTAGCGACCTATCCATCTTTATGTCTGCTCAAATATCAGAAGAAAGACGTCATCAAAGGGCTCTTGGCTTTCCTATTTGTTCCAAGTCTGTAATTTTCAATTTATTGAGTCTAGGAGAATGTGTACGTTGAGTCCACACTGTGTCATCTCAACCCTTAGATATATCTCTCCAAGCTCTACCATACAAACAGACCAATTCCTGAACCAAGCCCAAGCTCCACCAAGCCAAACAAAGCCCAAAGGCCATTCTGCCACCTAAGAGGCAGAGTTCGGGCCGAACTTTGTCTTCCGATTTTTAGCACACTGATTTTTAGGGCCTGCTTGGTACAAGCTGTCCAACGTTCAAAAATTTGAATTCTTGGGGCAGAATTTGGGCCGAACTCTGCCTCCCAGAGTAGTATAAATAAGGCTTGATTTCTCTCATTTCATATCATCTTTCTATCTCTCACTCTCAATCATCTAAGCCTTATACTACCTAAGCCTTACTCTTCCGATCTACTAGCCACAAAACTTCGTAAGCCCAAGGTGGTCAAGTACGATTCAGCTAAAAGTTTTTGCGCAAGAGTTGAAAAGAAAAATCACTTGGACAATTCTAAGTTTTGCCCCCTGCGAATCTGTAAGAAGTTGGCATGCTCTTCTGAGTAAAGGCACGTGGTTGTACACTATTTCACAAATAGTAAATTTAAATCCTGAGCTAGAGTTCTCAGGCCTGGACTAGTCCTCCACGAGGGAAACCAGGTTAAAACTGTTGTGTCTGCGAATGCTCTTCTGATCTTTATTTACTTCTGTATTTTTCTCTGATTTCTTTACTATCTTGATAGTTGTTTTGTGGAGGTGATATAGAGTTCATTTTTATTTGGTGATTATCGACACAAACTCTATTCACCCCCTCTAGAGTTGCCTACACGTTATTTCAAGGATTAATAGGTAATTATTCGGCCGAGTTATAAGCCAGTTAATCCAATTTGGGTGTCCGCTTAATCCTAATTTCCAAAATTGTACTAGTTGACTAAGTAATCTAATTACTCTCTAACCAACTACGGACGAAGCAAGTAACTGAAATTGCCTAATATAGAAATGATAGACTTGTACGATTTTACTTCTCAAAATAGACAAGCAAACTAATTTGATTGAAAATATAAATGAAACAAAGTAATATTATCCATTGTTGACTTGTCAAAATCTTGAATGACTTAAACAGCTTGATGGAAATCATTTCTTTCTGTGATTTAGGGGGCTTGAATTTATATGACAAATAGGAGATTCAAGTCAATAATTTTTGCATGTATATCTATCACGCCCCAGTTCCAAAATACTTGAACTCAAGACATAAGCATGCCAGCTGTACGACTAGAATAAGTATTACCAATTTAAAGGACTTATCCTAATCGTAGTACGATGCATCCTATAACTACAATACAATAGTCACATGTAATCTATCATCTCCATAGCAACAACATCATGCTATAATCTCATCCACATAATAGCAACATCTACACTGAATAACATATAATAAAGTCTGGCTGAAATAAAAATAAGTCTCAATATCCAAATACAAGATCTGTCTGAAATAACCAAAGTCTGGTGGAAATACATCCACGAAAATAAAATACGATGCTAGAAATAATAAAGTACTGAAATAAGGAAATAGTCAGGACAAAGCTCGCTAGATAAAATGTTAATGACTCTAATCAGTTGTCAACCCCTGGATCAGGGAAACTCCTCATATATTATTCTACGTAGATGGAGACATAGTTAAACTTTTCCTCTAGAGTCTCATCCGCGACAGCCTTGGCAATTCTCTTTTGAATTCTTCAGTCGCCTTTGAACCACGTATTCGTATTCGATCATATCATCTTCGAACTCTTTGTTTTTGTCTTTCACTTGTTTTGGAAAGACAAAACACTCGTACTTGATAGATAGACACGAAGTATTCCCCTTTGACCATGATAGTTATATATGCACGGGTGTAGTTAGCCATCAACCAAGCCACGTGACTATAATCTCGTCTCGATTTATTCGCCCTCTCCTTCAAATCTCGATCTACTATCATGATCTCTAATCTTTTGAAACTTAGGAATGATTAGAATCGTTCCTTAACCATACCCCTAAACCTAGACGACTATCTCCTCACTAAGGAACCATGTACCTTTGATACCTAATCATTTTATCTTCATTTCGTAACCATAATCTTTTAATTTCTTGCTTTAACCCATGACCCCCATCCATTTCCCAAAAACCATATCCGTGAATTATTTTTTCCCTAGTTATCTAAATCATGAATTTCTAATTGCATGATCGTGTTTGAACATCGTTTTCTCGCCTCGTCCAATAATTTGATCGTATTTTATTATTGATAAACTCTTTCAATTTCCTCAACCTTATCTACCTAATTATTCTTAAATTTCGAGGGCAAATTCTTGTAAGTTGGGTAGGATGTAAACCCACTAAATTTTCACTATGATTTTGAATTTTTATTTATTTCAGTATTAATTTTTTTGGTACTTGTACGTCGAGTGCGAATACGTATACACGAGATATTTATTTTATATCAAAAGTTTTATTACAAGTTTTAATAAATATAGAAATAAAGGGTTGTTTTCAAAATACATATAGAAAAATATTTTCTGTATATAAAATTCTTTCTGTCAAAAGTTAGTCAAATTTTTATATTTAATAGATTACATGCGAGTACATGAAATACATTTCATATATATATTTAGAATTTTTGAAATATTGTTTTTCTTAATTATTTTTAAATTAATAAAAAGGTATTCAAATAAGTTTCGTATTTATTATGATTTTCAAAATATATTATTATTATTATTATTACTATTATTATTATTTGTGAAAAGATAATTTGAATCTATTGTGTAATGCAAACTTTGATTAAATTCTATTTATTGATTTAAATAGTTTAATTTAGAAATGTTACTTATCTATATTTAGTTGGATCAGGAATTACCTAGATTTAAATGCAGATTTAGATGTTATTGAATAGTTTTAATTCGATTTAAATTGGAAGTGAGATTATCAAAAAGGGTTTAAATCTTTTCCTAATTCTTATCCAACTAGGAGTTCCACCCCCTATATAAAGGGTAGACCCTCTATTATTTTCCTCCTCAATTTCTTCCACAAATAATTCTACCACAAGTGTCGTGCATCGTGTCTGTGACCAACTCTTTCTCGTGTCAGCCATGACAGCATCGGGTCCGACCGCGGATGTTTTTCCAATATAATATTTTTCTTACATATATATTGTTTCTCCTCCCCGTGTCCATACCCCAGACACGGCAACAGTACTCAACATTCAATCCCTAGCCGTCGCCCGACCCTTGTCTAATTCGACCAATCTCCTCCTCGTCCAAATAGCCACTGCCCGCACCACCATTGACCACCAGACCACGTCCCCGACTCTCTCGCTGCCAATCCCACCACCACCATCAAGAGACCACCACCGCGGCCACAGACACCATAACCACCATCGACCCTACTGTCATCACCACCACCAGACCTCCCTGTCCCTATCGCCACTCCAGCCGACCACCTAACCAACCACCACCACTGTCGTCACCATCATCCCGACCTCGACCCTGATGCCATCGGACCTCCGCCAAGACACCGCCTCACCTCTTCCGAACCACCACAACATCCCCTGCTTTCTCTTAACCCCAACCCCAGCACACCAAACCGCCATGACCAGCCACCCTGCCAACTTCTCCACACACAGACTCCACCACCGACAAGGCCATCGCCACCACCATCATCTTTATCATCATCATACTACCTTCGCCGCCTCACCAATGACACATAGGAAGAAATACTAACCAACTTTGGCCGCCACCCGATCCTCCTCTGCTGTAGACACCCCATTCACCTCCTCCGACGTTCCCGTTGGACTCGACCCCATCCTCCGCTACCGACCTCTCCATTGCCGCCGTGTCCAGGTAGTGCCTGTGGAGGCCGGATCCGCACTCGAGCGTCTCCAGAATAGCCTCCGCCGTCGTGATTGGTCTTCCGCGGCCAGATCCGTCGTCGCCATCATTCCCAAACGTGCCGTTTCGCCTCTCAGCGTCACGACCATGCAGCCGCGCTCATGCACCTCTCCTCCGCCTGTGCTGGGCCCTCCGCCTACGGCACTTAGCTCTGCGTCCGTCGCCAACGGCTACCGTTCGCCTCTGCCTACGCCACGTCCGTCGGCAACCCTGGTGAGTCGCTCTCAGCCCACTCCCCCTCTCTTTTTCACCCGACTTCTCTTCTCCTGACCTCCTTCCCTCTCTCATCTCTGACTTCTTCTCCTCACTTTCTCTCCGCCCCTAATCCCTCTATTTCACTTGCCCCTCTTTCACCCTTTCTAAAGAGGAGAACATAGCAGCCTCTGCTGTGTGTGATTCTCTTTTTTTATTTTTTATCTCTACTTTTTGTGTTGTACCTTGTTATCTGTTTCTTTCTTGTTCCTTTGCTTTATTACATTTATTATTAATAAATTTTTATAAATGATTTAGTTGTATATATATGGTGTAGTATGGTTATTAATAAAAATAAATTATTTGGAAATTATGTATAGTAGTTTTCAAATTATTAGAGTATCAAAATATATAGTACTAGGCTTGACCCTACACTGATTATCAAAACTTGATTTAGAATTTTAAAATAATATTACATTATTTTTAACTATTTTATTTTAATACAGTGTTTCGAACTAAATAATATTTTCGCAAACTTAGAGGTTTTGCCTAAAAAATGATTTATGAAATTTCAAATATTTATATAAAAAAATTTTACTAAATTAAATTATAGTTTTGACCAAAAATAATTTTTCTAAATTTATGATTATTTTTATATATTTTATCAATAAAATAGTTATTAAATTTATACAAGGATTTTCTAGTATTTAGAAATATATGCCAAAGTATTTCTAGACTAATAAAAACTAGTTTCAAACAAGTGCAAATATTTTCTAAAAAAATAGTATGAGTAATTTTCCCACAAATTACCTTCGATTATCCTTATGTCTGCGACTAATCCTATTTTCCTACTCCATTGTCAATTTAGTATATCGTTATGTCGTTCTTAGTTAAATTGATTCCACTGGACCCGATGGAACAATCCATGCCATCATCGGAGGCCGTCTTGCGTAGTTCTAACATCGAAGATAGATTTCTTGCCATCATGACCATCGGACCACACCAGGCGTCGCTACCAGGCAAGATACCTTGCCATTAGCTGTTTATTATACTTTAGCTCATATTTATGTATTTATTCATTATTTATTTTTCTGCAAAATAAACTGTCCTATACTATTATAATTAGATAGATTTTACTGTATAGCACTATTTCCTGTACTTATTATTTTTATGCACATTAATCCTAGATTTAAGGGACAACCCAGTTTGTGTTGCATACATCGGCCTTGACACGTTTGTGCCACGAAGTCGTGTGTCGCATATAGAACTCGGACATGCGTGACTGGCTGGCCACCAGTACGTATAAGCCGTGCGATAGGATTAACCGCTGATAGAGTTTGCACCATTAGTTTTACTTAGCGGTTAATAGAGGTTCTATGTTGTGGATACAAGATAGTAGGCATTGGGCGGGGAGGATAATACCTAAGCACATGGGCTACTATACACTTTACCTTTTGTAACCCCGTGAGCTCCGCCGGAGCGCGGGTGAGATTAGCCATGGATACTGATGGCCACTGACGTTCTGTGAAACGTTATGCTCTTCCTGTGCCTCTGGTGCCCCAAGGAGGGACCATACCGATCCCATTTTAGCCAGGGCCCATGCATTGGAGGATGTTCATAAAACTACATTCACTTAGATTGTTTAGGCTACCTTATTCGTTAGGTATAAGTACTCTTGGTTTAGGAACTTATATCTGACCGTGGCTTGGAATAGTAACTTATCGCGGACTAGTTTACCACATCTTATCCTTGTTTGGTTGTACGTGTGGCTCACTACTCCGATGAGAAGGTACTGAACCTTGTTATGGTCCGGATACCATATTGGATTTGTAGCATGGAAAGATACGTCATCGTGAATTAGGGTGCCATCTCCTGTCCTTGTTTGGTTGGGAGGATGGTATGATGATTCAAGGGTGAGTATTAGACCATGTTTTTATCCGATTGACTTATTATTGAGCAGTATTTATTCAGTTTATATGGCATGATATTATGTATCTTATTACATCCCTCTGAGGACCTAGTGATCTATACAGGTGTGTGCTCTTAACTTTTTACAAGTGTTCTAGCCGAGGCGTGATCTTCTCCATTCCTTCGAAGATGACGTGTCTTGGAACTTTCTTGCTATCTTCAATAAATCATTTCACATGTCAGGTACTTCTTTTTATTTAAATAGTTGGTAGTGGATTTATCTCCGTCCAACAATTTGTACAAAGATAATTCAATGTTGATTTATGACATTATCTTTTATTCTTTTATTTTATGGATGAGATTAGATTATTCTTGGTTTACTGCATTTTACAGCTTATATATACGTACAAGGATCCCATATATTAGAGTATACTTCGTATGTATACAGCTGGCATGTCTACATACCTAGTCCTAAGTATTTTGGAACTGGGGCGTTACATATTTTTGTGGTGGCCCATGCAGGTCAAGATAAATTGTTTGGTTACTTTACCGTACCAAGCAAGCCTGCGTATATGATTAGAGTCTAAGATCTCATCAACATACTCGACCTCCTACCTCGACACTATTTTTGACTCTCTTGATTTGCATCTTGCTTGATTTCCTCTACCGTTAATTCTTGTCCTTATTTCGTGCTTGATAGAGGTTAGGAAGGTAACCCATACTAGGCAGACATGACACATTGTCCTATCACACTACTAGTTTAACTCTTGTAAGTTGGGTAGAATGCCTCACCACCTAGTATCCCCTTTGTTATTATGACTCATTATGGTAGCATAATGGACGGTCACCAATAGGATATTCTAGAGATCCCTAACTCATCTTGTAGACCAAATCTTTAGATAAGAAAACTGTAGGATGACTATATAGGCACCAACACAGGACATGACTTAGATTCTTAAGGAGTTTGAACTAATTCTACTTTCTTTCAATCATAAGCTCTCGTGCCTATGTTTTTACCATCTTGACCAATATTGCTACTATAGTCTTGTTTTGCAAGCTTACCCTTTATCGAGCTTGTCCAAGAAGATTGTTATTGGGTGTGCAACCACTAACATATTGTCTAATCAGAACCGGTGCATGATGGTCTGATCAACCTAGTGCACTTTGGTTCGCTTTTCATATATTATTCTACGTGGATGGAGACATAGTTAAACTTTCCCTCTAGAGTCTCATCCGCGACTGCCTTGGCAATTCTCTTTTGAATTCTTCAGTCGCCTTTGAACCACGTATTCATATTCGATCATATCTCCTTCGAACTCTTTATTGTTTTTGTCTTTTACTTATTTTGGAAAGACAAAACACTCATACTTGATAGATAGACATGAAGTATTCCCCTATGACCATGATAGTTATATATGCACGGGTGTAGTTAGCCATCAACCAAGCCACGTGACTATAATCTCGTCTCGAGTTATTCGCCCTCTCCTTCGACTTTCGATCTACTATCATGATCTCTAATCTTTTGAAACTTAGGAATGATTAGAATCGTTCCTTAACCGTACCCCTTAACCTAGACGACTATCACCTCACTAAGGAACCATGTACCTTTGATACCTAATCATTTTATCTTTATTTCGTAACCATTAATCTTTTAATTTCTTGCTTTAACCCATGACCCCCATCCATTTCCCAAAAACCCTATCCGTGAATTATTATTTTTCCTAGTCATCTAAATCATGAATTTCTAATTGCATGATCGTGTTTGAATGTTGTTTTCTTGCCTAGCCCAATAATTTGATCGTATTTTATTATTGATAAACTCTTTCAATTTCCTCAACCCTATCTACCTAATTATTCCTAAATTTTGAGTACGAAATTCTTGTAAGTTGGGCAGGATGTAAACCTCCTCAACCCTATCTACCTAATTATTCCTAAATCTTCAGCGGAGTTATTCGGCATAGGTTGGGATTGTGCACCGGACCGAGTAACGACAGCTGCGGCTTCTTCGACATCTGTCGAGATTGTGCTGCAGGATCTGACTTTTCCATTTTTCTTCTTGCCAATGGAGGGTGGTATGGACTGAGTTACTTCAGGTACCAAGTCTGGATGGACCCACATGACCTCCCCTCGTGACGTGGTAAGGGGTACTAGACCAGTAGCCTGATCTCGAGGAGATAGAAAATTAGCAATCTCCATTGTCGCCAGAGGGACGGGTACCATGCCGTCTTGAGTCTCTATTGGAGGGAAGATGCCGAACTGCACAGACACCATATTGGCTGCCATGGTCACCTCTTCAAAATCAATGGCCAGAGCCTTCGAATCGATGAGATGTTGGATGTATCGCTTCAGTTGGTAGCAGTCGTGTGTAGCGTGGTGGACGTAGCGATGGTAATGACAGTACTTTGGGCTCTCTATTTCTGCCGGCCGAGGTTTCCGTCTTGGTGGAGGGAACGTGACTATAATCTCGTCTCGAGTTATTCGCCCTCTCCTTCGACTTTCGATCTACTATCATGATCTCTAATCTTTTGAAACTTAGGAATGATTAGAATCGTTCCTTAACCGTACCCCTTAACCTAGATGACTATCACCTCACTAAGGAACCATGTACCTTTGATACCTAATCATTTTATCTTTATTTCGTAACCATTAATCTTTTAATTTCTTGCTTTAACCCATGACCCCCATCCATTTCCCAAAAACCCTATCCGTGAATTATTATTTTTCCTAGTCATCTAAATCATGAATTTCTAATTGCATGATCGTGTTTGAATGTTGTTTTCTTGCCTAGCCCAATAATTTGATCGTATTTTATTATTGATAAACTCTTTCAATTTCCTCAACCCTATCTACCTAATTATTCCTAAATTTCGAGTACGAAATTCTTGTAAGTTGGACAGGATGTAAACCTCCTAAATTTTTACTACGATTTTGAATTTTTATTTGTTTCAGTAATGATTTTCTTTTGTATTTGTACGTCGAGTGCGAATACGTATACACGAGATATTTATTTATATAAAAAGTTTTATTACAAGTTTTAGTAAATATAGAAATAAATGGCTTGTTTTCAAAATACATATAGAAAAATATTTTCTGTATATAAAATTCTTCCCGTCAAAGGTTAGTCAAATTTTTATATTTAATATATTACGTGCAAGTACATGAAATACATTTCATATATATCTTTCAAAATTTTGAAATATTGTTTTTCTTAATTATTTTTAAATTACTAAAAAGGTATTCAAATAAGTTTAGTATTTATTATGATTTTTGAAATATATTATTATTATTATTTTTTGTGAAAATATAATTTGAATCTATTGTGTAACGCAAACTTTGACTAAATTCTATTTATTGATTTAAATAGTTTAATTTAGAAATGTGACCTATCTATATTTAGTTGGATCGGGAATTACCTAGATTTAAATTCAGATTTAGATTTTATTGAATAGTTTTAATTCGATTTAAATTGGAAGTGAGATTTTCAAAAAGGGTTTAAATCTTTTCATAATTCTTATCCAACTAGGAGTTTCACCCCCTATATATATACGATAGACTCTCTATTGTTTTCCTCCTCAATTTCTTCCATAAATAATTCCACCACAAGTATCGTGCATCGTGTCTGTGACCAACTCTTTCTCGTGTCAACCGTGACAGCCTCGGGTCCGACCCCGGATGTTTTTCCAATATAATATATTTTTACATATGTATTATTTTTCCTCCTCGTGTCCATATCCCGGACACGGCAACGGCACTCAACATCCAATCCTAGCCGCCGCCCGACCCCTGTCTACTCCGACCAATCTCCTCCTCGTCCAAACAGCCACCGCCCGCACCACCATTGACCACCAGACCACGTCCCCGACTCACTCGCTGCCAACTCTACCACCACCATCAGGCGACCACCGCCGCGACCACAGACACCATAACCACCATCGACCCTACTATCATCACCACCACCAGACCTCCCTCTCCCTATCGCCACTCTGGCCGACCCCCTAACCAACAGCCACCACCGTCGTCATCATCATCCCGACCTCGACCCCGATGCCAACGGACCTCTGCCAAGCCACCGCCTCACCTCTCCCGAACCACCACAGCATCCCCTGCTTCCTCGTAACCCCAACCCAAGCACGCCAAACCGCCATGATTGGCCGCCCTGCCAACTTCTCCACACACAGACTCCACCACCGACTAGGCCAATGCTACCACCATCATCTTCATCATTATCACACCACCGTCGCCGCCTCACAAATGACACATAGGAAGAAACACTCACCGACTTTGGCCGCCACCCGATCCTCCTCTGCTGCAGGCATCCCGTCCACCGCCTCCGGCGTTCCCGTTGGACTCGACCCCATCCTTCGCTACTTACCTCTCCCTTGCCGTCGCGACCAGGTAGTGCCAGTGGAGGCCGGATCCGCACTTGAGTGTCTCCAGAAGAGCCTCTCCCGCAGCGATTGGTCTTCTGCGGCCAGATCCGCCGTCGCCATCATCCCAAAATGTGTCGTCTTTCCTCTCAGCGTCGCGATTGTGCAGCTGCGCTCGCGTACCTCTCTTTTGCCTGTTCTGTCGCCAACGGCTATCGTTCGCCTCCGCCTACGCCACGTCCGCCGGCAACCCTGGTGAGTCGCTCTCAGCCCGCTCCCTCTCTCTTCCTCACCCGACTTCTCTTCTCCCGACCTCCTTCCCTCTCTCATCTCCGACATCTTATCCTCACTTTCTCTTCGCCCCCAATCTATCTATTTCACTTGCCCCTCTCTCACCTTTCTAAAGAGGATAACACAGCAGCCTCTGCTGTGTGTGATTCTCTTTTTATTTTTATTTTTATTTTTTATCTCTACTTTGTGTGTTGTTGTTATCTGTTTCTTTCTTGTTCCTTTGCTTTGTTATATTTAGTATTAATATATTTCCATAAATGATTTAGTTTTATATATATGGTGTAGTATGGTTATTAATAAAAATAAATTATTTGGAAATTATGTATAGCAATTTTCAAATTATTAGAGTATCAAAATATTTAGTACTGGGCTTGACCCTATACTGATTATCAAAACTTGATTTAGAATTTTAAAATAATATTACATTATTTTTAACTATTTTATTTTAATATAGTGATTCGAACTAAATAATATTTTCACAAACGTAGAGGTTTTGCCTAAAAAATGATTTATGAAATTTTAAATATTTATATAAAATATTTTTACTAAATTAAATTATAGTTTTGACCAAAAATGATTTTTCTAAATTTATGATTATTTTTATATATTTTATCAATAAAAATAGTTATTAAATTTATACAAGGATTTTCTAGTATTTAGAAATATGTGCCAAAGTATTTTCTAGACTAATAAAAACTAGTTTCAAACAAGTGCAAATATTTTCTATAAAAAAATAGTATGATTAATTTCCCCACAAATTACCTTCGATTATCCTTCTGTCTGCGACTAGTCCTATTTTCCTACTCCCACGTCAATTTTGTATATCGCTATGTCGTTATTAGTTAAATTGATTCTACTAGACCCAATGGAAAAGTCCATGCCATCATCGGAGGCCATCTTGCATAGTTGTAACATCGAAGATAGATTCCATGCCATCATAACCATCGAACTACACCAGGCGTCGCTACCAGGCAAGATACCTTGCCATTAGCTGTTTATTTTACTTTAGCTTATAGTCATGTATTTATTCATTATTTATTTTTCTGCAAAATAAACTGTGCTATACTGTTATAATTAGATATATTTTACTGTGTAGTACTATTTCCTGTACTTATTATTTTTATGCATATTAACCCTAGATTTAAGGGACCACCCTGTTTGTGTTGCATACATTGTCCGTGACACATTTGTGCCACGAAGTCGTGTGTCGCATCTAGAACTCAGACATGCGTGACTGGCTGGCCACCAGTACGTACAAGTCGTACGATAGGATTAACCGCTGATAGTGTTTGCACTATTAGTTTAACTTAGCGGTTAATAGAGGTTCTGCGTTGTGGATACAACATAGTAGGCATTGGGCGGGGAGGACAATACCTTAACGTATGGACTACTATACACTTTACTTTTTGCAACCCGCGCACTCCATCCTAGACACGAGTGAGATTACCCATGGATACTGCAGCCACTGACGTTCTGTGAAACGTTATGCTCTTTCTGAGCCTCTTGTGCCCCAGGGGACCATGCCGATCCCATTTTAGCCAGGGCCCATGCGTTGGAGAATGTTCTTGAAACTGCATTCACTTAGATTGGTTAGGCTACCTTATCTGTTAGGTATAAGTACTCTTGGTTTGGGTACTTGTATCTGACCGTGGCTTGAAATAGTAACTTGTCGCAGACTAGTTTGCCATATCTTATCCTTGTTTGGTTGTAGGTGTGGCTCACTACTCCGATGAGAAGGTACTGAACCTTGTTCTGGTCTGGATACCATATTGGATTCGTAGCATGGAAAGATACGTCATCGTGAATTAGGGTGACATCTTCTGTCCTTGTTTGGTTGGAGGGATGGTACACTGATTCAAGGGTGACTATTGGACCATGTTATGATCCGATTGACTTATTGTTGAGTAGTATTTATTCAGTTTGTATGGCATGATATAATGTATCTTGTTACGTCCCTCTGAGGACCTGGTAATCTCTCCAGGTATGTGCTCTTATCTTTTCACAAGTGTTCTAGCCGAGGCGTGATCTTCTCCATTCCTTCAAAAATGATGTGTCTTGGATCTTTCTTGCTACCTTCATTAAATCATTTCACATGTCATGTACTTCTTTTCATTTAAATAGTTGGTAGTGGATTTGTCTCCGTCCAACATTTTGTACAAAGATAATTCAACGTTGATTTATGACATTATATTTTATTCTTTTATTTTGTGGATGAGATTAGATTACTCTAGGTTTACTGTATTTTACAGCTTATGTATACATACGAGGATTCCATATATTGGAGTATACTTCGTATGTATACAGCTGGCATGTCTACGTACCTAGTTCTAGGTATTTTGGGACTGGGGCGTTACACCCTAGCAACAACATCATGCTATAATCTCATCCACATAATAGCAACATCTACACTGAATAACATATAATAAAGTCTGACTGAAATAAAAATAAGTCTGAATATCCAAGTACAATATCTGTCCGAAATAACCAACGTCTGGTGGAAATATATCCACGAAAATTAAATACGATGCTGGAAATAATAAAGTACTGAAATAAGAAAATAGTCAGAACAAAGCTCGCAAGATAAAATGTTAATGACTAATTAATTGTCAACCCCTGGATCAGGAAAACTCCTCGGGCATAACCTCTATGTCCTCTGCAAGAAATCCATGCTCGATACCTGGTCCATAAACTGTAGGATAAAGGTGCTCGTCCGGATCTGGGAAAGAACCAGGTCCTCATGGGATGTAACAAGATACAAAATAACATGCTACAAAATGAAATGTAATAAATATAAGAAATAAACTGGATAAACTTTGCATCTATGTGAATACATATCAAAGACGACTTTGGGCCTTATGGGTAGGTAAGGGAGTAGCATTAGCGTCAACCAATGCTAAAATATATAGTAGCATACTTTTGACCGCATCAGAGACTAGTCCATGGCCGGTGCCGGATATATCCACTAGTATAGCCTATAATAGGGTACACTGAGGCTTATATGTATTTTCTGTCTCATACGCATACTATTAGTCTTTCTTCCTCCCATGTCTTGCTCAAATCACATCCATGACTCGGGCAATCCACATCTCTATGCAAGTCACTAACTAGACTCAATCTAATCACTATATGTACCGACACACGAACCGCTCGTACCGATGATCAGTCAAGTATGTAAGTCCATGCCAACACCATGTAATCTTATTTACTGGGTCGTGTATGATACGTGACAAAGCATAGAAGTTACTTAGAAACAACTTCACACAAATCCAGGTACGTCTTCTATACACGTAAGTGAAACACATGCACACGAATATCAATTACCACATCGATGGCACCCAAGTCATACTTGGACACACTCTACTAATACATGTACTTCTAGCACAACAATAATCCAAGTATTTAACAGTACAAGAAAAGTAGCAAGGTATCTTGCTTGAAATGCCAGTAAAAGAATAAAGTATCGATCCGTCTCCAACCCCCGTAGACAAGTGATCACAAACTCCTAGAAAATATAAATAAACTAAATAAATATCACCATGATACTTACCATATATATACTTACCTTATTTAGACCAAACTAATCACAAAATAGTCAACTAGTCTATACTATTATTCCACTATATTTTTTTTATAATAAAAAATAATAATAAAATAATATTTATATAACAATAAGTTATAATAAAAAAATAATATTTATATACAATAAATATGTACTTTAAATTTTGTAAAATATTTATGTTAAATTTTGAATTTAAATTATATACATGTCTTTTTAGAAAAATACTCTAAATCGCTATGTTAAGTATCAACACAAAATATCACATGGAAATTCAATTTGGAAGCAAAAAATTATGGAAAAATATGGAAATTATTTATTCTAGAATAAATAATAATAATTAATATTAAATATTATTTTTCATCTAAATTTATCAGATTTATATTATATTTAAATTCTACAAAAGTTTGGAATCAAATAGATGAGTTTTGATGGGTATGTCGGTGTCCGAAAATTGATTGTATCAAAGTAATGACATATCAACATGAAATTCTTGTAAATATTCACAAATAATGATTATATATGGTATATATAGATGTTATAGACATTACCAAGGTTTGTTTGTGTAACCACCACTTTTCTAAAATGAGGATAATTTTGAACTTTTATAAAATTTATCATTAAATAATAGGATTTAAATCATGTTAATGATTAATGGTGATTTTTTAATTAATTTAATACTATTTAATTTAGTATAATGTGACTTGGGCATTTTTACTAGTGTAACCTTAGAGCTACTTAGCCTAGAGACTAACGATGACCACGGAGACCTAACCATGTGATTAGAATAGCTAATTACCACTTTTTAGCTTAGGGATATTTTATTTATTTGTGACTTTTTAATTAATTTAAATTATAGTTAATTAATAATGTGCTAATTAATAATTAGGCATTAACCTAGAATTGCCCTAATCGAGATATTAGTCATGAGCCTAGATATTAGATTAGAAGCTTCCATCATATCTAGATATTATATTAAAGTTAGATATTTTGGTTAGAAAACCCTAATTTAGATGGGCCTTTAAGTAAAGGCTTGAATTACACTTGCTAGAAGGCTTTAAAACCCAATTGAACTAACCCTAACCCTAGATATTTCCTATGACAGCCAAGGGCAGCCCCTCCTATATAACATCACGTTAGCCTCCCTTTACCTCTTTCCATTGCCTCCTAGAAACCTTAATTTGTGTTCTTCCCCAAATCACCCTATTTTCTCCAAATTACCTCCAAATTGAGACTAGTCTTTTGCATTGCACTGCCTTGCTGTAGAGGAGATCATTGGAGGCTAGCTAGCAAGGATTGGAGGCTCTTGGACCATAACAAGTTGGTGAAGGGACTCATTTCTAGGTATTTGCGTTGAGATCTAACTCTCAATAGGTAATGGCCCTAAACTTATTTGTTTTCCTGTTTTCTCTTTATAGATGCATGCATCTAGGCACCATAGACCTGTAGACCAAGTTAGGTAGGATTTCGTGTCCATTTGATACGCGTATAGAAGGTGTGTCGGAGTATAGTGTAATGTGTTTGATGAAATGCCACAATGAATTGTTTATTAATGTTTTTAAAACTAATTTCATATTTCTGTAGTCATTTATATGTGATTTAATATTCTGGAATGCTAAGTCGAGTTTGGTGCATTTTCGTATCCAAAACGGACACGGGGATCTCTGTACTGGCTGTGGACTCTTGTCCTGCTACCTGACCACATTTTCTTACTCGACACGACACTAGGACACATAGGATTTGGTCAGTAGGTAAGGGCAACCTCTGACACCATCCTCCCAAAATTTAGGGCAAGTTGGTTGACAGTTCGAGAAGAACTCGAGCCTACATTGATTCGACCACACACACGCACACCAGTGCTCCTGATATGCGTTTGTATCTTGGACACGACGACACTTGGACTCAAATCAGGGTGTTAGACACCTAGCCCTATACCCCACCTACCCTCTAACACGAGCACGAGATGTCTAGGTGCACGTGTCGTGTCCTAGACCCCTCGACACGCATGCACGAGGCTGTGCCTCTGTACTGTCTCTGACACCAACTGGATATTGGGTTTTGACACAAAATTGACCTGGTTTGGGACACTTTAGGGACACGTTTGGTTGACACAAAGTTGACACTATGTCTGTGCGCACATTTCCCTAATTAGTTTTGAGTTTTACTTTGTATAATTAGGTTTCGAATGATATTTATATATTAAACACTGTGTTCTCAGGTTTTTGGAGTTTTGATAAGTTTAGATTTTGATTAATTGATTCCCTGAGATTTATAATGAACTATTGAAGTTGTGTTTGATTTCCAGGTTATGATGTGGTTTGGGTTTTCGAAAACATTGGTTTTAGTTTTGAGTTGATTTGATTTTCAATCAATTTCGTAAGATGAGTTATGCATTCATTCTCAGATATTGTATGTTTAGAACTGTACTGTGGATCTCAGGTTTTCCTGAGAATAGAACAAAGGAATTCCTGAGTTTCAAATCTAATTGCTGGGTTTTGAAACTGAGATTTGGTTTGTGAATGTGTTTCATATACATTTCATGGCTGTGTTTCTTTCCCTTTTTTTATATATATAGAGTTACCTATCTATATGTGTGCTTTGGTAATTATATATATGTTGTATTATATATATATTTGAGAACTGTTGTGAGTAGGTTATTTGGTTGAAACCTGAGAATGAGTCTCAGGATTGATATTGATGTTCCCAGTTTGCAGCTCTCACAGTCCCCTTTACTGCCATCATCACACACACTCATTCATTCTCATTACCCTTACCTTCCCTTTCTCTCTTTTCTCTATATATATATATCTATATATGTATGTATGTTATAATGTATATGTAAATATATTCATGTATGTAGGTATATTATATATGTGTAAGTATATATGTGTATATATATCTTGTGTACTTATATATATATATATATATATATATATATATATATATATATATATATATATATATATATATATATATATATATATATATATATATATATATAATATATATATATATATATATATATATATATATATTTTTATATATATATCTTGTGTACATATATATATATATATATATATATATATATATATATATATATATATATATATATATATATATATATATATATATATATATATATATATATATATATATATATATATATATATATATATATATATGTATATATATATATATATATATATGTATATGTATATGTTATAATGTATATATATATCTTGTGTACTTATATATATATATATATTTTTTTTTTGTGTACTTATATATATATGTTATAATGTATATGTAAATATATTCATGTATGTAGGTATATTATATATGTGTAAGTATATATGTGTATATATATCTTGTGTACTTATATATATATATATATATATATATATATATATATATATATATATATATATATATATATATATAATATATATATATATATATATATATTTCTATCGAAGGAGCCCTTCCGCTCCTCGGCCGCGGGCGGTGGCCGGCCGACCATGGGCGTCACCCTCCCCGCCGAGTGCCCCCCCCCCCCCCCCGCCCACCCCGGTCCCCTCCCCTGGCCGCTCCTCCCGCGAGGAGCCCACCCCCTTCTTCGACCGGGGTTTGCCCCTCGTGCGGTGGTCCCTACCATTTCCTCTCTCGTCCTCAGAGCATGTACTCGCCTGAGATCCCGAGTGACTGTGAATATAAATGTCCGAACTGAGGAGTCTGAGTCCTAAATAAAACACACATGTTATTATGTAATCAAGAAGGTAATATTTAAAGTTTACAATGCATCTACATGATTCTAGGTCATTCTAGGTCAAAGTCAACTATTGGTCAACTCTGGTCAACAATCTAGTCAAACTCTAGTCAACTAGCTAGGGTCAAGTCAACACTAGTCTAAAACTCACTTTAGGCCTATTTAGTCCATTTCTAGGCCAAGGTATTACTCAATCTAGTCTAATAGCCTATAGGTATACACCATCATACCATACGAGAAGAGATGTGGGCGTGGCTTCCTATCGAAGGAGCCCTTCCGCTCCTCGGCCACGGGCGGTGGCCGGCCGACCATGGGCGTCACCCTCCCCGCCGAGTGCCACCCCCCCCCCCCCCCCCGCCCACCCCGGTCCCCTCCCCTGGTCGTTCCTCCCGCAAGGAGCCCACCCCCCTTCTCCAACCGGGGTTTGCCCCTCGTGCGGTGGTCCCTACCCTTTCCTCTCTCGTCCTCGGCGCAGCCGTCGCCCCCGGCGTCGTTGGCCACGCCGAGCCCGGCGCCTTCAGCCGTCCTCGGCTCCCTCCCTCCTCGGCCCTCCGCCAGCTCCCCTCGTCACCCTGAACGCCGCTCTGCATCTTCCTGTGCGGTTGCCCCCCTCCCACCCTGGTGGCCATCTCAGCCGACGCTCCGTCCCCCCGGCCGCGGCCCCTCCCTTCGCTCTTCCCTCTTAGAGCCGGCCCCCCGAGTGGGATCCTCCTCCCCTTTCGGATCTCGGAGTCCCTGCGGCTCCGGCAACCAGCTTTGGACCGCCTCATCCTCCTCCTCCGGACTAGATACCCCCCACCCTAACTGCCGTCCTCCCCGCCTCAACAGTGAGCCTACCCTCCGTGCCTCCTCCTTCCGCGTACCCCCTGCCCTAGCTAATCCTCACCCCGCCTCGCACTCTCCCCCGGTGCCTCCTACCGCTTCAGGCACGGACGTCCTCCCGGAGCTCCCTTCCTCCGTGCCACCCTCGGGCTCCCTTCCCCTTCCCGTCGCCCGCCTCACCCCATCTCCCTTCTCTTCGGCGGGGACCTACTAGCAGGACCCATCCACCCTGCGGTGGTACTGGGTTCGCCCCGGGGCCCTCTGGTACACCCCGGCGGCCCACGGCGACTCTGCCGCTACGTCGTGGGGGTCGTACCCCTACCGCTATCCCCGCAGTGGCCTTCCCCCCGCCCCTTCAACCGGAGCCGTCTCCTTCCCTCTGGTTGCGCTGGCTTAGCGGGCGACGCGCCTCCTAGGCTAGGCCTGGCTCCGCTCCTCCGCCCCATCCTCTCCTGTCGCGGCTCTCCGTCGTGGTCCCGTCGCTGCTCCCCTCCCTCGAGCTCTCCCTCCCTCCCTCGCCAGAGGTCCCCTTGGCCTCGCGACGGCCGGAGCACAGCGCCCTCTCCCGGCGACGCTCTCGCGGACCTCTTCGCCGTGTCGAGGCTCCTCCGGCCGTGGCCGTCGCCGCCTCCCGGTGGCGCTTCCCCTCCTCCTCCGAATCGCGGGTGTGGGTCCCGAGGCCCCCTCCCCTAGGGCCCCGCGTGTGGCCAGATTTCCCGCGTCCCCTCGGGCAGTGCCCCCCCAATCGGTCTCCGCGCCCGGAGCAGCCCCCTCGGGCCACGTGTCTGCCCGCCACGCGCCCCCCTGGGCAGCGGGCGATTTTCAAAATTCAATTTTCGAATTTTAGTTTTATGGGACCTGCTCTTTTGTCCTGTGTACTTCGTTTCCTGTTTTTAATAAAATTTCCTTTTCGATAATATATATATATATATATATATATATATATATATATATATATATATATATATATATATTTCATATGTGTAATGTATATATGTAACCCTTTACCTTTCCTATATGTGTAGACATGTATGTTATGGTATGATGGTGTATACCTATAGGCTATTAGACTAGATTGAGTAATACCTTGGCCTTGAAATGGACTAGATAGGCCTAAAGTGAGTTGTAGACTAGTGTTGACTAAACCCTAGCTAGTTGACTAGAGTTTGACCTAGTTTGACTAGATTGTTGACCAAAGTTGACCAATAGTTGACTTTGACCTAGAATGACCTAGAATCATGTAGATGCATTGTAAACTTCAAATATTACCTTCTTGATTACATAATAACATGTGTGTTCTATTTAGGACTCAGACTCCTCAGTTCGGACATTTATATTCACAGTCACTCGGGATCTCAGACGAGTACATGCTCTGATCATTTTTATACTTGCTAGAACTTATATTCATGCTTTAGATAAATTACTTGATGCTGTTACGTTGTAATCACGGACCAGTACGCTATGGATCTTGTCATGCGATG
This sequence comes from Iris pallida, assembly GCA_029216955.1. Lineage (NCBI taxonomy): Eukaryota > Viridiplantae > Streptophyta > Magnoliopsida > Asparagales > Iridaceae > Iris > Iris pallida. The sequence goes on along the minus strand of JANAVB010009596.1, from coordinate 28,390,443 downwards.
TTATCCCCCTCGGGCTCATCAAATACATCTTGTTATGTACTTTTCACAAACATCTTGCATTTCTTGTACACCCTTATTCATGTATACTCTCGTGCAATCTTGTACTCTCATGATCACATGAGTCTCATGGATAAAAACCTCTTGTACAGGTAACGTAACTTGACTGGATCCTTGTTTGTTGATTGGGAAGGGTGAGTAGAAAATGGTTATGTGATCAAATCCCATCTTGTATAAAATTGTGTATGTCCATTATGCCCTCACGTACAATGGAGTCTCATTCTATTATAACCTAACCTGTTTGCATAACCATCTTGTGCTCTAAACACTTATATTACTTACAGTTCTTATTTCATATACAAACTGTCTCTTGTACTCAGATTTATCTATTTACACTGTTCTTGTACATGTCTTACAGTTTTTATTATAGTTTACTCTATTGTTTGTTTTATATATTCTGTCATGATATGATCTTATTTCAGTGTTATGTATTCGCTCCTGTCCTGACTGGACCTGTTGAAAATATTACAGATGATACTGAATATTTCTGCACAACCTATTATGGAGCCCATCTAGATGACACCTATGAGTTGGTCCCACAAGAGGATCCAGCTCTAGCTGAGGACCATCCTTATTGCCTAGACTAGATCAGCTAGGCTTTATTTTATTTTATTATGTTATTTGTATTTGACTTTTGAGTTGTATTATTTCTGGATATTTGAGATGTTGTGTTGTTTAGAAACTTAGACTTATTTTCTTTTGTTTGTTTGCTCTCTTTTGAGATTTCATATCTATCATATCATGCTATTTCCATCTTTAGAATTGTGATTGAGTTGTACCTTCTGTGATTTGGCCTCCATTTTGAGAGTATATCATATTGTGGTTAGTTGTGACAATGACCTAGAATAGCGTTCTACCATCGACATTGCGGCGTAGGCTGGACGTACCCACTTCTCGTGACCCTATACTGGGTGCGGTCGTGACACATTTTTAGGGGTGGCCCGTGCAAGTCTCGAGAGTCGCAACTAGTACGATTTTGTAGTGGTACTTGAACTAGAGTATCACTACAGCCTGCAGTAGGATATAGAATATATGTCTTGAGGTACTTAATTACTTTTAGGAAAAATTCTTATCTGAATTCCTGCCATCTAAATTCTTGGTGATATCTGTTTCCTTTTGAAATAAACTGTCCTCCTTTGATCATATCGCTTCTAGCTCTGTATTGATTCATTGTTTAATCTGTCTCCAGGATGGTACAGACACGATCTCATTGCTCCGGCCCAAGGTATACCGCCGAGAGGTTTGTCACCTCTCATCCGGTGCAACAGGACCCTGGGACCGTAGCTCCCCTTATTCCTTCGCATATCGAAGCATCTGCTGCATTTGGGGGTGCACCTCCATCTATTCGAAAGCCTACCCCAGTCATCCCGGACATACTTCAGCAACAGCCACCTTCAGGATCAGTGGATACAGCTCAGTTTTTGCCTTCTTCCAGCAGATGATGGAGGCTCAGCAGCGTCAGTCTGCAGATTTCAGGCAGGACATAGACAATGCCCACCAGCTAGCAATGACGACAGTGGAGAGGGTTACCGTCCAGCCACGGGGAGGCCAGATACACCAGTGCCATTCGAGGACCCCGAACATCCAGGACTTCCAGAAGATGCGTCCGAAGGACTTCAGAGGTACCGAGGGCATCTATATGCCGACGACTGGATTGAGCACATTGAGGAGATCTTTTACCTTGTATTGATACCAGTTGGGATTCAGGTACAGGCAGCTGGCAGTCAGATGCAGGTCCTTGCCAGGACAAGGTACCAGGCCGATCCCCGAGTGGGTACTGAGGGACAGACATGGTGAGCCTTCAAGAAGCTCTTCAAGGAGAAGTTCTTTCCGGAATCCGCACTCGGCACACTGGAGACATAGTTCAAAAACTTTGTTCAGGGGAGCCAGACCATTGAGGAGTATGCAGGTGAGTTCTGCCGTCTAGGCAGATTTGTGGAGGATCTTACTGAGGCCGCGAAGGCGAGGAGGTTCTGCAAGGTCTTGATCAAGGAGATCAAGACATTGACTAAGAGCAGTCGCGATGCCACTTTTAAAGAGATTTTGATGGGAGCCATGGCAGCAGAGGACGACCTTGAGCTGAAGGGGAAGAGAGGTCGAGATACTCATAGGGCTAGTGGCGGTACAGGCCTGGCCAAGAGGCCCCATATTCAGCAGTAGCAGCAGCAGCAGAGGCCTATTCAGCAGCAGGTTCAGGTCCAGGGTCGTGTACTTTTCTAGTAGGCATCCAGGCAACAGCAGGATGCTATGTGCAACTTCTTCAAGAAGCCATGCCATTGGTAGAACGACTGCAGGAAGAAACTGGACATATGTTTACTTTGTGGTGCAGCAGAATATCAGCTGAGGGAGTGCCCCAAGAACCTGGTACTATTGGCCCAGACAGCAGGAGGATCTAGGGCTCCGACAGGGCAGTAGAAGTGACCATCGTTGCAGACTTAGCAGCAGAGGTTTGTCCAGCATCAGCAGCAGGCCAGAGGAAGAGGACAGCAGGGGCGAGCTTTTGCTATGACAGCCGAGGATGCACAGGCAGTAGGAGAGCTGATTGTAGGTTCTATTCTTCTCAACTCTATTCCCGTATTTGCCTCATTATAATCTATCTCGAAATTCGATTCCAACTCTTCCTGTTTTCCTTCATTGTTTGTTGATGAATTTGATTCTTGGTATTCAATGTTGATTTAATTTCCTACCAAGATAATTCGTATGGGCTAGGTTACCTCAATTATGGAATTTAGAGTCTTCTACAGTCAAATTAGCTAGTATGGTGCGAACATATAGTCTGAATTTTGATGTATTTCTCGGGTGTAGGAATTTAAGGTTTTTGCAACCAAGCATGCGGCAATGCGAAAATTTTAAATACCATGAATCTAGAGGTATGTACCTTAGTTACGGACTATATGATTTATCCTAGCCTTGCTTACTAGTATGACGAAGATTCTGAGTATCATAATTTTGACAGACGCATATAATTATCGAATTGTATGATTTAGAGACTTTGATTGTTGGGGATTTGACCTAGAAGGAGTACGACCACTTTAAATTTCGAGGATGAAATTATTTTAAGGAGGGTAGACTTGTAACCACCACTTTTCTAAAAAGAGGGTAATTTTGAACATTTGTAAAATTTATCATTAAATAATAGGATTTAAATCATGTTAATGATTAATGGTAATTTTTTAATTAATTTAATATTATTTATTATGACTTGGGTATTTTTACTAGTGTAACCTTAGAGCTACTTAGCCTAGAGACTAACCATGACCAGAAGACCTAACCATGTGATTAGAATAGCTAATTACCACTTTTTAGGTTAGGGATATTTTGGTCATTTGTGACTTTTTAATTAATTTGAATTATAATTAATTAATAATGTGCTAATTAATATATTAGGCCTTAACCTAGAATTGTCCTAATCTAGATATTAGTCATGAGCCTAGATATTAGATTAGAAGCTTCCATCATATGACAAAGTTAGTAATATCTAGATATTATATTAAAGTTAGATATTTTGGTTAGAAAACCCTAGTTTAGATGGGCCTTTAAGTAAAGGCTTGAATTACACTTGCTAGAAGGCTCTAAACCCCAACTGAACTAACCCTAACCCTAGATATTTCCTATGACAGCCAAGGGCAGCCCCTCCTCCTATATAACATTATGTTAGCCTCCATTTGCCTCTTTCCATTGCATCATACAAACCCTAACTTGTGTTCTTCTCCAAATCACACCCTTTTCTCCAAATCACCTCCAAATTGAGCCTAGTCTTTTGCATTGCACTCCCTTGCTGTAGAGGAGATCATTGGAGGCTAGCTAGCATGGATTTGAGGCTCTTGGACCATAGCAAGTTGATGAATGGACTCATTTCTAGGCATTTGCATTGAGATCTAACTCTTAATAGGTAATGGCCCTAAACTCATTTGTTTTCCTGTTTTCTCTTCATAGATGCATGCATATAGGCATCATAAACCTGTAGACTGTAACACCCAGTTTTCCAAAAGAGGATAATTTTGAAATTTGTAATTTTAGTCTTTTAATAATGATATTTAAATCATGATATGATTTATGATGATTTTTAATCATTTAAAACTGTTTTTTAAATCATGACTTATGATTTTGGTGTTTTGATAGTGTAACCTTGGAGACTGGTTGACCTAGAGCATAGCCTTGTGATTAGGGTATTCTGTTTATCATTTCTAGTTTGAGGGTATTTTTGATATTTTTGGGGTAATTTGAATTTATTAGATTTTATTTGAATTTATGGGAATTTTTAGGAATTATTTTGGAATTGTTTGGACTAGGTTGACTTTGACTAGTTTTGACCCTTGTAGACAAACCTAGAAGCTAACCCTAGTTAGTATGGACTTGGTTAGGTTATATGACTCTAGTCTAACCTAAGCTAACCCTTGGTTTGGTCAATAGACTCTAGTTAGCAATAGGAATTAGAAAGTCATAAATCATGACTTATGATTTAGAACCTTTGATAAATCAACTTAAGCCATAGCCTTGTAGATTGGCCCAAAGCCCAAGAATTACAAAACCCTAGCCCTAGATTATTTGGCCGGCCACCATATCTTCATTGGGAACACCACCCTATAAATACTCTCTTAGTTTAGGGTTGCCTCTTTTTAGGAAAGCTCAAGTTTAGGAAGAGGTTTGTTCCTATTCCTTTTAATCCCTAGAATTCCATTCCATTTCCTTTTTCATTCAAATCTCTTCCATTAGGTTTTAATATACCTATACTTGCTGTTATTGGAGTTTTATTTCAGTTTGGTATTGATTTGTTGGATTGGGATATCAAGGAGAGGAGCTCAACAAAGGGGGTTTTTCTAAAAAGTTCATCTATAGGTAACTTCTTCATTTCTCAATAAAATTTCGATTTCTTTACATATTCAGGAAGTCCTAGGAGTCCCCTAAGTGGTTGCATTGGTTTCGTGTCAAGTTTCATAGGTTTCGTGTCCGTTTTGGACACGTATCAGGAACTGTCCATTACTGTTTGTCGAAATACCTCAAAGAACATTTTGACCTAATTTTTAGGAAGTTTTTGAATAGGAATCTAGGTTTTGTATTTGCTTATTGATTTCTGTTCCTCTGAGGTGGTGTTTGTGTCGGAATCGATGCGTGGACACGCGATGCACACACGCGCGCGCGCTCGGGTTGGATCCCCTGCTGTTCGGGGGCCACAGCTGTCAGGACACGCCACGTCGACATGCGACACTTGACACACGGGTCATCCTTGTGACTGACACGACGAGTGTCGAGTCTCAGACCCCCTGTGTCATGTCGGACACGCACGAACACGTGCATTGCTTTTGTACTAAACTGGGTTCAGTTGTTTTCGTGCATTGATACGTGTGTCGTGTCACTGACACACATGTCGTGGACCCATATTAGGATATCCTAGCCCTAGACCTAGACCTAGTTGACACTGGGACACAACCACGTGGGTTGTGTCGTGTCGTGTCGTGCACACGAAACCCGTAAACACGTGCACGAGGATTGGCACAGTTAATGCACTGTTTTGTGTTTTGATTGGTTTTGACACATTGTGTCCTCGTGCTTGGACACAAACTCTTGTGTGACACGTACAAAACATGTAGATATGTTACCAACCACTATTTGGGTATTTTAAATTGGTTTTGATGATTAAATATCGATTTCCCCTATTATCCTAAAACTGTGTATCAGTCCTATTATCCTGATTTTCCAGATTTTGATTTTTAGTTTTGACATTGATTTTTACCTAGTTCTATGCTGTTAATTACATGATATTAAAGCCATAATATGTACTCCTACATGTTTTCTATTGGTGTGTCGAGATTGGGACTATTTTGGTGTGATTTGGGGTTTAAATCTGAGATGTTAAGCCTAGACTGTTAAACTGGAAATTATGCACTGTTGTAGACTGATTTTTGAGTTTATTGTGAACTAGGGAATGATTCAAATGTTGTGTAAACCTGGGTATGTATTGAATGGAGGACTGAAATCTGGAATTTGTTTTATGGCTGAAAAACTGAGATTTCAACAAAGAGTTTTGATGTTTTTAATGTGTTAACTGATATTGTGTTTTTCAAAATGACTTGAACTCTCATTCCTGCACTTTAAACTGCTGCCATTTCGAATTCAGTTGGTCTTGACAGCATATTGTTCATATGGTTTAGTCTCTAGCAATTGGTTCATGTTGGAATTATTAAGGTATTAATCATTTCACTGTTTTGTACATTCCATCACTCACCCCTGCACACTATTTTCACCCTAACACACACACACACAGCCACACACATATTCACTCGCTGCTCATTATGTTTCACTCACTCCTCACACAACTGCCATGTTACACACACACATTAGCACTCCTTGACACCATGTTACCCTCTCACATACCCTCATGCCATGTATCACCCACACCATTGCCATGCCTCACATCACTCTCACTAATACACACACACACATACACCCATGTATCACCACACACATGAGCCCCCTTTATACATATGTATATATTTATATGTATTAGCATAATGTTGTATGGTTTACACATTAGCCTATGGTTATATATGATATATATATAATGTATATATATAGTAGTGTGCTATATAACTATATGTATGTACCTTGTATCTATGAGTATATATATATATATATATATATATATATATATATATATATATATATATATATATATATATATATATATATTGTATATGTACTTGATGTGTCATTAGTGTTTGTGTTGGAGTTGTGCTTGATTGATAGGATAGGTTCTATAGCCTTGTATTGTATGTTGATAGGCTAGTTTAGCCTTGGTAGACCTAGACTAGATTAGTATAGACTAGTATAGTCTAGATTGGACTAGATAGACTAGCTTGACCTAGTCTAGACTTGGTTGACCTAGTTTGACTTCTAGGGTTGACCAGAGTTGACCAAGAGTTGACTTTGGCCTAGATGGACCTAGAATCATGTAGAATGCATAGTAGGACTTCATTATACCATTTTGGACTTATTGTGACTTATGCTATTCTGATTAGGAGCCAGACACCACTCCTCGGACAGTACTTTCATATTGGACACTCAGATACCAGGCGAGTACATTCTCTGATCATTTCATATCCTGCTTAGAATTATTTCCTGCATTAAATTACTTTGCTTGTACTGTCACATTGGTCACACGGATTGGTACTATATGGATCCCTTCTTGAGATGTTATCCTTAGGGAGCATCGGGTACTACATATTATGTGCGTTTCACTTACATGGCGTATCACTATGCTTCACTGGTTCTTGGATCACTTGTGACATATACTCTTATGATCACAGAGTCTCCTAGAATCTCTTATCCCATTTACTGGGTATCCTAGAATCTCCTAGAATCCCCATTTATGGGACATCCATGTATCACCCTTCGGGGGCCTTTGCATTGAATCATAATATAACCTGGTTGGATCCTTGTGTATTGATTGGGGGTACGGGGGAGTAGAAGTAGACATGTAAATAATACCCAAGTAGTATCTTATCAGAATATCTTCCATGGTGTCTTATCAGAATCTTCTATGCCATTTACATGTCTATATTGTACTCTGACTCACTAGCCACTGTTAGTCTCTATTTATAGTAGATATTTCTATTACAGCTCTCTCTCTGTTTACATACAGCATTTCTTTCAGTACCTGTATCTTACTTTACTGCATGATTATATTTTCTAACCTGCTATGAACTGTTGAGATGTACTGTACTCGCTCCTGTCCTGACTGGACCTGTTGAAAATATTACAGAGGACAAGGAGGAGGCCTGTGTGGATACCTTCTACGGGACAGCCCTAGACGACACTTGCGAGCTGGACTCTCAGGAGGACCCAACTCTAGCTGAGGACATCACCCCCATTGCCTAGACTAGTTTAGTTAGGCTTATCTTATTTTATGTAGTCTTGAGACATGTTTAGCTAGACTTACTTTCTGTTCAGAGATGTTGAGTTGTATATATTCTTTCATTCTGTAGCTGAGTTTGTACTCTGGATATTGCTGGGATTATCTTAGACTACTTTATCATCTATTCTTTTTCCTTGAGTCCTATCTCATATCGTGTTATCTCTTCCTTAGATTGTGATTGAGTTTATTTACTGCTATGTCACCCCCATTCGGGGAGTATAAACTATTTAGAGATATATTGCTAGATGTATGTTGACCTAGGACAGCATTCTACCGCCGACACTGCGGCGTAGGCTGGACGTACCCACGTCTCGTGCCCTTACTCTAGGGTGCGGGTCGTGACATAGACCAAGTTTGGTAGGATTTCGTGTCCATTCGATACACGTATCGGAGGCTTGTCGGAGTATAGTGTAATGTATTTGATGAAGTACCAAAATAAATTGTTTATTAATGTTTTTCAAAACTAATTTCATGTTTTTGTAGTCATTTATGTGTTGTTTAATATTTTGGAACACTGAGTCGAGTTTGGTGTCATTTTCGTGTCCAAAACGGACACGGGGATCTCTACACTGGCTGTGGACTCTTGTCGTGCTACCCGACCATATTTTCCCACTCGATACGACACTAAGACACGTGGGATTTGGTCAGTAGGTGAGGGCAACCTCTGACACCATCCTTCAAAATTTTAGGGCTACTTGGTTGAGAGTTCGAGAAGAACTCGAGCCTGCATTGATTCGACCACACACATACGCACGCACCAGTGCTCCTGATACGCGTTCGTATCTTGGATATGACGACACTTGGACTCAAATCAAGGTATTAGACACCTAGCCCTATACCCCACCTACCCTCTGACACGAGCACGAGGTGTCTAGGTGCATGTGTCGTGTCCTAGACCCCTCGACACACGTGCACGAGGCTGTGCCTCTGCACTGTCTCTAACACCAGCAGGATATTAGGTTTTGACACAAAATTGACCTGGTTTGGGACACTGTAGGGACACGTTTGGTTGACACAAGGTTGATACTATGTCTGTGCATACATTTCCCTAATTAATTTTGAGTTTTACTTTGTATAATTAGGTTTCGATGATATTTATATGTTAAACACTGTGTTCTCAGGTTTTTGGAGTTTTGATAAGTTTAGATTTTGATTCATTGATTCCCTGAGATTTATAATGTACTGTTGAGGTTGTGTTTGATTCCCAGATTATGATGTGGTTTGGGTTTTCGAAAACTTTGGTTTTGGTTTTGAGTTGATTTGATTCTCAATCAATTTTGTATGATGAGTTATGCATTCATTCTCAGATACTGCATGTTTAGAACTGGACTGTGGATCTTAGGTTTTCTTGAGAATAGAATATAGGAATTCCTGAGTTTTAAATCTAATTGCTGGGTTTTGAAACTGAGTTTTGGTTTGTGAGCGTGTTTCATACACATTTCATGACTGTGTTTCTTTCCCTCTTTTTATATGTATAGAGTTACCTATCAATATATGTGCTTTGGTAATTATATATATATATATATATATATATATATATATATATATATAGTTGAGAACAGTTGTGAGTAGGTTATTTGGTTAAAACTTGAGAATGAGTCTCAGGATTGATAATGATGTTCCCGGTTTGCAGCTCTCACAGTCCCCTTTACTGCCCTCATCACACACACACATTCATTCTCATTACCTTACCTTCCCTTTCCCTCTTTCTATATATATATATATATATATATATATATTCAGAAGGAACTTTTATTGATCAAAAAGAAACTGCGAAATTCAAGATACATAAGATTTAAAGCTACCCAAAACCGAACTGATTCCAAAGTGCAAAAAGAGGAGGCTTATGAGTGCATCTCTGGAGAGCTTTGCAGACCTGTCTTTGAACTTCATGAACTAGTTGTGCTGCTGAATATGTGTACTCCTCATAGCACCATTTATTCCTATTCTTCCAAACCACCCAACAGACTGCACCAACTATAATCTCTTTAAGGTGAATATTCGGTCTTCTCCACCAAGTATTGAATCTTCTTAGCAATGATGAGTTCCTATTAGGGACAAGTAAGTCAGATTGGAACACACGCCACACATGAGTGGCCAAATCACCTTCCCTTAACAAATGTGTAGCCGTCTATTCAGAAGGAATAGGGCAGCAGTGACATTTTGATACTAGTTGGAACCCCATTTTTCGAATATTGTCATCCGTGGGTAATTTATTATGCATTATTTGCCATAATAAAATAGACCACTTAAGCGGCATGCAAGAGCTATATATGTGTTTATAATAGGGTCATTGGATTGATGGAATTCTAGTTACCTTCCAATCTGCCGAAACGGAGAACTTGCCATTCGCAGTAGCCGACCATTCCCAGTTTCCTGAAGCTGACTGAGAAATAAAATGATTAGCCATATCTCGACCCTATAGAAGCCTTCGCCAAACGTGAGAACATTTTTGTGGAGCTCCAACGTAGTCCAGTTCTTGAAATTTGCAGTACCTAGCTTTGATGAATTGCTGCCATAGTCCGTCTTGAGTTTTTAGCTTCCACCACAATTTAGTCGTGAATGCATCCATGGTTTCTTTCAAACTTCTAATGCCCTGTCCAGCTTCCTCAATCGGTTGTGCCATAGTACCCCAGCTCGACCAAATGTGTTTTTGTATACCAGCAGTTGTGTCCCAGAAGAAACGCACAAACATGTCCTCCAACCGATTAAGAACCATCGTCGGAGGATTACAAGCCGCAATAGTATACATTGGAATAAACAATAGAACTGATTTTAAAAGAGTTAATTTACCTCCATACGACAGAATTTTCTGCTGCCATCCTTCTAGTCGTCTTCTTATTTTTATAATAAGTTCTTCGTATAAGTTTACAGTTTGCATGCCCACTGCCATAGGACAGCCAAGATAAATGAAAGGAGGTTGTTTAACCTCAAAACCAGTAATAGAATGAAGCTCCTCCTTCCTGTCAAAAGACGTAGAGCATAAATAAAGGATTTAGTAGCATTAATACTTTGACCGAAAGCACGTTCATATTTTCTCAAGACCCCATGCAGCAGCTGTACCGATCGAACATCACCCGCTGAGAACAGTAAGATATCATCAGCGAAAGCCAAATGGGTGATTGTAGGACATCCACTTGGAGAGTAATAGTGTGTGAATGAAGTATTCTCCAGAATCTTGTTGAGGTTTCAAGATAGAACTTCAGCTGCAATTATAAACAAAGCTGGTGAGAGTGGATCTCCTTGACGGACCCCTTGAAAAGCTGGGAAGAAACCTGATGTTACTCCATTAATGATGGTGGAGTACCATACGTTGTTGATCAGCCTGAATACCATACTAATCCACTTCTCATCAAAACCAAATTTACGCATAACATTCATCAAGAATCTCTAATCCAAGCGATCATACGCATTTGCCATATCAAGTTTTATCGCTATGTTCCCACCTCTGCTGTTGGAATTCATCATGCTCATCATTTCTTGGGCTAACAGAATGTTATCTACTATTTCCCTGCCCCTGACAAACCCACTTTGTTCTGGAGAGATGAGTCTGGGAAGGATGGGGGCAAGTCTAGGAGCCATCAACTTTGAGATTATTTTGTGGAAAACTGTACACAAGCTTATAGGACGGAATTCTGACATAGACTTTGGGTTGTTGTGTTTGGGGATCATTACCAATGTCGTACTCGTGATTGCTTTAGGCAACTCAAATACAGCCATGAATAATAAAACAGCATCCAGCAAATCATCTGCAACAATCGGCCAGCACTTGACAAAGAAAAGCGCAGTAAAGCCATTAGGACCCCCAACACTATTAACATCCAGGCTTTTGATAGTTTCTAAAATCTCGTCCTTAGTAGGCTCTGCAATGAGAGATGCATTGTCTTCATTGGATAGAATATTAGGAATAGCCTACATAAGGACAGTATCCTCTTCAGTTACTGTACTTTTGTACTCAGCCTCATAATAAGAATTAGCAACTTTCTGTATATCATTTAAATCCGTCTTAGTACATCCTTCTTTATCAATGATATGATGAATGTGCAATTTTCTTTTCTTGCTGTTGACACATTCATGAAAGTACTTCGTATTTCGATCTCCCTCAACATCCCATTTAAGTCTTGCCTTTTGTTTCCAATATGAATGGACATAGCTGTGGCGTTGCTTCAATACTGCCGTGGATTTGTCTAATAAGATTCTCTTCTCAATCGATCTATCTGCTTCATAGGCTAATTCAGCTACTAGAACTTGATCCTCCGCCACCTTGACTTGTTGAAAAATATCACTGAATGTGCTATGACTCCAAGTAGAGAGAGCTTTCCTACATGCAGCCAAACACAAACTTACACGAACTAGGCTATTGTGATGAGTGGTAAACTTCCATGCCTCCTCCACCACTTGCAAAAATCCTTCCTGTTTCGTCCAGAAATCAAGAAATCTGAACGGCCTAAAGCCTCCTTATTAGAAAAGGTGCATGGTCTGATTCTGCTCTATTGAGATGCTCCTCCTTCGATAATAGAGCTAGATGAAGCCACTCTTGAGTCACCAAGATTCTGTCCAACCTCGAACCCCGTATCTCCCCAACCTTGGATTTAAACCAAGTAAACTGACTTCCTGATATAGGAAGTTCTGCAAGTCCAGCAGCCATTTGGAAATTTAAGAATTCTTGAATAGAAATTTGACATGGCGGGCGGCCTCCAATCGTTTCATCAGTCCTTGCTATCGCGTTAAAATCACCCCCAACAGCCTAAGGAAGACGAAATCTAGAATGCATGTTCAGTAGATGGTCCCACATGTCCCTACGACCTTTTTTTCTGTTGTGGCCATGCACAAAAGTAAACATAACAATCGATGGCAGATATTCATTCTGAAAAGCTATAGAGACAGCTTGATCAAAAGAATCCAAAAGAGAGATCGAGCAACCCGATTTAACCAAGACCCATATATTTCTCTTATCATTAGTGTACCCCTTTTCAAAACCAAGCTTTAGTTGATAGTTTAACAACTTGGAATTGTTCACTTTAGGTTCAATAGCTAGTAACTGAACTTTGTTCACTCGACAGATGTTTTTAAGTCTTTTAAGAGCCATCTTGTTCGCCACCCCCCGAATGTTCCAACATAAAATATTAAACATTGTGGGGTACTTGGGTTTTACCAGATTTTGAGTTAACAGAGACTGATTGAAGAACTCTATCTGTTGGCACAACTTATTTCTTCTTTCGCTTTGGCTTTTCTGGCTGACATCCTGCAGCTGCTCTAGCCTCTTCTTCTTCTGTCGCATCTGCCCAATTCTGTACTTCGTCCTCCTCTTCACTCCCTTCCGCTTCTCGCTCGTCATTTTCGTTCTCTGTCAAGTTGGCTTCAGCCTCCTCCATAATTGTCGTTGGAGCAGGATGAATAATGCCCTCTTCACCATTTTTAGTGAAAGTGGTTGTCCCATCATGAGGACAATTAGGGGCATCTATCCTAACATTGGGATTAATCTGCTGGGCGAGTGCGCTATTGGGATTTTCTATTCCCTTAGTAGGAATAACCAGAGGGATAACACTCAGTTCTGTGACTATTATCTGTTGGGCAATGTCCATGGTATTAAGTGGAATCTGCTCTGAGTTGACGTCCTTGGTGAGTTAGGCCGCATCTTCTCATTGAAGAATGTGAGTTACTTTGGGGAGTGCAGGTTGTAGACTGCTAGATGCTACAGCTTCTTTTTGTTGTGGTTCTTTCCCTTGATATATGTGCTTAATATTGCATGAACCAATTAAATGACCCTGGTGGCGGCAGTGGGAGCAATAAAGCGGGGTAGACTCATATTCAATTAACTGCCAAAAACAGCCACTTGGCAGATTAATTCTAATACGGTGTTGAAGTGGTTTGGAGGCATCCATCTCCATGAATATTCTAGCCAAACTAGGACGTGAAAGATCCGACGTAGCCTTGTCGATCTTGAGAGGAGTTTCGAACACCGCTGCAATGGTGAAAAGAGCATCTTTTACATAAAGGTGATGGGGGAAGATTGGGGAGTGTAACCCAAACTGGGATCTTAGGAGATTCCTGAGATGAAGAGAAATCAGGATCCCACTTGAAAACTTTCATAGGACCCCTAGCAAGATACCACAAATCTTTAGAACGAAGCCGAAGAAAATCAACTTCACTAGAAGGCCTGATGAGGATGTGCTTCTCATCGATCACCCCCGCCTTGATGGGGCCAACAAACTCAAAACCAGTAAACACCTTCCGGATTATTTCGATCGGGGGCCTAGCATGCGAGAACTTACCGATCAAAGCATACTTGAACGGATCTACCAGGAGTTTTTCTTCCTCTTTCGAAAAGAAGATTGATGGTGAACCTTTGAAAGAAGTAATCGTGCGCGGCGCGATGATGGGAGCCGCATGAGAACAGCCCATCACCGCCTCCACAAAGGACTTAGCCGCCATGAACCCTAAGAAAGAAACAAACACAGGGGAAGCCACCGACCAAATGGTTCTGGTGCCCAGGGGAAGCCCCGGCCCAGCCAAAGGCCACGCCGGTATTGGTAGAGACGATGGAACTAGGGTTTACTCAGAGGCGGCAGCACCGCGAAAAACCCGATGATATATATATATATATATATATATATATATATATATATATATATATATATATATATATATATATATATATATATTTAAAGAAAACCCCTCTTCATTTATTGAAACGGCCCAAAATGCCAAAGCCTGGCCAAGTATACAAGACACAAAAAGATAGCCTAAACAAGTATACCACCAAAAAGAGAAGAAGAGGGCTGGAAGGAAGTCCCCTAGCAGGAGCTAAGGAAGGGTAGAGTCCCAGAAGGCGCTCGGGGTGTGGGAGCAAAGGGTGCTCCGCTTACGGCACTGACGGAGGACTTCCTGAATGATCTGATCTGAAGAGTATTGATGGCCTTCGTATCTCGCCTTGTTTCAATTTTCCCATATCACCCACGTGCCGGTCGCGGCAACGATCTGGTGGCCGTAGAAAGCAGAGCCCCAGGCGTCCGCCAGATCGTGGAAGCACCCACCGCCTGGCTCAATGTTGTAGAGCTGATTGAGGGTCCTCCACGAAGTGGCTGGCAGGGTCCCTTGACAAAAGATGTGATCGATGGACTCCGTCTGACGATCCGGGCAGCAATTGCAGGCTGATGCGAGACTAATCCAAATGGAGTTAAGGGTGTCATCAGTAGGCAGTCTCTTATTAATGGCTTTCCACATGAGGATGGACCACTTCTTGGGGATACAAGTTTGCCAGTAGTGCGCAATGGGGTGATACGGCATGCCTGGCCTAAGGATAGCATTCCTCGCAGACCTCACAGAGAATGAACCTGAAGTATCGAGCGTCCATCTAAGCGCATCGTCTTCACTGCCGATGGTAATACCGCGCTGGCGGATGCTTGACACCGCATCATCACCATCCCATTCCCAAATTTTGTCCCAGTGCCAGTCGTTGGTGTAGAAGTTCCACAAGTCTCTGATTCTGCTGTTTCTCGGGGTAACCCGCAGACTGGGGATTAAGCTGTCCCCGGTCCATCGCTCCATGAATGGGTTAGACTCGCCGGTGCCCAAAATCAGTCTCATCGCGGGCTCGGCGAGGTCGCGACCAACAAGGATCCTACGCCAGGCCGCCGACGATCTGCTGTTGGAAATGGCCAGGGTGGGGTGAGTGTGTTTGAAGTACCTGGCTTTCATAAATCTGGTCCATAAGTTCTTGCAAATGGGAGCTTCCACCACAGTTTCATACAGAAAGAATTGACGATGTGGGTGAGTTTGGTGAATCCCAGACCTCCGACCTCGGGAGGTCGAGCCATCGTCTTCCAGCTAGCCCAGTGATGCTTGTCAAGACCGTTGCAATGCCCCCAGAAGAAATTACAAAAGATCTGTTCGATCGAATCCAGAACCTTCTTGGGCGGGGAGCACGCCGCCAGAGTGTGGATAGGGATGGAAGCAAGCACATGATTGATAAGGATCATCTTGCCACCCGGGGACAAAGTAGCATTATGCCACCCTTTAAGTTTCTTCCTAATTCTAGCTATCAGGGTCTCAAAGATGCGGGAATTAGATTTCCCGTACACCAGGGGGCAACCAAGATAGTTGAATGGGGGTTGGGCCACTGAGAAGGATGTTAAGTTAGAGAGGTTGGTAGCGTGCTCTCTTTTGATATTATGGTGGGCGTATATAATGCTTTTGGAGTGATTGATCTTCTGACCCGAGCATCTGGAGTACCTCTGTAGGGTTTTGTGGACCACATCCACCGATCCAACATCCTCCGAAGAGAATATGAGTAAATCGTCCGCGAATGCCAGGTGGGTGATAGTAGGGCAGCCACTGGAAGTGTGATAGTGTTGGAAGTTCGGGGTGCCGACCATATTGTTAATGTTTCTACTCAGGGCGTCCGCGGCGATGATAAAGACGGTAGAGGATAGGGGATCACCCTGTCTAACGCCACGACTGGATTTGAAAAATCCTCCTACTTGGCCGTTGATAACCGTAGAAAACCACGAGTTGCTGATGGATCTCCACACGGTGTTGGTCCAGTTTTCCGAGAAGCCGAAAGCTCTGAAAACCCATATCATAAATTGCCAATCCAGCCTGTCATATGCTTTCTCCATGTCAATCTTAACGGCTATGTTGTCCCCTCTAGCTGGAAACTTCATGCAAGTGATTAACTCTTGGGCCAGCATGATATTGTCCTGGATGTTTCTCCCTTGCACAAATCCACTTTGTTCCTCGGAGATAATCTTGGGTAAAATCCCCGCCATCCTCGACGCGATAATTTTGGAGATGATTTTGTTGGTGAAAGTACAAAGACTGATGGGGCGATAATCCATGAAGGACTCCGGGTTGTCTTTTTTCGGTATGAGGATGAGGTTGGCACTGGATATGGCTTTGGGGTATGTGGCACCCTCGAAGAAGGCAATGGCCGCGTCGGTGATGTCATGCTTGATAATATCCCAGCATTTGCAGAAGAATACACCGGTGAACCCGTCCGGGCCGGGGGCACTGTGCTCGTTCAAGGCCCACAACGCGTCTTTCACCTCCGGGAGCGTAGGCGGGCGCTCCAGCAGGGTATTATCGTTGTCATTTATGAGTCTGGGGATTTGGTCCAAGAAGGAGCTGTCGGTGTGGACAGTCTCTTTAGTGAATAATTTGGAATAGAACTCGGCCGTAGCTGCTTCGATATTGTTTTGGTCGGTAATGATGTTCCCGTTGTCGTCCGCCTTGGATAGCTAACTTCTGTCTGCGGCCGTTGACGCATGCATGGAAGAATTTCGATTTTCTATCCCCCTCGATGTCCCATTTCAATCTCGCTTTCTGCTTCCAGAAGTCGCTCTCCACTTTCAGACGGAATTTGAGCATGGCCTTGGTGAGGTTCAGGGCAGACCTGGCAGTGGCCGATCGCTCCGAAGCAAAATACGATTCGGCTCGGGTGACATCGTCCTCCGCCTCCCGCACGGCTTGGAAAATGTCTCCATAGGCGTGTTTGCTCCAAGTGGCAAGAGCTTTCCTCGTCGCACGGAGTCTGTTGCTCACCCTCAATAGGGGATTGGCAGAGTTTTTCCGGCTCCAAGCTTCCACGACAATGCCCAGGAATTAGGGATGGTCAGTCCAGAAGTCGAGGAATTGGAACTTCTTTTTGGGGAGGCTGGCATGATTTTTGATTTCAACCAGGAGAGGGGTGTGGTCGGATTCGGTGGAGTTGAGATGGGACAAATAGGTGGTAATCCCCATGCCGTGCCAGCGATCGTTCGTGAGCGCTCTGTCCAAACGGGAATACTGACGACGGTCGCCTTCCTGCATGTTGCACCAGGTGAAGGCATTGTCGGTGAATTGAAGAGTAGTGAGGTGAGCATCGAAGATAAAATTGTTGAAGTCTTGCATGGCCAAAGCAGAAGGAGGGCGCCCTCCGATTTTCTCATCTCTGCAGGTGATCGCGTTGAAGTCCCCGATGCACATCCAGGGGTAGTTGATGTGGTTGAGGTGGATGTTAATGAGGTCGTTCCATAGATGTTTTCGTTCGGCAATCTCACAGCTTCCGTGGATCGTGGAAAGGATGGTGCGCTCAGGAAGCGATGGGTGTTCCCACCAGCAAGTGAGGGACTGTTGGGAATCCTGGATGATACCGATTTTGACATCCGACGTACCGAGGATCCATATGTCGTTTCTGCCAGCTATGGCCGTAGGGAGGCCAAGCTGAAGCTGGATAGATTTTAATCTTTTGGGGGGATTTTGGGTTCGATGATAATGAGGATGTCGATCTTGTGGATTTTTCGCAGTCCAGAGATTCTCCTTAAGATATACATACACACATAAGATATACATATATATATATATATATATATATATATATATATATATATATATATATATATATATATACACACACATATAAGATATACATACACATATATATATATATATATATTTCATATGTGTAATGTATATAAGTATGTAACCCTTTACCTTTTTCCTAATATGTGTAGACATGTATGTTATGATACATGTATGTTATAGTATGATGGTGTATACCTATAGGCTATTAGACTAGATTGAGTAATACCTTGGCCTAGAAATGGACTAGATAGGCCTAAAGTGACTTGTAGACTAGTGTTAACTAAACCCTAGACTAGTTGACTAGAGTTTGACCTAGTTTGACTAATTTGTTGACCATAGTTGACCAATAGTTGACTTTGACCTAGAATGACCTAGAATCATGTAGATGCATTGTAAACTTTAAATATTACCTTCTTGATTACATAATAACCTGTGTGTTCTATTTAGGACTCAGACACCTCAGTTCGGACATTTATATTCACAGTCACTCAGGATCTCAGGCGAGTACATGCTCTGATCATTTTCATACTTGCTAGAACTTATATTCATGCTTTAGATAAATTACTTGATGCTGTCACATTGTTATCACGGACCAGTACTCTATGGATCTTTTCATGCGATGTTATCCCCCTCGGGTTCATCAAATACATCTTGTCATGTGCTTTTCACGAACATCTTGTATTTCTTGTACACCCCTATTCATGTATACTCTTGTATAATCTTTTACTCTCATGATCATATGAGCCTTATGGATAAAAACCTCTGGTACAGGTAACGTAACTTGACTGGATCCTTGTGTATTTATTGGAGAGGGTGAGTAGGAAATGGTTATGTGATCAAATCCCATCTTGTATAAATATTGTGTATGTCCATTATGCCCTCACGTATAATGGAGTCCCATTTTTATTGTAACCTAACCTATTTATATAACCATCTTGTGCTCTAAACACTTATATTACTTACAGTTCTTATTTCATATACAAACTGTTTCTTGTACTCATATTTGTCTATTTATACTATTCTTGTACATGTCGTACAGTTTTATTATAGTTTACTCTACTATTTGTTTTATATATTCTGTTATGATATGATCCTGTTTCAGTCTTATGTATTCGCTCCTGTCCTGAATGGACCTGTTGAAAATATTACAGATAATACTGAGGATTTTTGCACAACCTATTATGGAGCCCATCTAGACGACACCTGTGAGTTGGACCCACAAGAGGATCCAGCTCTAGCTGAGGACATCACCCCTATTGCCTGGGCTAGAATAGCTAGGCTTTTCTTATTTTATTTTGTTATTTGTATTTGACTTTTGACTTGTATTATTTCTGGATGTTTGAGATGTTGTGTCGTTTAGACACTTAAACTTATTTTTTTCTGTTTGTTTGTTCTTTTTTGAGATTTCATATCTATCATATCGTCCTATTTCCATCTTTAGAATTATGATTGAGTTGTACCTTCTGTGATTTGGCTTCCATTTGGATAGTATATCATATTGTGGTTAGTTGTGACAATGACCTAGAACAGCGTTCTATCGTCGATACTGTGGCATAGGCTGAACATACCCACTTCTCATGCCCCTACACTAGGTACGGGTCATGATAGTTTGAGATCAAATGGGGTTCAAAGTCGTCGGGAAAGTCTCCACACCGAAATTGGTCAATTCTGGACACGTTTCACTACAACGGACGCCACGGGCAGACGGAGTGGAACAGTGTGAGTTAGCAAATAGAAATAAAATAATACATGTAGGGCTATCCAATAAACTTGATTTGAGGTGAAATAGAAGGGTAAAACTATTTTTAACCAATTTTACAAATCACTAACCTAATGTAGGAATTCAGACCAAAATTATGGATTTTTGGTGTCTTCTAAGGCTTGGATCTCTCTCCGAATGCTATGGGGGTGCTAGAGAGATTCTAGGATGGAAG
The DNA here is from genome assembly GCA_029216955.1 of Iris pallida. NCBI lineage: Eukaryota > Viridiplantae > Streptophyta > Magnoliopsida > Asparagales > Iridaceae > Iris > Iris pallida. The sequence continues at coordinate 28,370,193 of JANAVB010009596.1, read as the reverse complement.
TGGAAGTCAAGAGGGGTGTGGAAGTGGTGGTAGAAGGCTTAGAAGTCAAAGAGTTGGTGGGTTTAAGGGGGTCGGCCTAGGGTTTATGGTCGTCGGCCTATTGGAGAAGGGGGGTCAGGTTTGGAGTAATGGAGAGGGGGTTAGGTGGCCAAGGTTGCATGTATATATAAGGTTTTGATCCTCTATGAGTTATAGAAATATAGGTTTTGGTTTGGATTGAATTGGAGTTTATTTGGTCTTCCAATCAATCAATTTGGATAGGAGTAGTAGTGGTTTCCTTATACTACAAGAAATTGCATGTTCAGCGATATAAGCAATATGTAGCACAAAATTAGATTTGTGTCGCCAAAACATTTCTATGACATATTTGGCTATGTCGCACACATGTCGTTGTAGCCTTGTATGGAAAAGTCTTTGGCGATACTAAATCACCCATGTCGCAGAATGTAATCACTTTTGGCGACATATAACATTTTTATTTAAAATAACTTTCGGCGACATGTGTCTTGTGTCGTAGAAAAGTGGCATCCAATACAAAAAAAATGGCTTTTCTTGATTATTTTTTTACCATCAAGAAAGGCCAGTTGATTTTTTGTACCAAAATTATATTTACAATTACATTTTTTGTATGATTCCCTTTGCTATTGAATAAATACACATAATATTATCATAACAAAAAATATACTTTAGAAAATGGTCTTATTTTAATAAAAACCTACAGTTTATACATCACAAACATTTTACAAAGCTTGTTATAACATTAACTACCATAATTTAATCACCACATTCGCAGATAAACAACTCATCAGTATATAAGTTTAAAAAAATAGTGAATTATCCTGACAAGTTTCCGTAATTAAGGCATTTTCGTCATATGATTTCTCAATCAGACTTTAAGTGAGATCTTCAAAGATATCCAAAGAAGATTGGCATGCAATACTTCTCCCTGAAAATAAAATTTGATAGATGTTCAGTTTATACTTCATACTCAACATAAATTAGAAAGTAGAATAAATCATAAGTTTTATGTTTGTGACCGGAGCTTATCTAAGCAAAATAAGTATTTTCAATATATATGCTCTTACTGACCTAGAACCTTAAACATATATGCCGAGAATATATCTATATAATAAAGGCAATAGAAGGATATTCGAATATAGTAAACATCTACATGCAAGAGTTTAGATAAGAGTTAGCGCATCGACTTTTACATTCCATGCATTCATAACTACTTCAAGTGCTTCAATGCTTGTTCCACAAAGGTTTCCATTAACTACTACAGTCTGAGGGAATTTTCCATCTTTAATTATGTTAGTCCGGTATAGAATAGAGGACGCATTAACTCTATTCAACCCCTCCTAAATTGGGCAGCTAATTTAAACATATACAATACCAGGTTTTCTCCATTCAATAAATTACTTTCAGCATTTAGAGAAAAATTAAATATAATGAGATTCTATGACATAATTCATAGTGACTTAATTATCCAATGCATTTCACTACTCCCCCATCAGCAAACTTTGTGTAAACACATTTATCTTCGCTGATCCTGTACCCGTTTGATATTATGACTTTATTAAACTTCTTATGCCATATCTTGGGAGCTTGCTTTAGAATATACAGTGATTTCACCAACTTTTAGACTTTGTCTTCAAGACCCTTGACGACAAATCCTTCTGCTTGTTGCATGTATCTAAAGGAGAACTTGTCGATTCCTAATGGAGTCCAGAGATCGGCATGATCCCTAGATCACCGGAAACAAAGGAGCACCTCTGACGAGTCGTACGTTGTCGAGAAGGACAACCGAGCTTCGCCAGAGCTCGCGGTGGCTCTGATTCGTCGAAGTGTTGCCGAGAATTCCGTGTGCGTCGAAGAAGAGAATCCGATGATCTCTGGTTGATGCCGCCTAGCCGCCGGAGAAGAAGACCGCCATCGCCGCCAAAATCTGCCGGAGATTTAGAGAAATTAGGGTTAGGGTTTCGTGGACTTTGGAGGGAAATGGGGGTTTCGAGAGAGAGCTGGCTGAGCTCTCCAAAAATAAGGAATAGGGAAAATGCTTTCTCTCTCCTCTCCCCCATATAAATATACCCAACCAGTAGAAAAGGGAATTTTACAGAAGAGCCCTCCACTCTCTAAGTATTTATAATAATACCCAAAATTCTGTTAAAGAATTTGTTAGATAGTTAGAAAGTTGTCAGGAATGTGGGGACCATACTAGTTAGTTATAACTAACTAGAAAATAATGCCCAAGTTAATTTAATTCAAATCTTTTCTCCCATATAAATAATTCATAGAAACTGTTAAATGGATCTTACTTAATCAAACTTAAATTAGGAAAACTTTTAAATTTCTATAAAATCGGGAATGCGGGGTTACAAATCTCACCCCCTTAGAAAATTTCATCCTTGAAATTCAAAGGATACATCAGACACGATTAAGGAAATAATTTATCATGACAAAATAGATGGTACGATTGAAAACGACCAAAACAAATCGGCATGAAGTGAGACAAAATATAGTTAAGTCCAAGTACGATAATTTCCTTTAAGGGGTTGAAATAACACGATGTAACGATGATCGAGATTTACACAGGCATGAGGTGAAATGAATTTTTAATTACGACTTAGAGAAGTAAATCATGAGGGCACAATATTCTAAGCACGATCAAGCTCAAAAGTTTTTTGTACAATTGAACCAGAACAAATTAAGAAAATCATGATTGGATAGGCATGATTAGGATTGTAGTTTACACAAGGCACAATCAAAATATAAATACAATTTATTGAGAAAATCAAATGATTTATCCATAAGATGCAAGGAGAATTTGCCATGACTGATCGAAAGGATGTATAGAGTCTTCCAAGAAGATGCTAGTGTCAAATCAAGGTGAAGGTACAAATATTTGTGTTTCACGAAGAATCAATAATCATGTGAAGAGGGGATATAGTCTCTATGGTATTTAAGAACATATAGATATTTGAAGTCACTTTACTTAAAATCCCTTTCCTTGTCAGTGTACATCTAGCTGCAGTGAACCTTCAGTTTCGTGACTCGAATAACGATATATTATCGAATACTCTATTGACTTATCCATTTCAAACAAATGTTAACGAACCAACTCAAGGGATCAAAATATGAAGAATTTAGGACAAGGTCTCAATAATACCCAAAAACCTACGAATGTCTGAATTCACTTCAACTTAGAGTTCTTGCCTTGCCAGTGCGCTGCTAGCTGCAGTGAACCCTTAGTCTCCGTAATCCAGGCAGTAGTTGCAGCGCACGACTGCCACACCCTAATAGGTCATCGAATAGTCTTTCAACCTTATCCATGGGATTTCTAAAGGTTTCATGATAATTCAAAATGAGTTCCAACAGTCCAAGTCACGACAAAAGGTGACATTGTCTGCCTTTAGAAAAACAAGGAATTTCACTAGGTACCAAGGAATGACAAAAGATTCAACAATGAATATTAGATACTAAAGGAACAACAAGAGGATTTTTTTTGAATGAAGTTTCGAATTGTAAACGGAATTTGAGAAAAGAAAATGAAATATCGAATGGCAACAAAATTTCATTTATGGAACAAAATCCCGAATAGGTAACAAAGTCCCGGAGTGGTGATCAGAAAGCAGAGTACAAAGTAGAAACAAAATTTTCGAAGTAAGGAGCAATTCTCGTATCAAAAATAGAGTTTAACAAAATCTCGGGTAACAACAAAATCTTGAACAGGTCTCAAATGGAAAATGAAATCTCTAATAGAATACAAAAAATCGAAGATGGAAAGTACTTCCCGAATAGGAAATCTCGAACGAGAAGCAAGACCATAGATAGGGAATAGAAAATAGAGTATCAATTAGTGAATAAGAAACAAGCATCAAATTGTGGATATAAAACAAACGGAATCTCAATTTGGAAACCAGGTCAAACAAGGTCGTGAACAGAAACAAATTCTTGAATAGGAACAAGTCACCAATAGGAAACCAAATCTCATATAGGGAACACGTCAAAACCTCAAATTAGAAAACGAAGTTTTCAAACAATGTCTCGCATAGGGACTGAATCTCAAACAACGTCAAATAGAAACGAAGGTTCAAACAATGTTTTGATTGGGAACAAAGTTTCAAAATAAATTTTCAAGTAGAAATAAAATCTCGAGTAGTACAAGTTCGATTAGCAAACAGAATATCAATAAGCGAATAGGAAACAAGTATCCATGAAACAAGCAAAATCTTGAATAGGAGATAAGGTCGAAATAAAATAGTGGACAAACAACTCCCGAATAGAAAATCAAAGTCATGAATGGGAAAACAAGTCTCATATAGAGAATGAATCTCAAATAGGAAACAAAATCTTCAAAACCCTCAAAGGAATCTTCAACAATGTCCTGAATAGAACGAAGCTTAACAAGGTTTCAAATGAGGAACAGGGGTTCGAAATGAAATTTCGAGTAGGAATTAAATCTCAATTAATACGAAGTTTGATGAGGAAACAAAATTTTCAAATAGGAGCCAACAATAGAAAACAAAGTCATGAATAATGAGTATGCAAACAGTATCGAATAATGGATTTCAAACAATTATCGAATTGTGGATCTTGAAATAAGTTTACCGAATAGGAAACAATATCTCGAAATAAATTTTGAACATCAACCAAGATTTCAAAATAGAAAACAAGAAGTTTCAAGAAATGATCTAGGTGCTAAAAGGAATTTGAGGGAAGACTGGATTGCGAATCATGATACATTGTTTTCTCCAACCATGCAATCGAAGCCATCTGTCTTCAGTATTCCTCCGGGACTGGAATCACTTCAACTTCTTCAACTATCCTGACGCAGACTGGTCCTTGTGGTAGTGCTCCATGTGATTGCTGAATCTGAATAAGCGAGTCCCCTTGCTGTAGTCCTGGTGCTCCTCGTGCTCGTCCTTGGGCAGTACGATCAGAGATCTCCTGACAATCCTTGACTCGATGGGCAGGCAATCCGCAGTACAAGCATAGGCTCAGTCTCTTGCGGCACTCTTTATTGTCATGTCCTGAGCGACGACAAAAATTGCAAATGATCGTCAGCTGGATCTGAGTCTGAGTCTCCAGCTGGGGCTGAAGCGCAAGGCCTCTGACAGAAATATACGACTGCTGGCGTACTGGCTGCTGAGGTCCTGATGCTCCTCGGTTATTGTGATCCACGACATGTTGGCAATCCTTCATTTGGTGGGCAGAAAATCTGCAGTACAGACAGAGTCTGAGACACTTGCGGCACTCCTCGAAGCGATGTCCTGGATGGCGACAGAAAGCACAAATGGTCATCATCTGGGTCTGAATCTGATAGCGCAGCTGAAAGGGCGTTGTCTGAGTGTGGCGACGCTTTGCGGATCCATAGTAGTTGTTATCTCCGTCATAAGTCTTCATGTCTCTCTTGGCTTTTAATTTTTCGTCTTGTTCTATTGTCCGTGCTACGTGATGGATCTCCTGGTTGGTGACTTCAATCAGAGGAGTCAGATCTTCGAAAACTTGGATGATTTTCAGAAGTGGCGGCTCCAGGTTTTTGGTCTGCTTTTTGGTGCGAAGAATGTGCTCGGTGTCGGGGAAATCCAAAGATCTGAGAGTCTGGAAGTCAGAAGCCCTCTCTGGCTCGAAAAGCTCATCCACAAGTCTGTAGAACCCTAGAGGGGGGGTAAATAGGGAAATAAAATAAAGCTAGAGCACAAGAAGCAATATATGACAAATAAAAGTAAAGAGTAAGAAGATCAAACACAAGATGTATCCTGGTATCCTCGCTTGAGGCAATCCAGTCCCAGAACTCTCTCCGGCTTAAATCCACTATTTAATCAAATAGTACACACGAGTTTGGATCCGAAGAACTCGCCAACTTCAACACGAGTTTGGATCCAAAGACTCGCCAACTTCAATACACGAGTTTTCTTACGAAGGCTCGCCAACTTCAAACAGATGAGAAGAGAACTTGTTGATCTTCTAACACGTGAAGATCGAAGATTACAACTCGCAAATACTCTAGCACTTTGGGAGATGATGACAATTTGAAAGCTTGGTGGAGTATTAATGGTGAAGCTCTTTTGTGGTTGAGAAAATTTAAAGCTTGTAAGAGATTGCCTTTAAGAGGAGAGACTAAAGCCCCTTTTATACAAATCCAAAGTCATAAAGGCAATTCAGCCGTCAACCGGATTATTCGTCGAATTTCAGCAGAAATTCGTCGGATTATCCGGTCAACAGTAACGGTCATAAAAAGAGCCGTTAGATGCATTAAATGCACTTGCCAGATGCCGTTGGATTTGAATTCAAAAGTTACAAATAAGTCAAGCGGATTATCCATCGGATTTCAGCAGAAATCCAGAGGATGATCCGAACAATGGCTCACAAACTTGCTGTGAGAGGTTCGGATTATCCGTCGGACTTCCGCAGATGTCCGTCGGATTATCCGAACATTGGCTCACTAACTTGCTGTGAGCGATCGGATTATCCGGCGAATTTATGCGAATGTCCGTCGAATTATCCGAACATTGGCTCACTAACTTGTTGTGAGCGATCGGATTATCCGGCGGATTTCCGCGGATGTCCGTCGGATTATCCGAACATTGGCTCACTAACTTGCTGTGAGCGATCGGATTATCCAACGGATTTATGCGGATGTCCGTCGGATTATCCGAACATTGGCTCACTAACTTGCTGTGAGCGATCGGATTATCCAGCAGATTTCCGCAGATGTCCGTCGGATGATCCGATCATTGGCTCACTAACTTGCTGTGAGTGATCGGATTATCCGGCAGATTTATCCGAAAATCCGGTAGATTTTCCGTCTCCTCTGAATGACAATTCCACCATTTATTTCTTTATCATTATCATCCTAACAAAGTACGTACAAAGATTTTCTAGACATTTACAGACTCAGGAAAAGAACAAGGATAAGAACCGTCTTCTTTGTAGTCTCCAAGCTGGATCTTTTTGCATGGACTGCTTCATAGTCTTTGGCATTTCTCTTTGTTGTTGTATATCATCATTTTGATATAGGAGAATTGCAAAGCTCCATGGTCTTTGATAAACATCATGGAATGGAGATTCCTTTCTTCTATTCTTGCCTATGAAAAGTACAAACTAAAGACGTACAAGGGTTATTGTGAACAATGATCAAAATTAATGTGCCAACAAACTCCCCCATTTTGATAATTGACAAACAATAAGAATAAAGAAAGTAGCTCCCCCATAATTAAGGATCTCCCCCTCAATACGATTTCTCCCCCTTTGTCAGTTAATCAAAGATGGTGAGAATAAGATAGAACAATAAGGCACAAAAGGGTAAGGGATATACTAAACATATACTAAACAGAAAAGCATAATAGAACTTTCATTTAATAAAACCAGGGGTACAATAACGAGGCTATGAAAGCCCAACAGAACATACAACTAAAATCAGATTTTAAAAGTCCCGTAGGACATCAGAAAACACATACGAAAAGTCCCCGAAGGACCACACAAAACAAGACGAAATATGGCATCATCAACTGTCAGGCACATGAGATGGACCGGCCTCCTGATCTTCGTCATCCCCGGGAGCAGTAGTAAAGGCGCCATAAGGGTCGACGCCATCAGGGTACATGAAGCCATAGACGTTAGGATCAGTGAAGCGAGGGCCCAGAAAATCAGGATGAGGAGTGTTAGGATTGAGAAAGGGAGTGTGCTCCTCAAACATGCGCTGAATATAGTAGGCCTGATCCATAAAGTCGTGGTGGATAAGAGTGTCGAGTCCCCGAGTGTTAGCCTGAATACGCTCATGGGTAGAGAGAGAGAGATCGGCAAACTCGCGATCAATGTAGCAGCGAACGTCATAAGTGGGGAGGGTCGCCGGAGGAGATGCAGGTCCACCGACAATAGTAGCAGGAGCAGTAGTAGGGGCAACAGCAGGAGCCGTACGAGCACGTCCCTTCGATTTGGCAAGAGGGGAGGGACGAGGATCACCAATCGGGCAGTGAGTGAGGTCAACACTATTGACTTCAAGGATCATGGTGATGTACATGCCAAAAAGTAGAGAACGATGAGGAGATTCCCGGATGAGCATCATGGTGTAGATGATAGATTTGGCCAGTAAAAAGGGTTGTCTTGCGACCAGATAGTACATGCAGATGAGTTCCTCAGCAGTCATGTTGTCCATATTTCCAGACTTCGGGGTTAGAGTGTGGCAGAGGATGCGATGCATGTCATAGAAAAAATGGACTAAGATCATTGTCCTCCGGACGCTGAACAAGAGAGCCCCCGCAGATGTTGAAAAGGAACTCCTCATAAGATATGTCAGGAGAGAAGGAGATGTGGTCTATGGTGCCCGAAAGGGAACGATGTACCTTGCGTTCATCAAGACCAAGGATGGTGGCCAAGGATACGGCAGTGACAGTGATCTTGACGCCACCAATCTTTGTCTCGAACTCAGGACCTTCCTTGGCGGGAACAAGATTGCAGTAGAACATACGGATGGCATGCGGATAGTAGTCGACCTGACGCTCGAGGAGTGCATCGATGCGGGAGAAGCGGAAGTAATCTCGATGGTCTTTGAAGTTGATCCATGAGATAGGTTTCCCGGAGCAGACAGGAGCCTTGTGGTAGAAGGAGAACCATTCCTGGGAATGGGAAGCCGACTTGAAGATGAGTGGATTGTAGCCTTGAGTGGGAGGAGGAACAAACATAGCAAGGGGAGGAGGCTGAGCGGAGGAGGAGCTCCCGTCATGGCGTTGACGCTTGGTGTGAGAAGCCATGGAGGAAGAGAGAGTGAGAGGGATTTGGAGAAGAATGGAAGGATGAAAGGAGAAGGAAAGAAGTTTATAGTGGGTGGAGAGGTGTAATGAGGGGTTATGATGGTTGGGAACGGATAGATAGGAAGGGGAACGGATAGAGAGGAAAGGGAACGGATAGGAAGGCAGTCGACGCTTCGGTTTCTGCGCCTGTACCGCAAAAATGAAAAATCCGGCAGATTTATACGGAAATCCGACGGAAAATCCGAATGAAGATAAGATCGAATTAAATACGGGTAGGTGGTGGGTCACATCTAATTAATGTGATAGCCGTTCGCGGCCGAGTTTGGCGGGGATCAATAAATGCGGATAATCCGTCGGATTTCAGCGGTAATCCGGCGGATTTTCCGAACTTGTCCTTCAGAAAGCTGCTGGAATTGAACGGAAAATCTGGCGGATGATTGCGGAAATCCTCCGGAAAATCTGTGAAAGACAGAAAGATTTCAAATAGAGATATCGAGGAGACCGATTTCTCGACAAATAAAAGTGAATCGATCTTCAGAGAGAGGTTTGGTAAAAATATCAGCAAGTTGATGAGTGGTGTCAATAAATTCAAGACAAATATCACCCTTCAGTTGATGATCCCGTAGAAAGTGATGTCTTATCTCAATGTGTTTAGTGCGAGAGTGACAAATCGGGTTTTTCGTGAGATTAATGGAGCTAGTATTATCACATTTAATAGGGATGCATGAAGAAGAAATACCATAATCTACTAGTGTCTGTGTCATCCAAAGGATTTGCGCACAACAACACCCTGCCGCTATGTATTCAGCTTCGGTGGTAGAAAGAGCGACGGAGTTTTGTTTCTTGCTAAACCATGATATCAAGGATTTACCCAAGAAGTGACATGTGCCGCTAGTGCTTTTTCGGTCAAGTTTGCATCCGGCAAAATTCGCATCCGAGTAACCGCGAAGCTCAAAGGATAAGGATTTTGGATACCATAGCCCCAAGTTAATGGTGCCCTTGAGATACCGAAAAATACGTTTTACGGCACATAAGTGAGATTCTTTGGGATTCGCTTGATATCGAGCACAAAGACATACACTAAACATAATGTCGGGACGGCTAGCAGTAAGATAAAGTAAACTACCGATCATACCTCGATACTTACGAATGTCGACGGATGTGCCATCTTCATCATTGTCAAGCTTTGTCGTTGTTGCCATAGGAGTCCTCATTGATTTGGATGAGTCAAGTTCAAAACGCTTGAGGAGATCCTTTGTGTATTTTGCTTGATTGATGAAGGTCCCTTTGGGTCCTTGTTTGATTTGTAAGCCTAAAAAGAATGAAAGTTCACCCATCATGCTCATTTCAAATTCTTCCTGCATAACTTTAGCAAATTCTACGTAAAGTGTATTGTTAGTAGAACCAAAAATAATGTCTTCGACATAAATTTGAACCAATAAAAGAGTGCCATTATGGGATTTGATAAAAAGTGTTGTGTCGACTTTTTCCTTTGAAAAATTGTGAGAAATAAAAAAGGAGCTAAGGCGCTCATACCAAGCACGGGGAGCTTGTTTGAGGCCATAAAGGGCTTTGTGAAGTTTGAACACGTGATTAGGAAATTGAAAATCTTCAAAGCCGGGAGGTTGTTTAACATAAACTTCCTCTTTAATAATACCATTCAGAAAAGCACTCTTAACATCCATTTGAAAGAGCTTAAAGTCATTAAAACAAGCAAAAGCACAAAGTATACGAATGGATTCAAGACGTGCAACCGGAGCATAGGTTTCGTCGTAGTCAATGCCTTCCTCTTGGTTATAGCCTTGAGCAACCAATCGGGCCTTGTTACGAGTCACTAACCCATCTTCATTTAGTTTGTTGCGAAACACCCATTTTGTTCTAATGATGGGGTGATTGCTAGGTTTTGGGACAAGTTCCCAAACCTTGTTTCGCTTAAATTGATTTAACTCCTCTTGCATTGCTATCATCCAAAATTTATCAAGAAAAGCATCATTAACATTTTTAGGCTCTATTTGAGAGATAAAAGCCACGTTTGCACAAAGATCACGAGTGGAGGATCTAGTGCTAACACTGAAGGAAGGATCCCCAATGATAAGTTCCTTGGGATGATTGGTGACAAATCTTCATTCTTTTGGGAGATCCTTTTGAGGAGGCTCGAGAGGAGGAGACTATGTTGTTGGAGTCACAACTTCATTGTTAGATGAAGAAGGACGATCTTCAATAGAGGAGTTCTCCAACCCAAACGAGATGTCATCAATATCCTCGGAAGAGGAGAATGTAGAAGAGTTAAGTTCATTAAAAGAGACATTGATTGACCCTTCGACAATAAGACTTCTTTTATTAAAAACACGAAAACCTTTACTATGAGTAGAGTATCCAAGGAATATTCCTTCATAGGCTTTTTCTTCAAACTTGCCTTGGTTATCCTTGGTATTCAAAATAAAACAATTACAACCAAAAACTTTAAAATATTCAATAGAGAGAATTTTGTCAAACCAAAGCTCATAAGGAGTCTTCTTAGAAATAGGTCTAATCAAGACCCTATTTATAATATGACATGCCGTATTAACGGCTTCCACCCAAAAATATTGGGGGAGCTTATATTGGTTTAACATAACCCGGGCCATATCGCCAAGGGTTCTATTCTTTCTCTCCACAATACCATTTTGTTGAGGAGTTCGGGGACAAGCAAAATCGTGTCCAAAACCATTCTTTTCATAAAATCTTTTGAAATCGGCATTGTCAAATTCTCCTCCATGATCACTTCTGATCTTGTTAATAGAAAAACCTTTCTCATTTTGAACACGTTTACAAAAAGCAACAAATTCACGAAAAGTATCACTTTTACAAGCAAGAAAAATAATCCAAGTAAATCTCGAAAAATCATCAACCAAAACAAAAGCATAAAGCTTGCCTCCAAGGCTAGCAACTCTACTAGGACCAAAAAGATCCATATGAATAAGTTGAAGAGGTCTAGAAGTACTCACAGAGTTGATTGATTTGAAGGATGACTTTGTTAACTTACTCTTCTCGCATTCTTCACACACCATATCCTTTTTGAACGGGATACTTGGGAGTCCTCTTACGAGCTTCTTGGTAGCAAGACGAGAGATGGTATCCATGTTGGCGTGTCCGAGCCTCATGTGCCAAAGCCAACTCTCATCGTTCTTAGCAACTAAGCACCTGTCATTGTTAGTGTCTTCAATAAGATATAAAACATAGATATTGTATCCTGGTATCCTCGCTTGAGGCAATCCAGTCCCGGAACTCTCTCCGGCTTAAAACTACTATTTAATTAAATAGTACACACGAGTTTGGATCCGAAGAACTCGCCAACTTCAACACGAGTTTGGATCCGAAGACTCGCCAACTTCAATACACGAGTTTTCTTACGAAGGCTCGCCAACTTCAAACAGATGAGAAGAGAACTTGTTGATCTTCTAACACGTGAAGATCGAAGATTACAACTCGCAAATACTCTAGCACTTTGGGAGAGGATGACAATTTGAAAGCTTGGTGGAGTATTAATGGTGAAGCTCTTTTGTGGTTGAAAAAATTTAAAGCTTGTAAGAGATTGCCTTTAAGAGGAGAGACTAAAACCCCTTTTATACAAATCCAAAGTCATAAAGGCAATTCAGCCGTCAACCGGATTATCCGTCGGATTTTAGCAGAAATCCGTCGGATTATCCGGTCAACAGTAACGGTCATAAAAAGAGCCGTTAGATGCATTAAATGCACTTGCCAGATGCCATTGGATTTGGATTCAAAAGTTGCAAATAAGTCAAGCGGATTATCCGTCGAATTTCAGCAAAAATTCGGCGGATGATCCGAACAATGGCTCACAAACTTGCTGTAAGAGGTTCGGATTATCCGTCAGACTTCCGCGGACGTCCGTCGAATTATCCGAACATTGGCTCACTAACTTGCTGTGAGCGATCGAATTATCTGGCGGATTTATTCGGATGTCCGTCGGATTATCCGAACATTGGCTCACTAACTTGCTGTGAGCGATCGGATTATCCGGCAGATTTTCGTGGATGTCCGTCGGATTATCCGTACATTGGCTCACTAACTTGCTGTGAGCGATCGGATTATCCGGCGGATTTATGCGGATGTCCGTCGGATTATCCGAACATTGGCTCACTAACTTGCTGTGAACGATCGGATTATCCGGCGGATTTCCGCGGATGTCCGTCGGATGATCCGATCATTGGCTCACTAACTTGCTGTGAGTGATCGGATTATCCGGCGGATTTATCCGGAAATCCGGCAGATTTTTTGTCTCCTCTGAATAACAATTCCACCATTTCTTTCTTTATCATTGTCATCCTAACAAAATACGTACAAAGATTTCCTAGACATTTACAGACTCAGGAAAAGAACAAGGATAAGAACCGTCTTCTTTCTAGTCTCCAAGCTGGATCTTTTTGCATGGACTGCTTCATAGTCTTTGGCATTTCTCTTTGTTGTTGTATATCATCATCTTGATATAGGAGAATTGCAGAGCTCTATGGTCTTTGATAAACGTCATGGAATGGAGATTCCTTTCTTCTATTCTTGCCTGTAAAAAGTACAAACTAAAGACGTACAAGGGTTATTATGAACAATGATCAAAATCGATGTGCCAACAAAGCCTGGCTTGGAAAAGGACGACCTGCTCCCTCTGGGTGTTAAGGAACTCTTGAAACATCTTCATCAACTGCGTACTACCCATGGGGATAGTAGAGGCGATAGAAGGTAGTGGAAGCTCGGAACCCTCAAGTGTAGGTAGATCAATGGTTCTGGTGTAGCGTGCCTGAACCATCTGAAAAATATAAAACTGTTAAAATGTCCTAAACCTAAATAGTAAGTGTTTATAGAATATCAATATACCCGATGTACCCGATTTCCTTTGTTGTGATCGAGTTTCCCTAGTTTAACAAGTCTCCCAATAGTACTCTAATACCTAGGTACTATTAGGACAGACCTGCATGGGCCACCACTTAAAACATGTCACGACCCGCTCCCGAATAATCAGACACGCCTAGCCTTTGTCGTTAGACACGACAAAGTAAGCTGTACCAAGCTAGGGAAACTATAAGGCAATATGAATAAGTACAAATCACAGCATCTATAATCGATCCCAGAATCCAAGTACATGTCTAAGAATTATTACATTTTATCCAACAAAGTAAAGTCTGACTAAAATCCCAGTACAAAGAAAATAGAACAACCAAAGTTAAGATACTAGGCTTCCTCGGCCTCTAGGCCCTAAGCAACTCCAGCTAGCTCAACTACCTCAACAGTCTTCCGCCCGTAGTACGTGTCACACATAGCCTCCATCTCACCTGCAACATATCCAATCAGGAGCGGAGCAAAGTACAGTTCTAGGTAATGAACAAGAACATCAAGATATGAAATGGTACTGGAAAACATGGTATGTAAAGAACCTGAAAGTACAAGCAAAGAACCTGAAAGTACGAGAATGTAAAGCACAAGAATGTAAACCTGAATCTGAAGTACTAGAACCTGTCATGTGCACAATGTTTTGAAATACAACTAGCATATGTGACCGGTTGGGGGTAAGCACAGGAATAAGCACGGGAGTACAGGAACATGGTACGGCTTAGGACCCGCGTGCACAGTACGAGGCCTAAGCTATCTACATGAATATCTGAACATGGGTTTGGTCACATAGATAGTGTATTTCCCCTCACCGACCACAAGTAAGCACAAGGTATGAAAATACAAGAGAACAAGGCATCGTGTCTCAATGTATCACAAGAAAGCATAGGGTATGACTGTAAATGAACATAAACCATAGAATGTACTTGCCTTGTTCTGGGTAATCAAGTGTAGGTAGTAAAGCTGGATGTCCTCCTGTTGTAATGGGTACAAATTGGTTAATTTTTAAACAAGCATCTACTTGCCACCCTCATCCCTTAACCATGAACTATCTATAATATAGTTATACATACTATCACTAATTATTAAAGGAAAAATTAATTGTAATAGCAAGGAGGTAGCAAAATATATTTATCTAATAATAAGGTTAATTAGCACTAATCTGGTTTTAGAATCATTATTTTAAAAATAGTTAATAGTAAAATAATTCTAATGAGATTTATAATTGCTCAACAATTTAATATACATAGAAAATTCCAGTCTCAAAATAATATTCCGCTGACATGGCAACATAGACTACAATAATAACCAGTTGTTTTAAATTATTCCATAAAAATGATCTTAGTCCATACCAGGACTGAACTTGCTCAGCCCAAGACCAGTCCATAAATGATTTTGCCTGGCCCAGCTCCAGCCCTTAACACTCAAGTGCCAAAAACTCAGGAAACAAGAAATGGTGGTGAAATATTTGAATTCACACAATTGGGAAAAATTTCCTTACTACAAATAGGAACACTGAATCCTCATATTTGTTATATGCCACTGTAGAGTCATATTACCTACTACATGAACCTTTTAACATTTCAACCTTAGATTACAAGGTCCCCTTTATGGATTAATTTATTCATTCACATAATACCCAAAGTCATATTAAATTCATAAGACAGTACATAGCAAGTATATTTAAATCTAACCCCAGCCTTATTCTTTTGAACTCAAACTCAGCTCAAAGGAGCAATTTATTACTAGTACCAAATTAATTACACACCATTAAATTACTATGTTTACAGTTACTGCTACTTCCCCTCTCTTATTCTCTCTACAAGATGGCTCGGCCATTCTCATCGAGCCCAAAAATTTGACCATTCCTTCCTATAAACCAGAACAGGAAAATACAATCGCAATAATCCAGAGAAGAGCCAGAGAAAAAGATTTCCCCATCCAACAATAAGTGAACCCATCTATAACTCAGCAGCAATCTCTCTATGAACCTGATACTTCACAGCAATGAACACGAGCAGGTCTGGACTCAACTAACCGCTGGACACGAGCACTCGGACACAACATGATTGCAACACGCACACGAGCTACACCCTGCCTTCTGACTCACCACCAAACTCTATGTACATCAGCCGAGACCCGTCACGAGTCAACATTGAATATAACCAGAGACATGGACACGACGAATGTCAGAAAACCGTACCCTGCATCCCAAATACATCCCCGCCCCACTCCATCAATTTAAATTAAGAATTAGCAAGCCCTATTTGAAATGAACTGAGCAATACCTGAGTATAAGAGGATTGTGTCTTGAAGTGGAACTCGACCTCGAAAAATCGGACACCGCTCTTCCTTGTATCCGGTTACAATCTCAGATTCTGTAGTAGCATTTTATCGAACAAGTGCAATACAAGAGAAAGAATGATCAATTCCAGAATAATTGTTACTATTCTTCACAAAGAATTGAGAGGCAATAATTTAGAGGAATTTACGAAGTCCAAATCGATAAAGAGGAATTTACGAAGTCTAAATCGATACTCACCAAGAATTCCTCCACAGCGACACTCTCTAATCCAAAGTAATCAACTCCTCCTTAAATTCTTTCTTCCTGTACAACCTATCAAAAGAATCCTCAATCAAGAACTTCAACAAACTGTCCAAATCTCTAAATAACCACTGAACTAAAGCTTACCAGTGATTAGGAAATCCTCAGGTGTATCGATCAACCGCCTAACTCGAACAATCCATCTCGATCTGCATTCATGCCAGCGTTTGTCGATCACGACACTAATTTAGCACAAAATTTACTTCCAAAGTAATCTTAGGTCGAGACTTACCTAGAATTGATGGATCGAAAGGAGAACTTGTCGATTCCTATGGAGTCCAGAGATCGGCATGATCCCTAGATCACCGGAAGTAAAGGAGCACCTCTGACGAGTCGCACTTTGTCGAGGAGGACGATCGAGCTTCGCGGAGCTCGCGGTGGCTCTGATTCGTCGGAGTGTTGCCGAGAATTTCGTGTACGTCGAAGAAGAGAATTTGATGATCTCTGGTTGATGCTTCCTAGCCGCCGGAAAAGAAGACCGCCATCGCTGCCAAAATCTGCCGGAGATTTAGAGAAACTAGAGTTAGGGTTTTGTGGACTTTGGAGAGAAATGGGGGTTTCGAGAGAGAGCTGGCTGAGCTCTCCAAAAATAAGGAATAGAGAAAATGCTTTCTCTCTCCTCTCCCCCATATAAATATACCTAGCCAGTAGAAAAGGGAATTTTACAGAAGAGCCCTACACTCTCTAAGTATTTATAATAATACCCAAAATTCTGTTAAAGAATTTGTTAGGTAGTTAGAAAGTTGTTAGAAATGTGGGGACCATACTAGTTAGTTATAACTAACTAGAAAATAATGCCCAAGTTAATTTAATTCAAATCTTTTCTCCCATATAAATAATTCATAGAAACTGTTAAATGGATCTTACTTAATCAAACTTAAATTAGAAAAACTTTTAAATTTCCATAAAATTAGGAATGCGGGGTTACAAAGACGCATCACAATCCTCTGCCTGAAGCATCCCAATAAACTGAAAATCCTCCAATTCCATCAGGAAGCATGAGAATGGGTGCTGTCATCAATCTTTTCTTCAACTTCTTGAATGAACTCTGACATTCAGTTGTCCAAGTAAACTATACATCCTTACGGGTCAACTGCGTCATGGGTGCTAAAATCTGAGCAAAATCTGATACAAATCGTCAATAATAGCCGGACAATCCTAGAAAATTACGAACTTCTACGACGTTACTGGGTACTGGCCATGTCTTTATAGCTACTATCTTCTAGGGGTCCACTTCCACTCTACCTCTGGTGATGATATGACCTAAGTACGAAATTCGATCAAGCCAAAATTCGTAGTTACTGAACTTCGCATACAACTGGTGCTCTCTGAGAATCTGAAGGACTACTCGGAGATGCTGCTCATGCTCCGCTTCGTTCTTGCTATAGACTAAGATGTCGTCTATGAAAACTATCACGAGCTGATCCAAATAGGGCATGAATGTACAATTCATGAGATCCATGAATACTGCTGGCGCATTGGTCACCCCGAATGGCATAACGAGAAACTTCCAATGTCCATATCTAGATCTGAATTCTGTCTTCGAGATATCTTCCTCTCTGACTCTGATCTGATGGTACCTACCGTAAGTCAATCTTCGAGAATACTGCTACCCTACTGAGTTGATCGAACAAGTCATATATCCTTGGTAGAGGATATTTGTTCTTAATTGTTACAGAATTTAAGGTATGATAATCAACACATAATCTTGACATAACATCCTTCTTCTTCACAAGAAGCATCGGGGCTCCCTAAGGCAATCCACTAGCACGAATGAATCCCTTGGTTCTGATTTCTTCAATCATCTTGTACAGGATCTCCAACTCTGATGGTGCCATTCTATAGACTCTCCCCGATACTGGTACCGTCCCTGGAATCAAATCAATGGTGAACTCAATCTCTCTCTTTGGGGGCATGCCTAGAAGCTCTTTGGGAAACATGTCAGGAAACTCATCTACTACTCAGGGAAACTGAACTGCTTCTGCAACTGCCATTCGCAAGACTGGTGGAGGAGGTTCTACTTCGCCTCTAGAAAACAAAAAACTCTTCTTAGTCGGGGATACCAAAAATAATCCTGCCAACATGGCAGTCTATTCTTGCATATTGATCATTCAACCAATCCATTCCTAGGACCACATCATAGTCGGCCATCGGGAATTCTA
The DNA here is from genome assembly GCA_029216955.1 of Iris pallida. Taxonomy (NCBI): domain Eukaryota; kingdom Viridiplantae; phylum Streptophyta; class Magnoliopsida; order Asparagales; family Iridaceae; genus Iris; species Iris pallida. The sequence goes on along the minus strand of JANAVB010009596.1, from coordinate 28,351,789 downwards.
TCAATCTAGCAGGAAACTCTCTACCGCTAACTACGATTCAACACGAGGAAAAGACTATATCTACTCCCACAAGACCGCTACAAGTAAGTATATTGAGCCTTACTGATAAAGACTTGGGCTCCAGTCCTATCCATATTGCGAATTGTGCAGACATAAATGAATATGATGCACCCGAATCAAATAATACTGATACTGGAAAAGAGTTAACGAGAATGGTACCTGCCACCACCTATGTTGCCTCCCTTCCCGGAAAAATTTTTAAAATATTTTATTATTATTTATTTGGTTTAAATGGTAATTTTTAGATTTTTTTTATAAATAAATATTTAGTTAATTATTAATGTAGATGATTTTTAATCAGGATTAAATTTGGAGTACAATGCGACTAGGAATCATGGCACGGGTAGTGCAGCGGCGTGCCCTGACTAGTGTATTAGCCATGCGAAGGGAGACCCAGCCATAAGTGAGTCCTAACTAGGAAAACCAGGCCAAGTTGCGACTTAACC